>CM074727.1:117402190-117985798 GCA_037306005.1 Rhinophrynus dorsalis | reverse complement strand
TTGCCCCCCCTACAATCACCCCCTCCATATAAACAAAGGGGCTGGATGGGCTGGCCTGGGGTCATATTATGGCTTTGCCCCCGCCCACGGAAACATTTCTACGGACACCACTGTTGACACGTATTTGGCTATGACAGCTTTCTAAAGGCAAAATGTGGGAGGCTGAGCTCTCCCGGATGTGGTTTATATCTCATATCTCAACCACAGAAATGTGAGTGTAATATAATTAACATCTTAACGACTGGGGATGTGCCAGGGACGTCACGCCTGTCCTGGCGTTAAGGACTGTGACGGTCCTGGCAGGTAAATGAAGTATATGATTGCATCGGTATATGGTCCTCTAGAGCAACCCACCCCCGGACTGCGCTGTCCTTAAGGGGTTAAGGTACCTATGATACAACATATAAACATTACTCAAATCCAATGAGCTATATAATGTGACTGCGAGTCACTAAAAGGAATATATGCCATAGACCTTGCATAAATAATCTATATGGCAATGATGTATATCTGAATTAACATATAACGGGCAAAATTCCTTAGGATGGAAATAATATACAGAAAAAAGTTGGTGATAAAATAGACAATAAGCATAATAAAATCCATATTTATGTCTTTAATTAATTCATTAGAGGAAATTAAAAATGTAGATGTAACTCCCAGATATATGTAATTTGTGTGAAATGTAATTAAATATTTAATGTGTAACAATGATTTTCGTTTTTTAAATTATATATTTAATTTGCATTAAAAAAGTACTTCAGACCTCAAGAGGGGTATCATGACCCCTCATGACACCCCCCTAGCATGGGGGCGACAATTGCCCCCTTTATTAAAGAGCATATATGCTTTTTAACCCTTTGAGTGCCAGAGGGGTACGGAACACATTGGTTTGCAATGCGTTCCGTACCCCTCTGGTACTCAAAAGTTTAATTAATAGTTATTCGCTCCCTTCCCTTTTCTGCTTGACAAGCTGTAAAGCTGTCAGAAGCTGATTCTGGTTCCGGAATCAGATGGAGGTTCTTCAGCAGAGCCGACATAGCGATACCTAAAAATAAATCCTTCATCGGAATGGTCTACTGTATAATGTGTGCCTGGTTTGCAAGCACACGTTGTAGACCATTCTGATGACGTATTTATCTTTAGATATCGTTATATCGGCGCTGCTGAAGAGCTGCATCTGGTCAAGCAACCAGAATCTGCTTCTGACAGCTTTACAGCTCGTCAAGCAGAACGGGGAAGGAGCGAGAACTTTATTTTCCTATATCACTCAAACCATAACGGTTTGAGAGATACGAATAAGTGCAAATACACTTTTTTAAATTGTATCTATCATATAGGTAATACTTTTTACCGACATTACTATCCCTTTAACACGTGTTACTAGCCACCGCATGGAACTGCATTACAAATTCAACTTCTCTAAAATTGTTTCCTATGGGTGCATATTTAGTACCATCGGTAGTTTTA
This sequence comes from Rhinophrynus dorsalis, assembly GCA_037306005.1. NCBI lineage: Eukaryota > Metazoa > Chordata > Amphibia > Anura > Rhinophrynidae > Rhinophrynus > Rhinophrynus dorsalis. Next base: position 117,984,328 of record CM074727.1, on the reverse strand, counting down.
AAGGGATAGTAGTGTTTCATAATAAAAGCAGCTCCAATTAATCTTCATAGTATTTGGGCCATGGAGAGTTTTTATTTCAATACTGTCAGAGCTTTAGTTCAAGAGTAACTGAATGATAAAGTATCCCACTCCCTCCCCTTTTACTGATGTAACACTGCTCAACTCAGAGTAGCAAGGTGTCCAAGTGGATTGCAGAGAGGGACAATCTTCAATTAGCATAAGGGAAAAGCCTGAAAAACCTGTCAAAGGGGGTTCATTGTTCTCACAATAAGAAGATTGTCCCTTGCTGTGATCTGTCTGGTCTTAAGACCAGATTTCACATCTGAGGTGAGCAGTGTTACACTAGATAAAGTTCTCGGATTATTTTATATTGTCATTTGCCTATTTAAGTGAAGAAATCCAACCTGAGTGGTTCTCTGTTTTACCCTTTGGATACCTTCATATAAATAGCCCGACATTACCTAGTGATACTATAGAGCTTACAAGGGAAATGGTTTATGCTACTAGTTTAGCTCAATTTGGATTGTGGTGTCATTTATGTAGCCCCATTTCAATTGTAAGCTCTGTGGTATCACTAGTGTAGCTCCATTTACAGCAGCAATCAGGAGATTTAGTGAGGTGCAGTGGCCTACCACCCCAAACATATCACCAGCCCAGGGGGCAATTATGCCCCCCTGCCCCCCAGGCCAGCCCTCCCCTACTAATGTGTGATACCAGGGGGGTTATTCTGGCTTACCATACCTCCCAAGTGTCCCTCTTTAGGAGGGACAGTCCCTCTTTTAGACCCAAATCCCTCTGTCCCTCTTTCCCACCCTGATGTCCCTCTTTTTAGGAGATCAGACTGAGTGGTGTGTAGATAAGTGTATCATATTGTTCTACAGCAATATAACTTGCATTATTGTTTGTTTAAATGTCACTATATGTGTTTATAAATTAGTTTGTGTAAATAAAATACTTTGGTCTTGTTATAAGTCATTTATTAGGTTACACAAGGAGGTGTCAATAGGTCATGAAATAGCCTAAAAATCCCCTGTAATGCCCCGCCCACCAGTCCCACCCCCAGCAACACCCCCTAAAACACAAGTGTCCCTCTTGGGCAATTTGAAATGTTGGGAGGTATGCTTGCCAATGGAAACATAATTGCTCACATGTATAGATAAAACATACCAAGGCATAAATACCAATCCCAAAACCATACAAGCATATCAATTACAACTTGCAACTTAAAAAAAATCAATAAGTAATTCATTAGGATACTAGACGGCTCAAGCATGTCAATTCCAACTTACAACTTAGAGGACAAGAAGGAATTAATTGATGTGCTAGACGGCTCATGTGAAATGCCGGGACGTTTATTATGGCTTGCCACTAGAAACTGAGTTGTTCATCTATATGGATAAACAATGCAGGGGCATCAGTTCCAATGTGCCATAAAAAGTTATTAAAAGGAATTGTCTGTTTCAGCAATCTCTCAATAAATTATATGTCGTACTAGTTAAAGAGCCCGTTACACAGGCCACAGTGCCGGCTGGTCACGGTGCAGTCATGTGCAGTGGAGACTACCTGGACCAAGAGTAGCCGTCTCTACTGCGCATGACGGCTTGTGACAAACTTTAGCAAATTATTATATAGGATGGTCGATCAAAGCAAATATGAAAATGCCAAATGTTATAATGATAAGAACAGCTGGAAGCAGCTGTATGAGAGAAACATATTGTGGACAGAGAGAAAAGCACCTTTACTGCACACTCCAATAGTCGATATAAACTGACAACAAATTACATAAACATTATTCAAACAAATTCAATAGATTGGAGCGCTAAGCTATGGTAAGAAGAGACAATGACACCATGTTGATGAGGGGGGGCAAGGGGGACCCCAGGCCAGCCCATCCAGCCCCTTTGTTTATATGGAGGGGGTGATTGTAGGGGGGGCAAGGGGGGCATTTGCCCCCCCTACAATCACCCCCTCCATATAAACAAAGGGGCTGAATGGGCTGGCCTGGGGGTCATATTATGGCTTTGCCCCCGCCCACGGAAACATTTCTACGGACACCACTGTTGACACGTATTTGGCTATGACAGCTTTCTAAAGGCAAAATGTGGGAGGCTGAGCTCTCCCGGATGTGGTTTATATCTCATATCTCAACCACAGAAATGTGAGTGTAATATAATTAACATCTTAACGACTGGGGATGTGCCAGGGACGTCACGCCTGTCCTGGCGTTAAGGACTGTGACGGTCCTGGCAGGTAAATGAAGTATATGATTGCATCGGTATATGGTCCTCTAGAGCAACCCACCCCCGGACTGCGCTGTCCTTAAGGGGTTAAGGTACCTATGATACAACATATAAACATTACTCAAATCCAATGAGCTATATAATGTGACTGCGAGTCACTAAAAGGAATATATGCCATAGACCTTGCATAAATAATCTATATGGCAATGATGTATATCTGAATTAACATATAACGGGCAAAATTCCTTAGGATGGAAATAATATACAGAAAAAAGTTGGTGATAAAATAGACAATAAGCATAATAAAATCCATATTTATGTCTTTAATTAATTCATTAGAGGAAATTAAAAATGTAGATGTAACTCCCAGATATATGTAATTTGTGTGAAATGTAATTAAATATTTAATGTGTAACAATGATTTTCGTTTTTTAAATTATATATTTAATTTGCATTAAAAAAGTACTTCAGACCTCAAGAGGGGTATCATGACCCCTCATGACACCCCCCTAGCATGGGGGCGACAATTGCCCCCTTTATTAAAGAGCATATATGCTTTTTAACCCTTTGAGTGCCAGAGGGGTACGGAACACATTGGTTTGCAATGCGTTCCGTACCCCTCTGGTACTCAAAAGTTTAATTAATAGTTATTCGCTCCCTTCCCTTTTCTGCTTGACAAGCTGTAAAGCTGTCAGAAGCTGATTCTGGTTCCGGAATCAGATGGAGGTTCTTCAGCAGAGCCGACATAGCGATACCTAAAAATAAATCCTTCATCGGAATGGTCTACTGTATAATGTGTGCCTGGTTTGCAAGCACACGTTGTAGACCATTCTGATGACGTATTTATCTTTAGATATCGTTATATCGGCGCTGCTGAAGAGCTGCATCTGGTCAAGCAACCAGAATCTGCTTCTGACAGCTTTACAGCTCGTCAAGCAGAACGGGGAAGGAGCGAGAACTTTATTTTCCTATATCACTCAAACCATAACGGTTTGAGAGATACGAATAAGTGCAAATACACTTTTTTAAATTGTATCTATCATATAGGTAATACTTTTTACCGACATTACTATCCCTTTAACACGTGTTACTAGCCACCGCATGGAACTGCATTACAAATTCAACTTCTCTAAAATTGTTTCCTATGGGTGCATATTTAGTACCATCGGTAGTTTTAAAGGGATAGTAGTGTTTCATAATAAAAGCAGCTCCAATTAATCTTCATAGTATTTGGGCCATGGAGAGTTTTTATTTCAATACTGTCAGAGCTTTAGTTCAAGAGTAACTGAATGATAAAGTATCCCACTCCCTCCCCTTTTACTGATGTAACACTGCTCAACTCAGAGTAGCAAGGTGTCCAAGTGGATTGCAGAGAGGGACAATCTTCAATTAGCATAAGGGAAAAGCCTGAAAAACCTGTCAAAGGGGGTTCATTGTTCTCACAATAAGAAGATTGTCCCTTGCTGTGATCTGTCTGGTCTTAAGACCAGATTTCACATCTGAGGTGAGCAGTGTTACACTAGATAAAGTTCTCGGATTATTTTATATTGTCATTTGCCTATTTAAGTGAAGAAATCCAACCTGAGTGGTTCTCTGTTTTAACCCTTTGGATACCTTCATATAAATAGCCCGACATTACCTAGTGATACTATAGAGCTTACAAGGGAAATGGTTTATGCTACTAGTTTAGCTCAATTTGGATTGTGGTGTCATTTATGTAGCCCCATTTCAATTGTAAGCTCTGTGGTATCACTAGTGTAGCTCCATTTACAGCAGCAATCAGGAGATTTAGTGAGGTGCAGTGGCCTACCACCCCAAACATATCACCAGCCCAGGGGGCAATTATGCCCCCCTGCCCCCCAGGCCAGCCCTCCCCTACTAATGTGTGATACCAGGGGGGTTATTCTGGCTTACCATACCTCCCAAGTGTCCCTCTTTAGGAGGGACAGTCCCTCTTTTAGACCCAAATCCCTCTGTCCCTCTTTCCCACCCTGATGTCCCTCTTTTTAGGAGATCAGACTGAGTGGTGTGTAGATAAGTGTATCATATTGTTCTACAGCAATATAACTTGCATTATTGTTTGTTTAAATGTCACTATATGTGTTTATAAATTAGTTTGTGTAAATAAAATACTTTGGTCTTGTTATAAGTCATTTATTAGGTTACACAAGGAGGTGTCAATAGGTCATGAAATAGCCTAAAAATCCCCTGTAATGCCCCGCCCACCAGTCCCACCCCCAGCAACACCCCCTAAAACACAAGTGTCCCTCTTGGGCAATTTGAAATGTTGGGAGGTATGCTTGCCAATGGAAACATAATTGCTCACATGTATAGATAAAACATACCAAGGCATAAATACCAATCCCAAAACCATACAAGCATATCAATTACAACTTGCAACTTAAAAAAAATCAATAAGTAATTCATTAGGATACTAGACGGCTCAAGCATGTCAATTCCAACTTACAACTTAGAGGACAAGAAGGAATTAATTGATGTGCTAGACGGCTCATGTGAAATGCCGGGACGTTTATTATGGCTTGCCACTAGAAACTGAGTTGTTCATCTATATGGATAAACAATGCAGGGGCATCAGTTCCAATGTGCCATAAAAAGTTATTAAAAGGAATTGTCTGTTTCAGCAATCTCTCAATAAATTATATGTCGTACTAGTTAAAGAGCCCGTTACACAGGCCACAGTGCCGGCCGGTCACGGTGCAGTCATGTGCAGTGGAGACTACCTGGACCAAGAGTAGCCGTCTCTACTGCGCATGACGGCTTGTGACAAACTTTAGCAAATTATTATATAGGATGGTCGATCAAAGCAAATATGAAAATGCCAAATGTTATAATGATAAGAACAGCTGGAAGCAGCTGTATGAGAGAAACATATTGTGGACAGAGAGAAAAGCACCTTTACTGCACACTCCAATAGTCGATATAAACTGACAACAAATTACAGAAACATTATTCAAACAAATTCAATAGATTGGAGCGCTAAGCTATGGTAAGAAGAGACAATGACACCATGTTGATGAGGGGGGGCAAGGGGGACCCCAGGCCAGCCCATCCAGCCCCTTTGTTTATATGGAGGGGGTGATTGTAGGGGGGGCAAGGGGGGCATTTGCCCCCCCCTACAATCACCCCCTCCATATAAACAAAGGGGCTGAATGGGCTGGCCTGGGGGTCATATTATGGCTTTGCCCCCGCCCACGGAAACATTTCTACGGACACCACTGTTGACACGTATTTGGCTATGACAGCTTTCTAAAGGCAAAATGTGGGAGGCTGAGCTCTCCCGGATGTGGTTTATATCTCATATCTCAACCACAGAAATGTGAGTGTAATATAATTAACATCTTAACGACTGGGGATGTGCCAGGGACGTCACGCCTGTCCTGGCGTTAAGGACTGTGACGGTCCTGGCAGGTAAATGAAGTATATGATCGCATCGGTATATGGTCCTCTAGAGCAACCCACCCCCGGACTGCGCTGTCCTTAAGGGGTTAAGGTACCTATGATACAACATATAAACATTACTCAAATCCAATGAGCTATATAATGTGACTGCGAGTCACTAAAAGGAATATATGCCATAGACCTTAAATAAATAATCTATATGGCAATGATGTATATCTGAATTAACATATAACGGGCAAAATTCCTTAGGATGGAAATAATATACAGAAAAAAGTTGGTGATAAAATAGACAATAAGCATAATAAAATCCATATTTATGTCTTTAATTAATTCATTAGAGGAAATTAAAAATGTAGATGTAACTCCCAGATATATGTAATTTGTGTGAAATGTAATTAAATATTTAATGTGTAACAATGATTTTCGTTTTTTAAATTATATATTTAATTTGCATTAAAAAAGTACTTCAGACCTCAAGAGGGGTATCATGACCCCTCATGACACCCCCTAGCATGGGGGCGACAATTGCCCCCTTTATTAAAGAGCATATATGCTTTTTAACCCTTTGAGTGCCAGAGGGGTACGGAACACATTGGTTTGCAATGCGTTCCGTACCCCTCTGGTACTCAAAAGTTTAATTAATAGTTATTCGCTCCCTTCCCTTTTCTGCTTGACAAGCTGTAAAGCTGTCAGAAGCTGATTCTGGTTCCGGGATCAGATGGAGGTTCTTCAGCAGAGCCGACATAGCGATACCTAAAAATAAATCCTTCATCGGAATGGTCTACTGTATAATGTGTGCCTGGTTTGCAAGCACACGTTGTAGACCATTCTGATGACGTATTTATCTTTAGATATCGTTATATCGGCGCTGCTGAAGAGCTGCATCTGGTCAAGCAACCAGAATCTGCTTCTGACAGCTTTACAGCTCGTCAAGCAGAACGGGGAAGGAGCGAGAACTTTATTTTCCTATATCACTCAAACCATAACGGTTTGAGAGATACGAATAAGTGCAAATACACTTTTTTAAATTGTATCTATCATATAGGTAATACTTTTTACCGACATTACTATCCCTTTAACACGTGTTACTAGCCACCGCATGGAACTGCATTACAAATTCAACTTCTCTAAAATTGTTTCCTATGGGTGCATATTTAGTACCATCGGTAGTTTTAAAGGGATAGTAATGTTTCATAATAAAAGCAGCTCCAATTAATCTTCATAGTATTTGGGCCATGGAGAGTTTTTATTTCAATACTGTCAGAGCTTTAGTTCAAGAGTAACTGAATGATAAAGTATCCCACTCCCTCCCCTTTTACTGATGTAACACTGCTCAACTCAGAGTAGCAAGGTGTCCAAGTGGATTGCAGAGAGGGACAATCTTCAATTAGCATAAGGGAAAAGCCTGAAAAACCTGTCAAAGGGGGTTCATTGTTCTCACAATAAGAAGATTGTCCCTTGCTGTGATCTGTCTGGTCTTAAGACCAGATTTCACATCTGAGGTGAGCAGTGTTACACTAGATAAAGTTCTCGGATTATTTTATATTGTCATTTGCCTATTTAAGTGAAGAAATCCAACCTGAGTGGTTCTCTGTTTTAACCCTTTGGATACCTTCATATAAATAGCCCGACATTACCTAGTGATACTATAGAGCTTACAAGGGAAATGGTTTATGCTACTAGTTTAGCTCAATTTGGATTGTGGTGTCATTTATGTAGCCCCATTTCAATTGTAAGCTCTGTGGTATCACTAGTGTAGCTCCATTTACAGCAGCAATCAGGAGATTTAGTGAGGTGCAGTGGCCTACCACCCCAAACATATCACCAGCCCAGGGGGCAATTATGCCCCCCTGCCCCCCAGGCCAGCCCTCCCCTACTAATGTGTGATACCAGGGGGGTTATTCTGGCTTACCATACCTCCCAAGTGTCCCTCTTTAGGAGGGACAGTCCCTCTTTTAGACCCAAATCCCTCTGTCCCTCTTTCCCACCCTGATGTCCCTCTTTTTAGGAGATCAGACTGGGTGGTGTGTAGATAAGTGTATCATATTGTTCTACAGCAATATAACTTGCATTATTGTTTGTTTAAATGTCACTATATGTGTTTATAAATTAGTTTGTGTAAATAAAATACTTTGGTCTTGTTATAAGTCATTTATTAGGTTACACAAGGAGGTGTCAATAGGTCATGAAATAGCCTAAAAATCCCCTGTAATGCCCCGCCCACCAGTCCCACCCCCAGCAACACCCCCTAAAACACAAGTGTCCCTCTTGGGCAATTTGAAATGTTGGGAGGTATGCTTGCCAATGGAAACATAATTGCTCACATGTATAGATAAAACATACCAAGGCATAAATACCAATCCCAAAACCATACAAGCATATCAATTACAACTTGCAACTTAAAAAAAATCAATAAGTAATTCATTAGGATACTAGACGGCTCAAGCATGTCAATTCCAACTTACAACTTAGAGGACAAGAAGGAATTAATTGATGTGCTAGACGGCTCATGTGAAATGCCGGGACGTTTATTATGGCTTGCCACTAGAAACTGAGTTGTTCATCTATATGGATAAACAATGCAGGGGCATCAGTTCCAATGTGCCATAAAAAGTTATTAAAAGGAATTGTCTGTTTCAGCAATCTCTCAATAAATTATATGTCGTACTAGTTAAAGAGCCCGTTACACAGGCCACAGTGCCGGCCGGTCACGGTGCAGTCATGTGCAGTGGAGACTACCTGGACCAAGAGTAGCCGTCTCTACTGCGCATGACGGCTTGTGACAAACTTTAGCAAATTATTATATAGGATGGTCGATCAAAGCAAATATGAAAATGCCAAATGTTATAATGATAAGAACAGCTGGAAGCAGCTGTATGAGAGAAACATATTGTGGACAGAGAGAAAAGCACCTTTACTGCACACTCCAATAGTCGATATAAACTGACAACAAATTACAGAAACATTATTCAAACAAATTCAATAGATTGGAGCGCTAAGCTATGGTAAGAAGAGACAATGACACCATGTTGATGAGGGGGGGCAAGGGGGACCCCAGGCCAGCCCATCCAGCCCCTTTGTTTATATGGAGGGGGCGATTGTAGGGGGGGCAAGGGGGGCATTTGCCCCCCCTACAATCACCCCCTCCATATAAACAAAGGGGCTGAATGGGCTGGCCTGGGGGTCATATTATGGCTTTGCCCCCGCCCACGGAAACATTTCTACGGACACCACTGTTGACACGTATTTGGCTATGACAGCTTTCTAAAGGCAAAATGTGGGAGGCTGAGCTCTCCCGGATGTGGTTTATATCTCATATCTCAACCACAGAAATGTGAGTGTAATATAATTAACATCTTAACGACTGGGGATGTGCCAGGGACGTCACGCCTGTCCTGGCGTTAAGGACTGTGACGGTCCTGGCAGGTAAATGAAGTATATGATTGCATCGGTATATGGTCCTCTAGAGCAACCCACCCCCGGACTGCGCTGTCCTTAAGGGGTTAAGGTACCTATGATACAACATATAAACATTACTCAAATCCAATGAGCTATATAATGTGACTGCGAGTCACTAAAAGGAATATATGCCATAGACCTTACATAAATAATCTATATGGCAATGATGTATATCTGAATTAACATATAACGGGCAAAATTCCTTAGGATGGAAATAATATACAGAAAAAAGTTGGTGATAAAATAGACAATAAGCATAATAAAATCCATATTTATGTCTTTAATTAATTCATTAGAGGAAATTAAAAATGTAGATGTAACTCCCAGATATATGTAATTTGTGTGAAATGTAATTAAATATTTAATGTGTAACAATGATTTTCGTTTTTTAAATTATATATTTAATTTGCATTAAAAAAGTACTTCAGACCTCAAGAGGGGTATCATGACCCCTCATGACACCCCCCTAGCATGGGGGCGACAATTGCCCCCTTTATTAAAGAGCATATATGCTTTTTAACCCTTTGAGTGCCAGAGGGGTACGGAACACATTGGTTTGCAATGCGTTCCGTACCCCTCTGGTACTCAAAAGTTTAATTAATAGTTATTCGCTCCCTTCCCTTTTCTGCTTGACAAGCTGTAAAGCTGTCAGAAGCTGATTCTGGTTCCGGGATCAGATGGAGGTTCTTCAGCAGAGCCGACATAGCGATACCTAAAAATAAATCCTTCATCGGAATGGTCTACTGTATAATGTGTGCCTGGTTTGCAAGCACACGTTGTAGACCATTCTGATGACGTATTCATCTTTAGATATCGTTATATCGGCGCTGCTGAAGAGCTGCATCTGGTCAAGCAACCAGAATCTGCTTCTGACAGCTTTACAGCTCGTCAAGCAGAACGGGGAAGGAGCGAGAACTTTATTTTCCTATATCACTCAAACCATAACGGTTTGAGAGATACGAATAAGTGCAAATACACTTTTTTAAATTGTATCTATCATATAGGTAATACTTTTTACCGACATTACTATCCCTTTAACACGTGTTACTAGCCACCGCATGGAACTGCATTACAAATTCAACTTCTCTAAAATTGTTTCCTATGGGTGCATATTTAGTACCATCGGTAGTTTTAAAGGGATAGTAATGTTTCATAATAAAAGCAGCTCCAATTAATCTTCATAGTATTTGGGCCATGGAGAGTTTTTATTTCAATACTGTCAGAGCTTTAGTTCAAGAGTAACTGAATGATAAAGTATCCCACTCCCTCCCCTTTTACTGATGTAACACTGCTCAACTCAGAGTAGCAAGGTGTCCAAGTGGATTGCAGAGAGGGACAATCTTCAATTAGCATAAGGGAAAAGCCTGAAAAACCTGTCAAAGGGGGTTCATTGTTCTCACAATAAGAAGATTGTCCCTTGCTGTGATCTGTCTGGTCTTAAGACCAGATTTCACATCTGAGGTGAGCAGTGTTACACTAGGTAAAAAGGGTGGGAGGGAGATACTTTAAAAAAAAAAACATGCTAGGTGCTAAATTTGCACCCATAGGAAGCAATGAAAAATAAGTTGAATATGTGACTCAATTGCATACGTTGGGTAGTAACATACGTTAAGGGACTCAAGTTTATGCATTTTGTACCCCCTCTGGCACTGAAAGGGTTTAAAAAAAGTGTGTGAATGAAGACAAAAATACAAAGAAAACCTCAGAGTGCCAGTACAGTATGAAATGCATTGTACAGCATTACATACCCCACTGGCACTCAAAGGGTTAAACAGCCAAAAAACACACCAAAAAGTAAAATCGTCTCTAACATGTAATCCTGATGTCCATCAGGGTCTTCTGTACAAGTCAAAAACAAGTGCTATGGCGCTAAGGATTGCTGCAATTTACTTCAATAAATCAACAGAATTTAATTACAAGGATCAAAAATACAGGATAACAAGAAGTTCCAGTTCTAAAGATAGACTCAGTTTCAGTGGTAGGTGAGAGAATCCCTCTCGAGATGTGCTGTCCCTTTGAATACAGTTCTGGTTTTATGAAGTCTGTAGGGGTGTGTATGAACAGCCTTTTCCTTCTTCGTCTGCTCTAAAGAGGTCGCTGCCCATCTAAAACACCGGTGGAAGGTGAGGCAATACTGAAGAAACAAGAAGAAAAGGAAAAGGGCGCAGACCCTCTAAGAGCACATCTGTTTATCATCAATATACAAAACCCCCTATATATTTAAGCTCACCAGAATGAAAATGTATAAACGCACGTCTCAAGTCAAATGACCATCTCCCAGGGATCTCCTCCACATGGAATCAGTACTCTCAAAAGGTTCAAGGATTATTGTGGTCTATATTAAATAAATTAAATTATTTTCCAAAGTAAGGTATTTCGGATATAAAATAACACTTTCTCAAGGGTAAAGTGAAATTTATTTAAAAAAAAATGTGCATATATAACATTAAAACCGTTATTTACCTTTATAGTTTCCCCTGTATGTCCCATGATTTTCTCAGTGGATGCTCTAGAACCGATTGCTTCCAGTTAGACATGTGTCAAGGCACAGGCCGAAGCCTGCAGGGGAGGGAGTGCTGGAGGGCGGCGCTGGGAAGCAGTGCTTGAGAGTTGTTGGCTGCCGGTATGTAGGTGGTGGGAGTGTAGTTCAGATCTGTCCTCCTACAGACAGCACAAGCTCCCCTGCCGGGGAGAGTGAGGGCTCGGGTACGGTGAGTGGGGAACATGGCTAGAGTTCGTTGGCCAATAGGCGTAAACTCTCCAGAGGAAAGGACACAGGGAAGGTGAGAAACAGGAAGAATAGTCAGTACCAAGGTCAAAGGTCGTACACAGTTCAGCAGGATAGAATGGATTGTCAAAGAATCAGCCAGGGTCATATACAGTTCAGTAGGACAGAATGGATGGTCAAAGGATCAGCCAGGGTCATACACAGTTCAGCAGGACAGAATGGATGGTCAAAGGATGGTCAGAGGGATAGCCGTGGTCATACACAGTTCAGCTGGAAGAAACACAGAGAGAACACAAGGGTCACTAAGAAATTAGCAGGACTAGACTGGAATGGACAAAGGACTGAGACCAGAGCGGCTCCTATGCAGAGGACCAGGTCTATAGCTCCACGGAACACTGTGAAAGTGCACAGAGGTGCAGGAGATGCTGCCTGATATACCAGCAGACATGGTGATGTCACCGGGAGGCGAGGCCTAAATCCCGGAAGTAACACGCCGACGCGAGCAAGCGTACAAAGCAGGGGAAGAGGCCGTGGCCAGGCAGAGTGCCACCGAAAGGCAGAGGAAGCGGCAGCACAGAGAAGGACCGCGGAGAAAGAAGGCGGAGAGTAAGGCACGGGTGACAACATGTCATTTCCTGCCCAACCTGAACTTGCACAGTGAGTCAATCTCATGTGCTCCAGCTATGGAACGCACCTTTAGATTAAATGAATAACGGTTTTAAAGTTGATTAATATGCCCATTTTTTTATATATATAACTTTCACTTTACCCTTGAGAAAGTGTTATTTTACACACAAAACATGTTGGCCGTTATTTTAATACTGCATATATTTAAATAATATTTTACTTTGGGAAATAATTCAGTTTAATAAATGTAGTCCACAATAGCCCTTGAACCTTGTGAGAGTGCTGAGTCCATGTGAAGGAGATCCCTGGGAGATGATCATTTGACTCCAGACGAGCATTTAACCATTTTGGTTCTGGTGAGCATAACTATATATAGGGGGTTTTGTATATTGATGATAAACAGAGGGTCTGCGCCCTTTTTCCTTTCTTCTTGTTTCTTCAGGGTCTTCTGTACCCAGATCTTCTTCATTTCTTCCTCTTCTGTAAGCTTCTTTCGTCTTATTCTTTCATCTTCTTCATCTGTTATCTTCATCTGTCATCTCCTTTTCATATGTCACCTTCATCTTCTTTCTTCGTCTGTGCTCCTCTTCATTCTTCTTTAAACTTAGTGTGGAACCTGTAAAAAAATATACGTCGCCAGCAGAAAGCAATAGCAAAAAAAAAAATCCTTGTACCTTTCAGGCAGTTGCCCAATGCACACTGAGGGAAATTTGAACAGGGACTGCCTTTTATTTGCCCAGTATCACAGTGCCTGTGATTCCTGTCACTCTCAGTTGTGGCTGTCACTGATTTGCTGACTGAGTTTGACCCGCCTCCTGATGACCTTTTTATACCTGGCTATCACATCTGTCAGATGCCCTTTCGTGGTGTTCCTGAGCCAGTAGTGCTGTTGCTGTGTTCCTGTATTCTGAGTTCCTGTGTACCGATTCGGCTTGTCCTGACCATTCTCCAGTGTACCTGCTTGTGTATGACCCGGCTCATCTGCGTACCACCCTTGGATCCTGACCCGGCTAGACTGACGTTCCTGCTGGTGTATGACCCGGCTTGTATGACTGCCTCCTACGTGCTCCGACCCGGCCCGGCTGACTTACTGCTCCGAAGATCGACTTCCAGCTTGTTCCAGTGACCTGCATTCCAGCTGTCGCCGCCGCGACTTTTCCAGTCCCTGCTGCCCGCGTCAGTGTGACTGCCTTGCCTGGTGCTTCCCTCGATTAAGTGCTGTGCCTCGTTACTTGTGCAGAGCTGTGTGTATTCTGTGGGCCTTCCTCTCCGTGCAGAGCCTTGCTGTAGCGCTGAAGCCTCGAGTAAACGTGCATTTTAACTCTTGCAGTGCTGCCTCGAATTCACTCTCTCTATCTCCTGTACGAGCCTCGTTACCCGTGATACTGCTGCTGAGTTGGCCGCTCTCCGTCGGCAACTCTAGTCTACCATTGCAGAGTGTTCACATAGTTTGGGCCGTTTGGGGGCTTAAGGTTCTCCGGTATTGGTTACCGACGATATCATTGACACAGAGTGTTGGCAGAAAGGCTTCAGTGTTGTCTTATCCGGTACTACGCCCAAGGGGGCTAGTGGCTCTTGCTTTATTATTACTGCATTCGATTACACCTGAGGAGGTTGTTAGCTCTTGCATTGCCGGTCGGTTTCCGTTACGCCTGGGGGGGCTATTTGCACTTGCACAAACAAAAGCAGTTCCTGTAACTACGCCCGTGGGGGCTAAGTTGTTTCCCATTCTGCTTACTATCCAACACCTTGGCAAGGCAGCTCGATCCTCAGCACTTGATGAACATTGTCTATACAGCACAGCCTTTTTAACATCCAGATAGATGAAGAAGAAGAAGAAAGAAGAGGGTGACAGATGAAGTGCAGAGGAAGACATCAGGATGAAAGGTAGGTGTTCTACCTCTGGGTGATAGGATATTGTTAGGGCTAGTATGGGACCACTTTATTTTTCATGTTAAGGGTAGTGTAGGGCCAAGGTAAGGATTAGGGTAAGTGTTACAACTATGGGTGATAGGATAGTGTTAAGGCTAGTATTGGTACACTATATTGTTAATGTTAGGGGTAGCTGAAGAAGAAAGAAGACAATGACATATGAAGAAGAAAAGGATGACAGATGAAAAGAACAAAGAAGAAGATGACACATGAAGAAGAATAATATAGAAGCTTACAGAACAATAATTGAAGAGGAAGATCAAGATGCAGGAGACCCCGCTGGATGTCAGGATTAGGATAAGTGTTACAGCTATGGTTGATGGGATAGTGTTAGGGCTAGTATTGGTACACTATACTGTTAATGTTAGAGGTAGTGTAGGCGTAAGGGGAGGGTTATTGTTTGGGAGGGTTACTGTGTTTTTGAGCTCACACTCGGTTGTTTTCTTTTGATCTTCCCATTTTTCATGATATTTCGCTTGAGTTATGGGACTACAAAACCCTCAACGAACATTTGGCCACAAATTAGCTTCTGTGTCCCAAAGCTTGTCATAGTTCCTGTTGGTAGGGCAATTGGATTCCTACAGTAACACTGTGTGTGCGTGTACTGTTCTGTATCGATTTTTGCCCTACAGACAGTTTTACTGGGGACAATTGGGTTGAGCCCAGAGACTTAAAACTGCTGACAAATGAAGAAGAAGACTATAGAAGCTTACAGAAAAATAACCAAAGAGGTGCAGAAGACCCCGCTGAACGTCAGGATTAGGGTAAGGATTAGGGTAAGTGTTACAGTGTTATTGGTACACTTTATTGTTAATGTTAGGGGTGGTGTAGGGGCAAGGGGAGGGTTATTGTTTGGGATGGTGAATGTGTTTTAGCTCATGCACTGTGTTTGACACTACGACAAACATCAAGAGTTAGCTGGTTTCCTTTGATGTTCCCATTTTTCACGCTATTTAGAGTGAGTTATTAGAATGAAAAAACCATGACAATTGTTTGGCCACAAGTTAGGTTCTGTGGGCCAGTGCTCGTCCTGGTACCAGATATCCACAAATATATATATATATAATTTATAAATTGAAGTATCAGTTCTGATACACCTATAAGATTTGTATTTACAGTTGCAGTGGATAGCCTGTATACCATCGTTCCCCATGAGGACAGTTAACAGGCTATACGCAAATCTCTCTAGAACGTACAATCTACAATACAATATCCAATTGACTTTATCTGTGATCTTCTACACATAACCTTAACTAAGATTTTTTTTCTCTTTGACAAAGGCTTCTCTCTACAGATCTCTGGTACATCTATGGGATGTAATGTCACCCCTGCCTATGCCAACATCTATATGAAAACATACAACGTTAAGTACCTGCAAAATCCTCATATCTTCTACAGGGGATATATTGACGATTTATTCATCATATATGGCAGGGGAATGACATGGATCTCATGGAAAGGATAACCCAACTAAATCACATGAATTCCACAATTAAACTCAAATACAACTTCAGTAACACTTCAGTCGATTTTCTGGATGTCAGGGTTTTCTTTCAGGGGACAGCTTTAGGTAGCACTTTATTTAGTAAACCAACTGACAGAAATTTGACCCTCCATGCCAACAGCAGCCACCCCAGAGCACAAAAGGAGGGGATCCCTTACTCCCAATTTCTGCTGGTGATTGAAAGTAATTCTAATAGAGACACCGCAATAGAACAATTATCTACTATGCGTGATAATTTTAAAAAAAGAGGATACAAACCTGCTATATTGGATCAGCAACTAGTGAGAGCTATAAAACAAAGGACACTTCTGCTATCAACAGAATGGCATTTGTGACCACATTTCATCCAGGAAGTGAAAAAATAGCAAGCACTATCAAATGAAACTGGTCTCTACTTACATCTGATCCTACTTTATCCTTCAAGGACATGCCAGTCCCCTTCATGGGATACAAAATAGGCAAAACACTCAGAGACATATTGATGCAACCAGACAGAAGCAACAATACTATTAATAAACCAAACCAGGACACGTCTAAGAACTAGCTTAGCCGTGCCCACAAACGAGAAGGCTGTTTCAAATGCACAAACTGCACAACCTGTAACGGCATGGTGACTGGTACTTCTTTTTCAATAATACATATACCCATCAAAACACAGGGGCACCTGTACTAGGATATTCATTGTGTACATACTGTACTTATCTGCCCATGTAGATTATACTATGTTGGCAAAGCAGAGACTACATTCAGAGAATGGATGGATAACCATCTTTCATCTCTCCGAACAGCCATCAACACAGGAACAACAGACAAGCCCGTTCCTAGACACTTCTTAGAACATAAGCATCCACTACCATCCTTGAAATCTATGATCATAGACCACAATCCTGAAAACACCAGAGGCGGTAACAGAAAAATCAGGCTCCTCCAGAGAGAAAGTTATTGGATTTTCCACTTGGATACGGTTGCCCCAAGGGGCTTGAATGAAAAATGAATCTTCAACAGCTTCTTTTAGGATTTACTCTCAATGATGTGAACTCACATATATTATGAGACTATTGTCCAGCACATGGACACCATCGGATTATACAAGCCTTTAGACACATTGTGCCCTACCGAGTAATATCCTTTGCACATCTGACTTTCTCTTAAATGTACCATAGTGGACTATTATCTACAGAGACAGTAAGTATGACATCCTTTATGAAGTGGATCTCTGTGTATACATAGGACTTTGTCCAGCACTTGGATACAACTGGATTGTGTGTTCCTTACACATCAACTATGGTTCATTTAAGATGTCTTATTAAGGCTTTATATTGGAGGACACTGTCATCTTGATTCCATCAGGATGCCATCCATTACAAATTGGATCTCTGTGTATGCTTGGAACTCTGTCCAGCACTTGGATACCACCGGATTGAGCGTTCCTGATCATTAGACATAGATGGTCCAACACACCAGGAACAGATTGTGAACGGAATAATATATCCTGATACGGTTTCAACACAGGAGCCCATTTCATCTCCAGAACATTACTGCCTTTGACTTTCTCCTCTTTAACTTGTGGCTCTCTATGTTATACTTTTAGTAGTGATGCATATACAAATATGTGACACACAGTAACTATATCAACGTTGTGCAAAGACCAATGCACATTTCCTCCAATGTATTCTGGCTGAAATCAATTAAGTGTATATAAATCTGAAAACTCAGACTTTATGTTGAACTGTTATAGATTACAGACACCCATTAAGTACAATGTCTTCAAGAATAAGTTGTCTATTTATTACATAGTCTCTCATGTTCCACTTTTGGATAGTAACAGACTTGTGTTAGTTATTATGTTCAACATGCAACCTTAATTAACTATGTCTAGATCAAATGCAGTGTTAATACAACAGCTGTTTGATCTTTATCTGTACACCGATAATCCCGGGACAAGGTTATTGTGGGTCAACCTGAACAGAGATGTTGGGGGAAGCCTTCTATTACAGACACATTAGTATATCCTTATTGTCAGTTACCTCTGCTCACCACTAGGTTTACATTGCCTGGTGCTGAACGGCCATTCAGCTGTATCTATTGAATGAGAAGTGCTGTCCTCATCTGACCCCATTATCCAGTATGTATGGCTTCAGGGCTGGTGCAAGGATTTTTGCCACCCTAGGCAAAACCTAATTTTGCCGCCCATTTGCCTTCGCCCCTTGTGTCCCAGCCCTTTATACCCCGCCTACTTATACCCCACCTCTTTTCATGATTGTCCTCTCTCTGCCCCTGGTCTGGAGATACCTGTAAGAGATGCCCCCACCAGATCCAACTTGCCCCCACCAGATCCAACTTTCCCCCACCAGCTCCACTTTGCCCCTATCAGCTCCAACTTGTCCCTGTCAGCTCCAACTTGCCCCCATCAGCTACACTTTGCCCCTAACAGCTCCAACTTGCCCCCTATCAGTTCCACTTTGCCCCACCAGCTCCACTTTGCCCCCCATCAGTTCCAACTTGCCCCCACCAGTTCCTCTTTGCCCCCATCAACTCCAGTTTGCCCCCACCAGCTCCTCTTTGCCCCCATCAGCTCCAACTTGCCCCCATCAGCTCTACTTTGCCCCCCATCAGCTCCACTTTGCCACCCATCAGCTCCAACTTGCCCCCCATCACTTACCTGGAGCTCCCACGCAGTCTTCTTTTCAGTAATGCAGAGCGTGCTGGGAGATCTTGACTCCCAGCGCGCTCTGCATTACTAAAAAGTTGACGGCGATGAGGGAGTGCAGTAGCGACACAGATCTGACAGTGTTGCGTTCCTGGTGTGTTGCTTGCAGACAGCGGGCGCAGCTCTTCTCCGCTGCATGCCCGCGCCCCCAGTACATGTGCGCCCTAGGCCGGCGCCTACCTCACCTATAGGTGGCGCCAGCCCTGTATGGCTTGCATTGTCCCTGTAATTTATTTTAGTATCTTTATGTTTCTTACATTAAGCTGTATCAAATAGAGACACTTCTTATTGATCCATTTAGTTTAATACACGCTAACACATCAGTATCCTCTACCAGTACACCTAAGACATCTCCACTATTACCGCGGGTCTCCAGCACAATGCATAGCAATACCACCAATGGCCATTCTAGTTCATTATGTATGAATATCAAGTACAACTTATTGGAATCCCTGAATTATATCATTTTAATGTGCTGCAAGTCCAATTAGGTGGTTCTTTTAAATGTGGACTGATAACTCTATTTGCGGGTCTCTAGAACATCGCACAGCATGCTCTATCATTACGTACTTCTCTGAGATTGCGGACATTCCATTTTTGTGTTCTTTTTTAACAGTTAAATATAATCAGTAGGTCAAGATTATTCTACCCTTATCTAATATTAGTACTATGAAATTCATAGCCAGCAATATACTGAATATACTGTAATTTTTTCATTTCCGGTTATCCATTTCACGCATGTTATAGCATGACATGATATGAATATTGGACGATAATCATTTTTATTTCTTGCATTTAATTTTAGTTTTCACATTTTATTCACATGATGTAAAAGTTCACTGTATTCACATGTAATTTCATGATGTAATTAATTGGGGATGACAATTTTGGCCGTCCACACGGGGGGGGGGTGAAGGGTTTAAAGGGCTGTTTTTTTTAACTGTTTTGTATCCTGAGGAAGGCTGAAAAGACACAGCCGAAACGTTGATCTAATAAATATTTTAGTTTGTTTCATCACTATGTGAAGTGCTGAGAGTGCTTATGACATTACCTATACTACTATTACAGCAATTTTTCATCGGCACCCATGCAGTTAACTACTATTGAGCGTGAGTGCTGCCTAATATATATTATATATATATATATATATATATATATATATATATATATATATATATATATATATATATGTATATTTAAAATAATGGGCAGCATCCGTGGGACTTGACTAATAAATTTATTACACTACGGAAGGTGCCTTGAGGTGTGCTTATTCCTACTTGGATTTTATCAAGATTTTGCTCTGACAGTCAAAGTCTACATGTGCTGTTAATCCATGAGTTATATCTTTTCCCATGTCTGGGAGTGGTTAGATTGATATCTGGAACAATACCTTATGGCCCCTCAACAGTAAGTGATACTTTCACTTAACTTTCCAAGCAAGTCCCTGTCTGGACTTGTCAGATCATTGATGGTACCTTGGGGTACTTTAGCCATAGGGAAGCGTGCTCTCCACACAATTTGGATTATTGCAACATTGTACTCTGTTATCAATGTGCTGTTATCTCTATGGACACCCTTTTCGTGTGAACTCTATAACAAATGTGTCTTGGAGTCCTGCCTCACGTGGGGGTGCTTATGTTTATGTCTCTTGCCCTCATATGCTACATTAGGGGCTCTGTGATCCCCTGCCATATATTAGCATAATTACAGACTATTATAGGGGATAATTAAAGGAGTAGTAAACTTTTTTTATGAAAAAACATATATTGTAGGGATTTTCCTATTGAGTAAAATAAGGATACTCCCACTGCAGAGAGATTTATATTTCCAGAGTTATTACAGTTTAAACCCATGTTTTTTTACATTAACAGTGCCCTCTAGTTGACAAATTCTAATTAGATTTTCTGTTAGATTCTAATGGAGAGGAAAGTCAGAAAAAGTCAGAGACATACAGTTCTCCATAGAGTGTAATAGAAACTGCCTGTCACTTCCTGTCAGTTAGAACTATCAGGAAGTAAACACAGTAAATTCACTTCCTGGTTATTTAAACTGCTATACATTTTGAATAAAACATCTGACAGAGATGGGAGTGACCTTGTTTTATTCAGCAGGAAATGATCTGTAAAATAAGTGTTTTCATAAAAAAAGTTTACTGCTCCTTTAACCTGTCCTTATCTACAGCTGATACTAGCCAGTGCTTTTTCGTAATCTCTGTGATGCGAGTTACATGGAAGCAACGGACTGAGTGTTCTCAGTGTGCTTTGCGATGCGCTTGAGTACCGAAACGCACACCGATGACTGTGAGCCTGAGATAGTCCCGTCTCTCATCTGGGACTGACTCAATATCTCTACAGCAGGCGGATGTGTGAATCGATCTCTTGCAGGAGTGTCAGAAATACATAACAGTCAGCTGTTATGTTCCCTAGTTCATTTTTGATGTACAAGTCATTTGGATGCATATCATATATCTTTTTACTGTTTAAATTATACATTATTATTGTGCTATAGCTTTTTATCTCCTTTAGGGTTGGTTTTCAAGTTGTCACTCAGATGCTCAATTGACCAATGCGATGAGTCCACTCACTAGCTACCAAATAGGTTTCTGTGAGTGATGACATCACCAGCCTCAGGGGTGTCGCTGAGACTTGGGCTTCATAAGGGAGGGAAGACTCCATCTTAGTTGTCTTGAGAAAGGTCCTTCTGGGACTGAAATGTTGACCTGTTATTTTGCCACTTTGTCTTTGTAATAAATGTATTAGTCAATTCCCACAGGTGCTGCCCATTATATTGACTTTATCCAATCACATATAGGGATTGTACACCTGGGCATTTGCTTACAAGCTGGGAGTGAGTGCTTTCCAATTTCTTTATATATATATATATATATATATATATATATATATATATATATATATATATATATATATGTATAAGAGGGACTCTTGTGTTATAGAGGGTGTTGCTGTGGGCATGGCTGGTGGGCAGGGCATTACTGAGAATTTTTAGGATATTTCATGACCTATTGACACCTTCTTGTGTAACCTAATAAATGACTTATAAAAAGACTAAAGTACTTTATTTACACAGACTCATTTTTATAAACACATATACTGATGTTTAAACAAACATTAATGTGAGTTTTATTGCTGTACAGCAGTATGATACACTTGTATACACAACGCATAGTCTAATCTCCTAAAAAGAGGGACATCAGGGTGGAAAAATGGGACAGAGGGATTTCGATCTAAAAGAGGGACACTTGGGAGGTATGATATAATTTATGCAACAGTCATTGAAGTATCTACCTATAAGATTTGCATTTACAGTTGCCTTACTGTCATGTCATAACTACGTCAACAAGCCATGTTAAGATTTTAGGGCTGTAACACCTAATATTGCATTTTTTAGACTATGCTTGGGAATATCTGTAATTTAAAGGCATGTAGCACCCCCCCTTATTTATAAGTGTTAGTTTACTTCTGGCTAATGAAACATTTTCTGCCCTCAGCTATTTTTCCCGAGTCAGAGGTATCCCTGAACTCCATCTGTGACTTATTAGTGTTTTAATGATTGGAGTACAAGAGGAATTCCAACAGTCTGGCAATGTTCACAGACCTGAGAGCAGCAGTCTGGGAGAAATGAATACTGCTCACGCAGGGGGCAGAGGTCAATAATTACCAGGGAGCCCATTATATTGTAAAGGTGAAGAGAGAGAGAGACAGAGAGGGAGAGAGAGAGAGGGAGAGAGATACGAAGAATTGTAAAACTGTAGTAATTCTGGTGTAAACCAACTTGAACCATAAGGGATAAATAAACAAAATCCTACTGATTTCAAAGGGATTTTAATCAAAGGGATTTTAACCCATTGAACACTGGGGAGGTCTCCATTGTATTACTTTGCAGACCTTAAAAAGTAAATCTAAACATCAAGATCTCAAAAGGAAAAATGTACAGTGTTGTTTTTGGCATCAAAATGGATATTGTGCCAGTAAACTACAATTATTATCTATTATCTTTTATATATAAAGCACCAACATATAGAAAAGTAAGAATATATAAATATTAATTTAATAACTTTCTGCTGCTTCCTTAACCCCTTAAGGACCGGACGTTATGGGACATTTCCGTCCCATAACGTCCGCATAGGGGCACTTTGAGGCGCCGGTACACGTGACCTGTCACGTGTATCGGCGCGTCACTATGGGGCTTGAAACAGATCGCTCCGATCTTGGAGCGGTCTATTTCATGCCCCATTTTTACTTACAGCGCTCCCGGTAGAGCGCTGTAAGTAAAAAGTACGTGACGTACCAGGACCGTCAAGGGTCTTTCAAGCAAGTTTACCCTTGACGGTCCTGGTACGTCAAGGGTCCCTAAGGGGTTAAAGGAACAGTAAACGTTTTTTATGAAAATGCATATTTTATAGAACATTTCCTGCTGAATAAAACAAGGTCACTCCCATCGCTGTCAGATGTTTTATTCAAAATTTATATCAGTTCAAATAACCAGGAAGTGAATTTACTGTGTTTACTTCCTGATAGTTCTAACTGACAGGAAGTGACAGGCAGTTTCTATCACATTCTATGTAGAACTGTATGTCTCTGACTTTCCTCTCCATTGGAATCTAACAGAAAAACGAATTAGAATTTGACCACTAGAGGGCACTGCTAATGTAAAAAAACAAAGGTTTAAACTTTAATAACTCTGGAAATATAAATCTCTCAGCAGTGGGAGTACACATATTTTACTCAACAGGAAAATCCCTACAATATATCTTTTTTAATAAAAAAAGTTTCCTGCTCTTTAATCTCAGAGATCAGTGCATGTTTGTCTGTTTTTCTTTGTTTTGTTTGTTTGTTTGTTTTTGGGGGGTATCTTTTGTTAGACAACCGCCTGTTCCTTAGCAAATAGATATTTCTAGCCCAGCTGTTTGTGTCCATTGATCTAATTCTGCTACTGGTGGCATTCACACCTGGGAATTTTCAGCAATAGCATTCCCCGAAATTGTTTTTATTTCTTAAAATATATGGATACTAGCAATACTGGCACAGCTTTGCCCACACGTTTAATAAAACAAATAAAAAAAAAAGTTTTGTGCAGGTACATAGAATGTAAGTGTGTTATGATGATAGATACTACAGAAGACATCTTAAACAGGACATGTGTTATACACCACATTGAACCCAATGCATTTGACATGTGTCTGCCACTAATAGGGTTAAAAAATGAAATGTGAATGTATGTGTAGGACTATTTCCCCTGACATCCAGGTGAATCCAAAAGGAGACAACGGGGGTTATGCAC
This sequence comes from Rhinophrynus dorsalis, assembly GCA_037306005.1. Classification (NCBI taxonomy): domain Eukaryota; kingdom Metazoa; phylum Chordata; class Amphibia; order Anura; family Rhinophrynidae; genus Rhinophrynus; species Rhinophrynus dorsalis. Next base: position 117,960,404 of record CM074727.1, on the reverse strand, counting down.
TAAGGTGCGATAAAGAGGCAATAGAGTGGAGATGACTTCTCCAGCAATATCACTTCTCCAAGTCCAGTGTTCTTCTATGGAGCCAATGCACTAAGATTTCTTCAAGTTAGGAGAGTGCATAAGCTTCATAGAATAACAGGAGAAGTGATGTAAATGGTAAAGTCATCTACACTGTATCACCTCCTTATCACGCCTTAGTGCATCTCCCCTAATGTTTTTAATGACTGGCTGGTTGAATTTTCAGTGTTTAGCCCTTTCAGCTCCATTTCAAAGCACTGTGTTACACAACTCTTCATCAGTGAGTGTGAGTGTGTGTGTCAGAGCGTGTAAGAGCGTGTGAGCAAGGGTGTGTGTGTGTATGTGTATGTGTGTGTATGTGTGTGAACGTGAATGTGTGTAAGAGTGAGTGAGCATGTGTGCATGTTTTGTGTGTAGTGTGTGTTTCTGCAGTGTGTGTTTAGCATTTAGTGTTTTGTATGTAGTGTTTTGCATATTGTGTATTGCATTTTTGTGATAGCGTTTGTGTATATTGTTTTGCATGTAGCGTTTTTCCATATGCATTATGCGTATATTGGTTTACGTATTCTTTTTCACATATTGCTTTGTGCGTGTATTATGTGTGATTGAATGTGTGTATGTATTGTGTGTGGGATTGTGTGTGTATATATGTGTATTGTGTTTTGTGTACAATGTGTGTGTACTGTGTTTTATGTACATTGAGTTTATTGTGTATATTGTGTCTGTGCGTATTGTGTTTATTGTGTGTGTATGTGTTTTGTGTTTGTGTATTGTGTTTAATGTGTGGTGCATGTATTGTATGCATGCATTGTATGTATTGTGTTTGTGTGTGTATGTTGTATTTCTGTGTGTATGTGTACTGTGTGTGTGTTGTGTCTGTTGCTTGTATATTGTGTGTGCTGCATGTATATTGCGTTTGTGTAAAAGGCCCTGCAATGCCTTGCAGAGATTTTCACAGAAGTAGCCAGGGAGGGCAAAGTGAAAATTCTGTCCCCATGAATGGATGTATGGGAGCGCCAGTATAAAGAGATTTACATAACTCTTCCTTACTGCCGCCCCTGGATGTGCGTGCCAGGCACTGAGAATTTTGGTCACAAGGTGTGTTCCTCTATAAGATATGTAAACAAGAACAAAATAATAAATATTTAGTTCCTTTCCTTTTGCTTTGGTGTATCACACTCTGCATTGTTTTTGTGGGTTCGGATTAACGCTAGCTGGGGGAATTTTAAAAGGAAAGATTGTTGTGCCAGTTCTCAGTTTGAGGCACTGCTGTATTAGCAGGGGACTTTTGAAACGAAAAACTCATAATTAATTGGAGCTGGTACTGCAAAAATGTGGATTTTGGAGTGGGGTTTGCCATTTTAAAAATGACATATGAATTATGACTTGCAATCTGCATCACATAAATGGCAACCTTTTTGTACGAAGACCTACTTTTCCTCATAATGAGTTAAAGTTGTATGCTGCTCTTCTAAATCCCCCACCCCCCATGTTTCTTGATGCAGAGTGGTTATCTAAGTCATATTGGCCTCTCTAATATCTAATATTTCCTCTAACCCGAAACGTCTTTTCTCAACCTTTGTACATCCACTAAAACAAACCCCCTCCACTAACTTCTCTGTCCAAGATCTTGCCATCAACTTCAAGGACAAGATCGACTATATCAGTTATGAAATCTCAGCACTTCCACCCCCACCAACCAGCTTAGCCTGGTCACCTCTCCCACAAACACACTTACCTCCTTTTCACCCATGACAAAGGATAAAGTCTTCCTTCTTTTTACACGCTCACACTTCACCACATCCCCTACTGACCCAATCCCATTTCAGCTCACTCAAGAACTTTCTGCTCTACTAACTCCAACCCTTACTCACTTATTCAACCTCTCTTTGAAAACCAGCACCTTCCCATCCTCTTTCAATCATGCACTAATCACAGCCATGTTAAATAAACCCTTTCTGGACCCAAACTCATTCTCAAACTACCTTCCCATTTATCTTCTCCCATTCAACTCCAAGCTCCTCGAACGTCTTGTATACAACCGGCTCACTAAAATCCTCTGTTCCTATTCTGTTGGATCCCTTGCAGTCTGGATTCCGCCCTCATCGCTTCACTGAGACTGCCCTCACTAAAGTGGCCAATAACTTGCTGTCCGTTAAATCAAAAGGCCACTACTACCTACTCATTCTCCTGTACCTGTCAGGTGCCTTTGACACAGTGGATCACCCACTCCTACTTCAAGCTCCAACCTCTCTAGGTCTCTGTGAGAACCCAGAGTGAATACAGGCAGAGACAGCAAGGAACACTCTAAGGTAGTGTACCAAGGCGGGTAGAGCGATACAGGTAACACTACAAGCCTGAGGGCAATGAGACTGAATAGTGCAGAGGCAACTAACAACGCTACCAGCAAGGTAGGGTTGTACTGGCTTGGTAGAGCCCGGAGGAAATGGGATCACATCGTATGGAGGTATCTAGCAACTATACCGGCAAGGTAGTAGTTGCGCCGGATAGGTAGAGCACACCTACAGCTGTACCTGGGGACAGTGGTAGTCAGACAGGAGCAAGAGTAGCATGGAGAGTAGGTCAGACAAGGCACGGTCAAGAACCGGATCGGGTAGTCAGCCACAGCCAGGGTCAGCACAGAGCGGGTAGTCGGACAAGCCAGAGTCATACACTGATCAGTTAGTCAGACGGAGCCATGGTCAAACACCGGATCGGATAGTTGGACAAGCCAAGGATCGAGAACCAGGAGATATCGGAAGTCAAGCAAAGGTCAAAATGAGCAACATTGGAATGCGCATAGAAACACCACTAAAGGGCAATTAAGCATAGTTCGTGGGCAGATTATAAGGCCGCCGCTGGGGGCACACCATAGGCCATACAGACAGGAAGTTACAAAATAACAAGCACAGCGTCAGAGACGCACGCCTGTCGATAGAGGCAGACCAGAGGATGCGTCCAGAACCCACCACTAGATACAAAAGCAGGCAAGTAATTCACGAGCACCGTGATATAATGCAGATCTGTAATCTATTTTGTTATTTTTTTTATCAGGGAAAAAAAACTCTTTCAATGTCTGCATTGCTATGCGGTAGCGCTAAAAGTAGTTTGACAAGTCTATAACAAGGGAAAACTGTCAGAGCCAGTGAATGCTGACTTAATTTGTGACATTTTAACCCCTTTAAGGACCCGCACGCATGGCCGGTACTTGAGGACCACGGGGCTTTTTTTTTTTCTTTTAAGTTCTGGTTCAGGCCTTCCGGAGCAGAGTGCAGCCACTAGGGGAGCCCTGAATGCCATGCCGTGCCAGGACCATCACGGGTCCTTAAGTGCCGGACCGCCTTGATGGTCCTGACATGTCAATGGTCCTTAATGAGTTAAACCACAGATTTTCCTGCAATTTTGAGGTGCCCTCAGTTTGGAGTTCCTGCATTTCAGTGTCTGCCAGAGTTTGATCACTGATCTCTTCTGTCAACAGGTCTTTACTTTCATCAGCTATCATGATTGGAAAAGTCACCCTGCAATACTTAGACAGGTGACGACTAGCTTAATGATAGTTATTTTACCTCTCAAAAGTAGCCGCTTATAAAGTAATCATTAACCTTGCGAGACTGCAGACCAGGTTAGTGCATTCTGCAAGCCTGCACCATCAGTCCCTTCCGGTGCCGTCCAAGTCAGTGCTATGCTTCTGAAGGGAGACCCAGACAGACAGCGTTGGCGCACAGACAAGATGTCTGCTCTGATGTCTGGCTTCCGGTCTCGGAAGCTTAAAGGGATAATAATGTTTCATAATAAAAACAGCTCTAATTAATCATCATAGTATTTGGACTTTGGAGAGTGTTATTTCAGTTCTGTCAGAGTTGTAGTTCAAGAGTAATTCAATGACAAAGTATCCCCCTCCTGCCCCTTTTACTGATGTAACACTGCTCAGCCAGATCAGAAGGGCGGTGCCCAGGTAGACTGCAGAGAGGGACAATCTTCAATTAAGATAAGGGGAAAACCTGAAAAGCTTGTCAAGGGGGGAAGGGCTTTCATTGTTTTCATATAAAGAAGATTGTCCCGTTCTGTTATCTGTCTGGTCTTACAACCAGATTCACATCTGAGAAGAGATGGCTTACACTAGGTAAAAGGGGCGGGAGGGGAAACTTTGCTTGTGAATATCTCATAAACCATAAAGGTTTGAGAGATAAGACTTATATCGTTCTTCATGTTTTTTTAATGCCTACAAAATAAAATAAAGTTAAAACAAAGTATTACTATCCCTTTAAGGATTACTTTACAAACGGCTACTTTTGAGAGGTAATATAGCTATTATTAAGCTAGTCGCCACCTTCCTAAGTATTGCAGGGCGACTTTACCGAATGTGGTAGTTCCGCTTTAAGTACACAATCAAGAATTGGCATTTTCTTTTGATAGCAGCAAGCAGCTGCCACATGGAGATTGAGCACATCCATGTAAAATGTGTCCAACATCACCCGGTGTGAGAACTGATGAGCTAATGCACAGCTTAGTGGCAATAAAGCCTACAAACAAGCTCTCTGTTCCAAGTAGTGTAATGGAATTTCTACATTTATACCCAGAACTGAGCAGTCTGCAATGACAGCAGACTACAAGTCTGCTGAGCAATGTTTTATAAGAGTTCTGTAAGTGCTGGAAAAACCTTGTGGTGTTAACAAATAATAAATAGTGCACTCAGTACTTCGATTATGGAAAATATTCTTTATCCTCTTGAGCTATGGGTATTTTCCCTCTGGTGATTCTGCGTATTACTTTAGTGCTGGCAGCTGATCCAAAACCCTTCTTACAACCTTCTCCATGGACAGCCTGAAGTTTGCACATGGTTTAGATTCTGTTTTCTATTTCACAGAATACACAAAAATTATGCCATTCTCTTTTAACGCCATGAAAAATAGTTGACGATAGCAGTAACAATATATCCAGGATATACAGACAGTGACACAGCCTCTTTTCCACACACAGACTGATCAGATGACATAAGCAGCCCTGCACATACACAATGCTCTTTTTGATCAGAAATAATTTTCTCCAGGCCATTTATTTTCCCCATGTTTACACTAGCATTATCCAAATTATCCAAAGGTTTTCCAAGGGATTCCTTTCCTTGAAAAGCAACCATCCCATACCTCCCAACATTTGAAATTGCCAAAGATGGACACTTTTTCCCCCAATGGCACCCCCTCCCCCCCAATTCCTAAGAAGTTTCCATTAATTGGATCAGGGCAAAGCGCTGGGGAACCGTATGGAAAAATACAACAAAACAACCTTAACCCTTTGAGTGCCAGAGAGGTACCCAACGCACTGCGTTGAATTCCTCTCTGGCACCCAAAGGTTTAACCCTTTGAGTGCCTGCAGCGCCAGAAGGGTACAGTGTATTGCGCACCCTTGGCACTCTCTCAGTCTTAGACGGTTCCGAGGAGAGCGCTGACTGCAAGCACTAGGCACTCCAACCTGCCTAGCAGTATTAGCAGCTTCTCTGACTGCTGAGCTGCTGAGTGACAAGTCTGGCACACCACATTGTGCACTGATGAACTAGTTACCACAGCCAGGCTAAGTTACCCTCTTCCTCTTGGCAGCTTGATGCGTCCGGTGTCACTTGGAGGCCAGGCACGGAAGGCAGGCACTGAGGCAGCATGAGCACAGCTACAGTCAATATGGACAATGTGTCCCGCTCTGCGGAGATTCAGGCACCACCGTGGCCAGGCATCAAGATGGCTTCTCCTCCCTCCCCCCAGCACAATGAATTCAACTTAAGTCAGCTGAGTCACTGCCGCGACAATATGAATGACATAAGTCAGAGACAGTGAATAGATTGTGTACCTAGAGAATACCAGGACGAGAGACCGATTTCACCAGACACCAGCACTTTCTTCAGATTCTCAGGCGAGGTGCCGGTGGGTCAGTTGTTCTTGCTGCCCTCAGTTCTCAGCCTCACTCTTGCTCAGGGTAGCAGGTGGAGTATGGCTCGATTGTGTGCATGCTCATATTAAATAAAGATGGTGGCACGCACACATGCAGAGTGAATAGGCGTTTTGTCACCGCTCAGCAGATCACTCAGCGTGGCTCACAGTCACATGATCTGCGTGGTGCCGTGCATCTTAGGCTGGATGCTGGAGTGGTAGGTGTTTGGGCAAAACAGGGAACAGGCCAGGAAAACGGGACAAACTGCTATGCGAGCAGGACAGTGGGTTTGGTCGCGTAAATCGGGACTATCCCGCATAAATCTGGACAGTTGGATGGTATGCCATCCTCCAAGCAAAAATGTTTTTGTACAGGAATCTTAACTGAAAACAATCATCTCCCACATTCCTAATCTGATTTTTCCTGAAGATGACAAATGGATCAATAAACCAAACAATCAGTGAATATAGCTTCTCACAATAAATGTCAATGCTTCCATCAAGATACAGTGTAGATGGTTCCCTTTTTATCAGCTCTGTGATTGAGCATTATTTAAAATAGCTGTGGTCTTGCTCCATCCAGATCCATATTGCTTAGCAATGTTTGAACGATTAAATATCCGTTTAAACAGTGGGCCTGCGCGACCTGCTGATGCAAGTTATGCTAAAGTAAAGATCCTGTAAAAAGTATCTCTGCTTCAATCAGAGGTGTAACTAGAAGCCACCAGGCCCTGGTGTAGAAACTGCCATGGGCCCCCCCTGACCACATTGCCCCCCTACCACATTACCCCCAGTCTCCACATTTTCCCCCATTGCCCTCAATCTCCACATTGCCTCCCAATCGCCACACTGCTTTACATTTCCCCCAATCTCCATCTTGCCCCCACATCTCCTCGACATTTCCCCCAATCTCCACACTGCCTTTACATTTCCCCCAATCTCCACCTTGTCCCTACTGACCCCCGTGTCCATCTCCTACCTCCCTGGTGGTCTAGCGGTGTGGCATGAGAGGTTTGTGCCTCCTTTGGCACAGACCTCTATAGAGCTGGAGCTCCAACACGATTCTCAGTATTCAGAGCACTGTCAGATGATGTCATCTCCCAGCGCTCTGCATTATTAGAGTGCCGGAGAGGGATGTCAGATATACAGATATACTTGGCTGCTAGCGCCCCTATTGTTAATCCAGTAGTTTTGATTATTTTCTGGGACAGGTAATTTTTTAAGTTTACAAAATATAATTTACTCTGTGTTTTATCATGTCTTGCAGCAACTTTCTCCTTATGACCAGAGCTTTCCACATGTGCTTTGCATTCACCAAGATCTTTGTGAACAAGAGAAAAATGTGCAACAAACTGAGCAAAATACTGTATATACACATCCCCTTTCCTTGATTTCTTCAGTACAGGAGAGTTGGCAGTATAGCTATCTTTGTAAGAGCATATATATTTTCTTTTAGGTATTTTTCTACAATTGATCAGTAGGCATATACTGAAATTGATACAGTGAGTAGCTCTCTTTATTAACACTGTTGTAGGATACATCAGGCACACTCTAAACAAAAACAAGAAAATTATATTTTCTATGCTGAGGTTATTGCTTACATTATCAGTTACATTTCTACAAACTACTAGTTTATGGGCCTATACTGCATACCAGTGGGGAAGTGCTGTTCCAGGGAATACATCTACTAATTATGATTATTAATATTATTACCAATTATTTATGTGTCCTGAACCAATGCTGCAGAGCTAGTTACAGTATTTAAATAATATTAACAAGACCTTTAGAGTAATTGGCTTTCAGTTCCAGATTATTGACTTCCAACATATGAAGTCAGAGCAGTGATATCAGTCCCCTGAAATCTGGATCAGTAACAACTATTTGCACCCAAGCAACAAAACTGTCACTTTGTCCCTGGTATGTATAGCACATTTCTGCAGATTCATCTTATTCAAAAACACATGTGCAGTGGAAAGCAGGATCATATCTAGGCACTTCCTCAATGAGATCCCATCTACAGCACAACCACGGGTCTGTTTGGGAGACACACCAACAGCACATTTGAGGTGTGACATCTAGCAGCAGTAGAAGCACTACTAAAAGTCCCCTGGTCCAAAGGGCACATAATATTAGTGCTGTAGATGTCTCAGAGAGTGGGGCATTTAAATCACTAACAAAAACACCCATGTCTCCTACTGCTGCTGGTGTGCAATCCAAAGTGTGGATGAGGATATATCTGAGTTAGCTGAAAGTGACGAGATCACAGAGTATGCATATGATGAGCACAGAGCAGGGTCACATTCAGACACATCATCTTTGAGATGCCAACTGAAGTACAATCACATGTCTGATTGGGAGAAACACCAGCAGCACTTCAGAGGTGCTACAACTAGCAGCAGAAGCACTCCTAAAATTTCACTGGGCCAAGGGGCACTAGCAATAACAGTCATTTTACTGCTGTTTAAATGCAATGCATGGAGGACAACTCTGTGAGTTAGCTAGAAGTGACAATAGTCATAGAATCCTTTCTGTCACCACATGGACCCCAGAAATTAAAGCCACATCAAGCACTTATTAAGAAAATACATTCTCTAGAGTTTTTTTAACTTGAAATTGTTATCAATTTTTACAAGATTGGGGAAGGATACAGAAGGAGAAGGGGTAGACAATATGATGTTTAAAATAACAAGCATCATCAATGCCATAATTAGCTGTAACAGCACATAAGAAGGTCTACCAAGTCATGAAAAAAGCTGGATTGATGTCTAGAGCTTAACATATCTATGTCTGATTGGTATTGAGGTGAAAGAAAAAAAAGAGAGGAGAACAGAGGGAGAAAAGGGGGACGGACACAAAGTAAAGGCAGGAAAGGATCCACCAGGGTAGTTAAGATAGAGGGGAAGGTGAATTCTGAGCCAGGCTGCCTCCCAGTTAGTCCCCCCACCCCCCCAGAATAGCGCCTCACAGCACACAATCCTTCAGTACACTAAAGAGAGTGTAGAAGTTGGGACCCAGGGGCCTGATGGGGTATGAGGAGGAATTAGCTATAGGCAAACAAAGGGTTAAGACCTTGAAGAAAGGAGACCTTAGTAAGGTTTCTTGATTATTATTAAGTTTAGCAAATTACGATTCTTATTGCAATAGGGTGTCATGTATCGTGTGTGGATGCACAGCCTCCTGTGTATTTTCACATATTTAAAATATATTTTTAAGATGCCGGTCCTGCTCTGCGTACTGCCACCTCACTGGCGGTGCACGCAATGAAGTCATGCGCAGTAGAGACTGCCCGAACGCACAGAATGCTCCCAGAACAGAACTCCCAGCACTCTGTGCGTTCGGGCAGTCTCTACTGTGCATGACTGCATCGGACAAACATTCTGACCTTTTATATTATAGGATATGGCACGATATTTTTAGTTCCGTTTTTGGACTATTCTGCTTTTACAGACAATTTTAAGGTTGCTCTTACTAGCATTAAGAGTTTTTGTGGTTTTCAGCTTTGAGAAATGTATCTGCTTTCTGAGTATCTGAGTTCAATTGAGTTCACACAATCATTCTAATTTGTGAATTTGTCACATTGATTGCGCTTTCATCTTTGATAGTTCAACACGGGTTTCTCATGATGTAGATACACATTAAAGCCGGTAGAGGTCCTGCCTCCCTTGAATTCATTCATCAAATTCCTTATTCTTATATTACTCTTTTATATTTCATTCATAATAAATGGAGGATGTACCTGCCCACACACATACAATCTTTTAATGTCATTTTAATATTTTGTATGTGAATCTTATGGGATATTTGTTTTTGTAAAAAACTTTCGATGGACATTAGGAGGGTATAAAAGGGATCATTTCCTTCCCCTCCACCAATTTCTGAAACCCCTGAAGAAGTGGGAGGTAGTCCCAAGAAAACACATTTGGTTTAACACATACAAGCAAACAAAGCCATATTATGTCCATCCACAGAGTATACTAAGGATAAGAATTGTTCCATCCATCCTGTTACAACAAGTACAGATCACCGGGTACAGGAAGACAAAGACACGGTTTGAGATTGCATTAACTGGGTTTGGGACCCCAAGATGCTTTATTTTATTGTTTGTTTGTGAGTGTGTATTTGGCTTTTATTAAAATTAACATGATTTAATGAAGTGCTACACTTATTTGCCACTCTTTTTTTTTGGCTTTTCCCACAATTGCTCTACCCTGCAAGTGCTTCAGACCTTTAGATAAGCATGTTTTTTATAGTGAAATAAGGATGTGGGTCAAAAGGCAGTTTTTATCATCTACTTAGCATTTGTTTTATACCACTCTTTGTTTAATAACTTGTGGTCGGGGCTTACAGCTGGATGAGATGCTGAGATGATGTATTGTGTTAGGGGGGTTGCCATCCCTGGGCCTATTGAGGCCCCAGGGTCGAGTTGACGTGGTTAACCTGTAAGAGGGCTAACCTAACCATAACCCCTGAATGAAGGGGGGGGTATAATGGGGGGGCTCAACATGAATTGAGCTCCAGTGGGAAGGGCTGCTGCCCATATTTAAGGGCTTGCAGCACCTCCCACAAATACAGGTGTTACCACCTTAAACTTGTTACCTGTAAACTGCATGTATAAAAAGACATACTGTGCCATGCCTAGCTCAGAACAAGAGATCTTGTTAGTAGTGACTGATCATTGTCTCTCTGCATGAGTTAATAAACCTATACTCTCACAATTAACCCTTTAAGAACTGGGAAAATCTGAGGTGGATTGCACTTAAGGACCTGAGCAATTCTGATCTTTTTGACTATGTCTTTGTTCAACAGTGTTTTCCCTCTAAGTCTTTTATTCCTTCCATCTTTTGATACCACACTTATATGGATAATCCACCATTTATTTTATTACAATTAAATAAAACCGTTAAAAAAGTAAAGAAAACACCATTTTCATTTTTTACTCTTGTGATCATTTGGGTGCAATGGGTTACATTTTTATGGAGACTGCATGAAAGGTATGAACAGTCATTCATACCTTCAAAATGGGCAGTTTTAAGTGGGCACTCTCTTTCTGGGGTGAAACTCCCTATGTCCCTCTTTCCCCCCCTCTTAGTTTCCACTTTTTTGTTCAAAAAGATTGTATAGTGTGTATAAGTGTATTACTTTTCTCCACAACAGTAACATTACAATTTATGTTTATTTAAACTTCAGTATATATGTTTATTAAATTGAATCTGAAATTACAACATGTGCTGTTTTGATTTTATTAAAAATCCCAACAAGCTGCTGTTAGCAGGTCAAAAAAGGACCTGCATTTATTCTGCCCAATGATCCAGCGCTGAAGTGGTTATACCCCCAACTCTGGCCTGTATTTCTCCCTGTGTTTGTCTGCTCTCTGCTTCTCTCTTCCTTACTTCAATAGTAAGGAAAAGAGAGGTAGAGAGCAGTCACAAAGGCAGTGTGTAAAACACATTCTCTTTGTGAATGAAAATGGCAGTATGCACCGACAGAACATAGAAGGACTGAAACTGAGCACTTCGGTCCTGGAGCACTCAGTTTCACCCTGTAACGCATGATACCAGCGTGCACTGAGATGCACTGCTATCATTTAACCCATGACATCCCAGGACCGTCATGAGCCCTTATGGGAAGTTTACCTGTGACGGTCTTAACTCTACAGTAATATAAACAGTAGCAAGTAAATAATAAATACACTCTCCTAGGAGGGAGAGAACAGACCTGTCCAGAGGAAGTGCCTCCAGAAAAAGAAGTATTGAAGAAATGGAAAAGCAGAAACGTAGGATTCTTGAACCATTACCAGAGAGGAGAAAAGGAATGGTCAAACAGATGCAAGCTCAAACACAGCCGAACTGGAAGAAGGCAGAATCAACAGGCAAAGAGTAGTCCAAGAACAGCCAGGGTCATACACAGTCAGTATGCAAGGGACAAAATCAGCAGGCAAGTGGGTGGTCTAAGGCAGGCAGGATTCGGCAACCAGGAGGGCAAAATGAGAAAGGGCTAAACTAGGATATACAAGAAAACGCAAGGCTACGTGTGACAGGGGTGCAGGGGTGCAGGGGTTACTGCTTGGTAGACCGAGTGTTAAGCGATATATCCAGCCAGACAAAAAAATAATAAATTGCATTTATTAGAGAGGTCATGGCACACAAACATAGGACAACACTTACAGGCAAACAAACATGGGTAAAACATAAAAACTACACACTTCTGCTGTTCTCTTCTTGGTGTGCCAGCAAAGTTGCACAGATTGCCAAGGGTTACATATAATACTCACAGTCCATTTAGTCCATTTTTTTATCCACAACAGTAATATTACAATTTATGTTTATTTAAACTTCAGTATATATGTTTATTAAATTTTGTTGGAAAATACAATATGTGCTGTTTTGAATTAAAAACCCAACAAGCTGCTGTTAGCAGGTGAAAAAAGGACCTGCATTTATTCTGCCCAATGACCCAGCGCTGAAGTGGTTATACCCCCAACTCTGACCTTTATTTCTCCCTGTGTTTGTCTGCTCTCTGCTTCTCTCTTCCTTATCTCCCTTCCTTACTTCAATAGTAAGGAAAAGAGAGGCAGAGAGCAGTCATAAAGGCAATGTGTAAAACACATTCCCTTTGTGAATGAAAATGGCAGCACTCAGTTTCACCGTGTAAAGCATGATACCAGCGTGCACTGAGGCGCACTGTTATCATTTAACCCATGACATGCCAGGACCGTCATGAGCCCTTATGGGAAGTTTTCCTGTGACAGTCCTGGCACATTATGGGTCATTAAGGGGTTAAGAACCCGCTGTGGTCCTTCACACATCATTTATTATTTAGTAGTAAATTCGGATCTGACCTGTTCGACTCGGACGAAAATCGGCGACAGTCCGAATTATTCGGCAACTTTAAAATACCTTTAAAAATACAATAAAAAATGAAAATTAAATTAATGGAACCATTTTCTGTGAGACTGGCTGAAGTATCACTGAAAATTATTCAAACAAAGCCCTAATATTACTTTAAATATTTTATACACGAACAAAGGTGACTTTCCCATGCGGACACAATAAGGTACTAGGCCTACCTATAGAACTGTGAGACTGGCTGATGTGTCACTCTGAAAATTATTCAAAAAATTCCTACTAGTTTAGTATTTTTAATATTTAACACAGGAACACAGGTGACTCCCTTGCGGTGGTAATAAGGTACCAGGCCTGCCTATAGAACTGTGAGACTGGCTGATGTGTCAATCTGAAAATTATTCAAACAAATCCCTAATATTCATTTTAATATTTAACACAGAAACAAAGGTGACTTTTCATTGCGGTGTTAATAAGGTACTAGGCCTGCCTGCAGAACTGTGAGACTGGCTGAAATGTTACTCTGAAAGTTATTCAAACAAATTCCTACTATTATTTTTAATGTTAAACACAGAAACAAAGGTGACTTTCCCTTGCTGTGGTAATAAGGTACTAGGCCTGCCTGCAGAACTGTGAGACTGGCTGATGTGTCACTCTGAAAATTATTCAAACAAGACCCTAATATTTTTAATTTTTTGCACAGGAACAAAGATGACTCTCCCTTGCAGTGGCAATAAGGCACTAATGCTGGCTGCCTGTCTATGCTTAATGCTACCTGCCTGCCTACACAACAACTGGACATTCTCTATATCCTTGTTCTCTCTCTGAGCTCCAACAACACAATGAGGAAATGCAGGCTGTCTGCCTGGTGTCTGTGTCATTAGTCTAACCCCCATCATGAAATGAAGAAGCCAATTGGAATAGAGACAAAGCGGGAAAGTAGCGCATGAAACGGAGAAGCTAATTGGACCAGAGACATGGAGTAGTCGCCGAATTTCCGAATGTTTCGCCATTTGGACCAGGGCTAGTCGGATTTTTATTTTTTTTGTCGAACAACCCTTTCCTGTCGGAAGGTCTGAATGTCACCGAATGATCCCGTTTTCGTCTAATTCCAAATGTCGCTGACCCAAATCGCACAAGTCTACTTAGTAATCTAGCACAAGAGGGACAGTTCTTCCAGGTCCAGCTGTCACACAGGCCTAGGTAGATGTAGACGAGCCCACAGGAAAGGAATTGCTCTGGTGCAACGCTTAGAGGCTGTGCTCGGCATGTGTTAGCTGTCTGCAAAGGTACCTTCCTGCGGCCAAGGCTGGTTAAAGGTGCCAGACGCAGTGCTGGATGGCAGACCCCAGAGGAGCTGGAAGTGAGCCCTGGATGGAACCTCCACAGGCAGCACCTTCTCTCCTACAGGGGAAAGTGATGGCTAGGGTACATAGTATAGCAAGCGAGGATAGGGTGAGAAGGCCTTATGGCTTAACTCTCCAGTAATATAAATAGTAGCAAGTATATAATAAATATACTTTCCTAGGAGGGAGAGAACAGACCTGTCCAGAAGAAATGCCTCCAGAGAAAGAAGTACTGAAGAAATGGAAAAGCTGGAACTTAGGATTCTTAAACCATTACCAGAGAGGAGAAAAGGAATGGTCAAACGGATCCAAGCTCGAACACAGCCGAACTGGAAGAAGGCAGAATCAGCAGGCAAAGGGTAGTCCAAGAACAACCAGGGTCATACACAGTCAATATGCAAGGGACAAAAATTGGCAGGCAAGTGGGTAGTCTAAGGCAGGCAGGATTCGGCAACCAGGAGGACAAAATGAGAAAGGGCTAGATTAGGGTATACAAGAAAGGCTAGGTGTGACCGGGGTACAGGGGTTACTGCTTGGTAGACCGAGGGTTAAGCTATTTATCCAGCCAGACAAAAAGATAATAAATTGCATTTATTAGAGAGGTCATGGCACATAAACATAGGACAACAATTACAGGCAACCAAAACAAGGGTAAAACATAAAAACTACACACTTCTACTGTTCTCTTCTTGGTGTGCCAGCAAAGCTGCACAGATTGCCAGGGGTTACATATAATACTCACAGTCCATTTTAGCTTTATGCTGGAGCTTACACATAGTCCCACTAGAGGAAAGAGTGGGCATCCCGCCCACTACACATGCTGCTGGATTACATGAAAGTTCCTTGTATCTTTTAGTCCTGACAGAGGAGTTGGGGAAGACATCCTAAGAGATTATCCCCTGCCACTTTCTTTAGTCTTGGGCCATAGCCACCGAAGTTTAGCTTCCTGGGCACAATCCTTGTGGGGGGAACATCAGGGTACTTTCTGTGGCTGTAGCCACCTTGACTTACAGCCCACAACTGAAAAGGGCACCTAGCCACTATAGTGCCCACTCAATCTAACTCTTCCGGTGAGGGCACTCACCAGTCCTAGGTTCTCCAGTACTCCTTTAGAATGCCCATGGACCCTAGGCCTCCCACCATTATGGAGAGGCCTTCTCTCCTCTTCCTACATTTTTTTTCTCTCTCTCTCTCTCTCTCTCTCTCTTCCTAGCCTTTTTTCTACCCACCACTAATACTGATACCATGTAAGTCTCAATCTTACCTTCATCATTGTTTTTGAAGTGTAAATTTATGGCATTATTGAGCCTTTTTTTTTTTTTTTAAAAAACTTTAAAGTACAGAGGGTGGAAAATCCCTATTAGGAGATCATTACAGCAAGGTCAATAAAGAAAAGCAAACCTATATTGGTACCACGATAAACAAACTAGTGTACACAGTAGGAAGCTGGTGAACTAGAGGAACCTCCCTATAAGAATGCGAAAGAAGTATATGCTGCCATCATTCATCAAGGGTGCCAATAAAGCATCAGAAAAGGCAGGACTGTAAGACAAGAAGAAGAGAGGAGAGGAAAAAAAGAGGGGGAAGGAGAAATAAAGTGGTTTTATTATATAACATGGACAATACCAGCAAACATGAGTCTGGGTTCATCTGGCCACCTTGCATTTCCAACACATTGGGCTGGTAGAAGCAGATATATTGTGTAGTCTGGATGGTGTGTAATGCCATTGCATTCAAAATGTATAATGTGTTTCTAAGGCTTGTGAAGAGATAGAAGAGCAGATTGCTACTTCCCAGATATGTTCCCAATCAGATATGTCTAGTGCTGACGATACTTCCTGCTCCCAGGCATCCACATAACTTGGTTTGACCAGTGGTGTACTACTAGTTAATATAGAATATACCTTACCAAGGGCTTTTTTGGGGTCCAGTCTTAGCTAGAAGTAAACATTTTCATTTAGTCACAGGGATGGACCAGCCCATCTTGATATGTGATTGGTCAAGAAAATACTTAATTCGAAAAAACATTCACATTTCACTCACTGTTTAAGTGTTAATAATGTCTATATTTTATAAACACTAATATTGCAGCTATTATAAACTTTATTGTTTGAGAGATATAGAAGGCTAAAGCACCCCCCTCCCTCCGCTTTCCTTGCTGTCAGCTGTAAAGCTGACAGCAGGAGATTCGAGTCGGGCGACTCGAAGCGGCTCTTCAACAGAGCCGAAATAGCAAAATTTAAAAAGAAATACTGCAAACCAGGCACACTTTGTAGGCCGTTCCAACTTAAGCCTACTATATCTCTTCACAGGCCCAGTATACAGAAGCAAGAATAATACATATACTGTCACAGGACAGGCATAAAGTAGCAAGGGTACTCAATGGTTAAGTACAAATAATCAGTCAGTCTCTGTTGTGGTGTTTGGCACGCCCAAGGTGGTAATGAGGCAGCAATTGGTGTTAGATGATGCAACACCGTAAGTCCATAAGGCTAGAAAGCTGCTTAGGCCGTACAGGAACAGAGGTAGAATCTGCAGAGAAGTTTCAGCCAATAGCCCCCACGGGCGTAGTAACGGAGTCAACTTACACTGCAAGAGCTTGAGTCAATAGCCCCCACGGCGTAACAACGGAGATGACTACACTGCAAGAGCTTGCCAATTGCCCCCACGGGTGTAATAACGGAGATCAACTGTACAGCAATAGCTTGAGTCAATAGCCCCCACGGGCGTAGTAACGGAGACTTATTGCACAGCAAGAGCTTGAGCCAATAGCCCCCACAGGAGTAGGAACGGACATAACCTGCGCTGCAAGTGCTTGAGCCAATAGCCCCACCGGGCGTGTAATGGAGAGAACACTGCTAGAGCAAGAGCCATTAGCGCCTCCCGCGGGCGCGGTGACGGAAACCGACTACTCTGCTAGTTGACAAGATGAGCCACCGTCTAGACAAGGCTCTCAACGCGGCCGGCTCAGCAGATGTAGCAGATAACGGCAACGGATCTGCAGGTGTTAATGAAGGCTCAGATATGGAGACAGCAGCAATGCAAGTGTTAATAGCAGCTCAAGGCTCGGTCGCACAGCTCTGCAAGATCAACCGGAGGCTCAGCAACTGTGGATACCACTCTGCAAGTTCCAAGGAAGGCTCAGCAACGGAAGCACAGCTCTGCAAGTGTTAATGGAGACTCAGCACTGGAGACATGGCTCTGCAAGTGTTAAAGAAGCAATCACGATCAGCCTGGCCACAAGCACAGCGGAAGTCAGAATGTCGCCACGGCGACACCAAGCAGCAGGAACGATGTAGGGTCTGTAGCAAGCCGGTTCAGGTCACGGAGCAGGAAGTCAGCCAGGCCGTGTCAGATCACAGAGGAGGTTCTCAGACAAGCCAGATCAGTCACGAACAGGAACGTCAGCCAAGCCGGGTCAGATCACAGAGGAGGTTCTCTCAGACAAGCCAGATCAGTCACGACAGGAACGTCAGCCAAGCCGGGTCAGATCACGGAGCAGGAACTCAGGAGCATAGTCAAAACAGGCCAAATCGGTACACAGGAATCAGGCACACTGGAACACAGCAACAGCAACACTGGCTCAGGAACACCACGAAAGGGCATCTGACAGGTGCCAATGACCAGGCATAAAAAGGTCACCAGGGGCGGGCCAAACAGGCTCAGCCAATAGGAGCGCACCACAAGCGAGAGTGACAGAGAGAGATCACGGGCACAGTGATACACCTGTGCCATGTCTTAAACACAAGGGCTAATATGGGGTGTGAACGGAGATGTGGGGAGCTTTTTGTGTAAGGCTAGATGGATAAGAGAGATCTCCTTTGAGGTATTAGTCTAGCCCTCTACCTGGCATAAAGCCACTTTGATCTGCATGAAGTATGAAAGGTAGATGAGGGTGAAGTCTATTCACCAGCATTTTTGCAAAGAGTTTAGTATCAATGTTCAACAACAAAATTGGACGGTAGATGCTACAGTAAGAAGGGTCATTGTGAGGTTTTGGAATAACCACCACATGTGCTTTTAATGACTGCTCCAAGAATGTTACCCTAAGAGAACAGAGTTAAAGGCTTGAAGAAGGTGAGGGATCAGAATAGGAGTAAAACAGCAGTAATATGCCGCTGAATACCCGTCTGGCACAGGGCTTTTCCCCATAATCAATTATTTGAGTGCCAAGAAAAGCTTGTCCTTCTAGAATAGCATCTCCTGGGACTCTAGCTGCGTCCAACAAAACCGGCATCCATGGCATTACTGGCATCCTGCTCTAGAGGTGTCCGTCTCCCCACTTAAGGTAGTCATTGTATGTTGTATAAATCCTTATAATAGGATCTGAAGGCCTTCACCGCTACGTCTGGAGATTTCTTCTGCATTGATCCCATGGCATTTCTAATCTATGTCATAAAGCAGGAGAGACATTCTCACTAAAATAAACGGAACAAAGTTCTTCTGCATTTATTCTAAGATACCTAGTATCAACCACATAAAGGATTTGATCTCACCCTATCTCTGCACAGTTGCCAGCTCTTCTTTTGATTTTTGTAGACTGTCTAAATCAGCCAGAGAGAGTATTTTTGAGTTTGGAATCTAGAATTTCGGATCTTGTCCATTAATGTGTTAGTCAACTTCCATCTCAATTGTTTCTTTCTGGCTCCAGGTTTGATAAAGTGGCCTCTCATTACACATTTGTGGGCCTCCCAAATCACCAGTTCCGAAACATGAGGAGTTGATGGAGAAGTAATCCTTAATGTGGAATTTAATACATTCCATTGTGGGAAGATCTTTCAGGAGTGATTCATTGAGCCTCCATACAGTCCTAACATCTGGCAATCTGAGACTCAATGTAATAGGTGGATGGTCTGACCAAGTCACTGTCTTGATCGTCACAGAGCACACCCGGTGTAGCAGGATCTGGGACAGAAATAAATAATCTAAGGTGACCTTTGGGTCTGAACTTTTCGCTTTCCGTCTCCTGCCCATCATGGGTGCTGGACCCAATTCTAGAAAGCACTGTGCTACAAAATGATGCCCTTATAGCAATCATAACTGTAGTTTAGCTCATGTTCTCATGGAGCTCTCCTAACATACGACCATTCTGCTGGATGGTCAGGCCATGGCCCCCGAGCCTCCTTTTCTTTTTGTTCTTATTGTACAGTAATGCATTGCAGACCTGTGTAACAATGAAAGGGGTTTATAGAAACATTTTAAGCTTTGTTCATTTTCATATCTTCCCTATGCTCCTCTGTAGATCATTGAATATAGTTCTGGATTCTTGGTCTCTTGGTAGACTGGCCGTTTATGTTTGGGGATTATAGGAGTTGTAGGTCACAACACTTGGAGACCTGAGGTAGTCTACTTCTGATTTAGGAACAGACTATATGCACCAAATGTTCAATTATAAGGCAAAACAAAAACACCATTGTGACTAATTGTAAGGTTTAATTGCTTGAAATGTGACTCCTCATGAATATTATAGATGTCATACAACGCATTATTTTAAAATATATGTATAGACCTCTATATCCTTCAGTGGGTTATATTCCACATTCACAGCAATGAGAAACTTGCTTGGTTCACTACTGTACATTTAATCATCAAATTGGCCCACTCTCCCTGGTGAATATAGGTAATGGTCTTTTGCAGTTATATGAAATAGATATTAAGGTTTTTATTTTTAAAAATGGTGTTATATTTGAGCATTTGGAACTGTTTTAGGGGATATTTATGAGGATTAAAAAAGTGTAAAATGTTGGACAAAGCATCTTGATCCTAGTCAATTTTAAACACCTCCCGATATAAATGTGTATTTTAACCCCTTGAGGTCTGCAGCAATAGAAGAGAAGACCGCACTAAATGCAGTGACTTAATACCAAAGCTTCTTTATTGGCAAGTTCAAACACAGATGCCACACATGATGAAGAGTCTCATGCGTTTCGCACCTGAGTGCTTAACCCTTTGAGTGCCAGAGAGGTATGCAACGCATTGCAAAGCAATGCGTTGCATACCCCTCTGGCAGTCAAAGGGTTAATCAAATCATAGCATCTATGATTAAGCACTCAGGTGCATAACGTGTGAGACTCTTCATTATGTGTGGCATCTGCATTTGAACTTGCGACTAAAGAAGCTTTGGTATTAAAGGGATAGTAATGTTTCATAATAAAAGCAGTTCTAATTAATCTTCATAGTATTTGGGCCTTGGAGAGTGTTATTTCAATTATGTCAGAGTTGTAGTTCAAGAGTAATTGAACGATAAAGTGTCCCCCTCCTGCCCCTTTTACTGATGTAACACTGCTCACCTCAGAGCAGCAGGGAGTGTCCAGGTAGATTGCAGAGAGGGACAATCTTCAATTAAGATAAGGGAAAAAGCTGAAAAACCTGTCAAGGGGGGCAGGGCTTTCATTGTTCTTACAGTAAGAATATTGACCCTTGATGTGAGCTGTCTGGTCTATGGACTGGATTCTAAATCTGAGGATGGGGGCTTACACTAGGTAAACAGGGGGGGAGGGGGAAACTTTATCATTCAATTACTCTTGAACTACAACACTCACAGAAATGAAATAACACTCTCTGTGGCTCAAATACTATGAAGATTAATTGGAGCTGCTGTTTTTGTGAAACATTACTATCACTTTAAGTCACTGTGTTTAGTGCGGTCTTCTCTATTGCTGCATTTAAAGGACTGGAACACTTGCGACCTGCACCTCAGTTGTTTACCAGCTTTGACGGTGAGTGAGTTTTGTTCAGCACATATTTATCTTTCGTTGACTGCCCTAAAGTAGTGCCATTGATTTTACTATCTGCATTGCAGAGGTCTGAAAGACATTGCAAAGCAATGAGAGCTCTAGCATTGAAGGTGTCAAAAGCTCCATTTGAATAAATATGTGTGCACTGAAGTTGTATTGCTTCCTATAGCCATTTAGTAGGCTTTCAGCACTCAGTTATACAAAAAGCTGCTTCAACAGGCTGAAGGTGAATGCTGAAGCTGAAATTAGCCTTTCAAGGGTATAACTGCAGTCACTGGGAGCGTATCAATGTTAGAATATGGCTGGATTTTTTCAGTCTCCAAACATCATCCTAATTTGGTTTAATACACTTAGGGCCGTACATGTTCAAAGGGATAACACAAAAAAATGTTGCATGAAAGACAAAAATAAGGAATTGTATGCATGAACAACATATTTTCTATAGGGCATATGACAAAAAACGAGTAATGTCCCTTGTGTACGATACAACAGAATTGCAGGGCAAAGGGGGAGGGGCAAGGGCGTGGCTAAACTATTCTGCAGTGTCGTATAGAGGAAAAGAAAATTTGTCATATACAACAACAAAAAAATGTCTTGCAAAAGATAAAATTTGTCAGTTAAGAAAAAAGTGGAGGGAATGTGAAGTTCCGAATGAGAGAAACCTATAATAATTGAAGAGCTCTAAGTAAAAAGTATGTGACGTACTATGACCGTCATCGGTCCTTAAGGGTATAAGGACCATGACGGTCATAGTACGTCATGTAGTCCTTAAAGGGTTAAACAAAAGTATTTTGCCTGGACAATACACTGTATTGTCTCTCCTTTTCAAGTATATCTTGGATACTCATTTTATCAATCTGAGGAGGATGAAAGACTAAGCTGACTTTGCTGGGACAATAACCTGTGACCCTAAGATATGAACAGATTCTACAGGTGGTGCATTAACCAACTTGGTGTTTCACAGAAGAGATATAAATGCTTCTATAGAATTGAATTTTGCAGCTACAATCATTTTTAATGGCAATCTTATTTCACTGCAACATCTTGCAACAAAGTCACATATGAAATAGTACTTGTGAAATTTGAATACATGGAACCATGTGCATATAATTGTATATGACCAGACCTCCATTTTAATACAGGATGCTGATGAAACACACGCTGTTTTTTTATAATTACATATAAATTAGATTAGTTTTAAGCTTTAGTTCAACTTTAAAGCCTCTTAGCTCCATTAACCATTACTTGTTTTTACACTCTCACTATCCTAACCTAAATAAGAGACTGAATCATTTATACTGGAAGGCTGTCATACTGATGCTATGTAAAATAAATTACTGTAATGCTATTAAGTTCATCCCAAAGAGTGGAACTAATAGTGGTTTAGCTGGTGCAAATACTGGGGCCAACCAGGAAATGGGGGCCCATTAATAAGAGTGCTTGTACATCTTACCAGGTCAGGAGGTTCCCATGCTTCAAAACTTCCTCCTCCTGGGTCTTTGCTATTAAGCCAGGCTTGGGGGGGGGGGGGTTCAGGAAGCAAAGTCTAACTGTGGAATCACTTTTTAAATTTCTGCCCTGATAGCCTTTCAGTTAGTTCTCCCATGATGTGTCATTCACACACTTATGTCAAGAAGGTTAGCATACTGCATTCTGGGTGCTCTAACAGACATGCAAGAGGAGTGGCAACTTAAAGGGATAATGATACTTGCAAATTACTAATCCCCATATTGTAGCTTTGTTAACAAGAAACTTATTGCCCCAGTGTCAGTTCTCAAACCCTTATGGCTTGAGAGATGATAGCGTCAAAGTTCCCCCCTCCCTCCCCCTTCCCTGACTGAACGCTGACTGCAGGGGAAACTGTCGTACTACAGTCTTATGTGCATCAGGCAGCTCTGCAGCTGAGCCGAGGTCACGTTTATAAAAAATAATTCTTTCACTGAAACGGTCTTCCACGTGTGCTTGGTTTGCAAGCACAAGTAGAAGACCGTTTCAGTGAAAGATTTATTTTTTACAAACGCGATCTCGGCAATGCTGCAGAGCCGCCTGATGCAAGTAATACCGGATATCTCTACAGTCAGTGTTCAGTCGGTGGGGGGGGGGGACTTTGAGCGCTATCATCTCTCAAACCATAAGGGTTTGAGATATGACAGTGGGGGCAATAAGTTTCTTTTTAACAAAGCTACAATATGGGGATTAGTAATTTGCAAGTATTACTATCCATTTAACCATTCCTTCCCCAGTCAGTTGAAAATATCTGCTTATTATCCAAAAATAAACTACAAATATGAGAATTTTAACTACTCGGTGGACTTCATTATTAATTACTATACTACTTTCCTCTCCCAGTGGAAAAGTAGAGGAAGCGGTTTGTGGAATTATTTTATTAATATGGACTGTTCAAATATATTTTTATTAAAATTATGTTTGTGGGGAGTTTTAAAAATAAATTAATATGGCCACATGTAAATTTTTTGTTTTATTTTTACAAGAAAATTAAATGGGGTCAATATACATTTTTTGTTTAATCTGTTAAAGAAGGGAACATATTCTGTCTTGCATGCTCCAAAATAAAAAACATGGGGGGATCTTAAGGCAATTTTGTCCTTACATAATATCTATCTATCTATCTATATATATATATATATATATATATATATATATATATATACTAGTTGAACAGCCCGTTACACGGGCCACAGTGTCACAGCCACCCAGTCGCGGGGCAGTCACGCGCAGTAGAGACTGCCTGCGCCACGGCTGATACAGAGCTGGACACTCCTTCGGAGCGCCAAGCTCTGTATCAGCCACAGCGCGGGCAGTCTCTACTGCACATGACTGCAGCACGTGCAGCAGTGTCTACTGCCCATGTCGCGCTGTTACACATGATTTAGCGAATTATTATATAGGATTATTTAGTTAACTCAATTAGTATCTGTTTCCAGTGCAGCTATTCCAAGCCAATATGGCAATGGAAGAGTTAATCTGAGGTCAGAATAGTTTAGTGAGGGGTGGGGGAAGTTAGTTTTATTACTTATATGTTAATTAACACCTCTGTTGCTGGTTCATTTGGAACACATTGATATGCCAAGTGTTTCTGACTGCAGCTTTTTAGCACTCAAAATAAAAGCCAAACTGCCAATGTGCCTAGGAATGTAATAATACTGTAGCTTGATGCTTCATACTACAAATTCCTCTGAAATTAATCTTGTCACTCAAATAGCCAAATTCGGCTAGAATGTAATTTAGGCCTTTAGTCTTCTGCCATGTACACATAACAACGCAAGCATTTCTGATCTGAAAGCAAACACTGAAAGAGAGGAGTGGCTCAGTAAATAATTACTGTAATGATGAGTCAGAGGCAGAAAAAGCTGTGTGTAACCTCTGTGTCACTATCCTGCAATTTAAACACATTCCTTCAGAAGGAGGGGGTATAGCTCAGTGGTAGAGCATTCGACTGCAGATCGAGAGGTCCCTGGTTCAAATCCGGGTGCCCCCTTCATCCTTTTATTTTCTAAATACTTTACATAATAAAATCATGAAACCAGAAAAATCATATGATATAAAAAAGTATATCCCAAGTAAAGGCTAAATATATATATATATATATATATATATATACATACACATATCGTATGTATATACATATATATATATATATATATATATATATATATATCCTATATAATAATTCGCAAAAAGTTTGTAACAACACAGTCATGCGCAGTAGAGACTGCTGTGCATGCTGCAGTCATGCTCAGTAGAGATTGCTCGTGACGCGACTGATACGGAGAGGGGTGCTCTGAATTCTGACTGTGGTCCTCTCAGCCGCGTCACGGGCAGTCTCTACTGCTCATGACTGCACAGCGACCGGCCGGCACTGTTACCCGTGTACTAATTATATATATATATATATACACACTAGTGTAAAAGTCTGTGTACACAGGCCAAGGTCCAGGTGATGTTAACCCTTTGAGTGCCAGAGGGGTATGCAATGCATTGCTTTGCAATGTGTTACGTACCCCTCGGGCACTCAAAGGGTCAGGAGGCTGGTCCTGCTCTGCGTACTGCCGCCACCTCACTGGTGTTGCACGCGATGCAGTCATGCACTGTAGAGACTGCCCGAACACACAGAATGCTGAGCATTCTGTGCATTCAGGCAGTCTCTACTGTGCATGACTGCATCGGACAAACATTCTAGCTTTTTATTATATAGTAGATATATATATATATATATATATATATATATATATATATATATATATATCCTATATAATAAAATATTATATTTTTGGGTTTGGGTCCTGTCAATGGACTTCCTACTTCCGCAGCAGACAGAGGACTTTGGCTTCCTCAGCACAAATGTGATCAGACACCTCCCATCCTTAGAGATGTTATATACTCAGTATGAACAAGAGTGGGGGGTCCAAGGTATGTGAATAATATGTGGTAGGATACAGAAGGGCCCCGATCCTACATGTTTTGTATTTGGGGTGATATTTCTTCAGGGGTCAAAAAAAAGGCTGCATGTAACCTCTGTATCACTATCTTGCAATTTAAACACTCTCTGGAAGAAGGAGGGGGTATAGCTCAGTGGTAGAGCATTCGACTGCAGATCGAGAGGTCCCTGGTTCAAATCCGGGTGCCCCCTTCATCTTTTAATTTCCTAAATACTTGAGGTAATAAAATCATGAAACCAAAATCATGTGATATACCTAAGAATATCCCACGTAATGTCCAAACATAAATAAATAAATATATATATATATTATAAGCAAGAAATGTGCAACTTAACATGGTTATTACACTGAAAAATAGCCCCAGTCCTTAAAGGGGAACTCTCACCTCTAGTACGCTAGGTCATATGCCGGAATCCTCTGTCATCGGAGGAGGTGGGACGGAGGAAATACTTGGGGAGGGAAATAAAGGAAGAATGACAGATTGTACAGAACTGACATCACTGGCTTAAAGGGATATTAATACTTTATTATTACTAACCCTCATATTATAGGTATTTGCAAAATAAATTAATAGCCCCCAGGTTCATCTCTCAAACCTTTATGGTTTGAGAGATAACCAAAGGCAAAGTTCCCCCCTCCCTCCCCCTTCTCTGAAGTCAGCGTTGTACTGACTGCAGGGGAAGTCTGTTGCACGACAGGCTTGCGGCTCTGCAGCTGAGCCGAGATCCCGTTAGTGAAGAAGAACTATTTCACTGAAACGGTCTTCTACATGTGCTTGGTTTGCAAGCACATGTAGAAGACCGTTTCAGTGAAATAATTCTTTGTCACTAACATGATCACGGCTCTGCTGCAGGGCTGCCTGATGAAAATCAGACCGGATATCCCTGCAGTCAGCACAACGCTGACTTCAAGGAAGGGGGAGGGAGGGGGGAACTTTGCTTTCGGTTATCTCTCAAATCATAAAGGTTTGAGAGATGAACCTGGGGGCTATTAACTTATTTTGCACATACCTACAATATGAGGGATAGTAATAATAAAGCATTACTATCCCTTTAACTTTAAAAGGCAATATCTCGGGCAATAAAGAATTAGATTAAAAAAATATATTTACACTTTGCTTTTTAAAGGGATAGTAATGCTTAAAATGTAAAAAAAAAAAAAAAGTAGTAGGTTTTAAACCCCTGAGTAAAATAAGGACAAGCCCACTGCTGAAAGGTGTTTTTATTCAAATGTTACTACAGCTCAAACTTAAATTTTTAGGTGTGCTATTTCAGTGGACTGAAATTGTACAATGGTCCTGTTGCTACACCATCCTGTGGAGATTTATGGTTAACTGACCAGAGCTGTCCATAGAATGATGTAGCAACAGCTCCACTGTACTCTTTCAGGACATTGAGATACTGCACCTAAAAAAATCAAGTTTGAGCTGTAATAACTTTGGAATAAAACCAACACGGTATCATTTGAGATTAAAAAAAAACAAAAAAACAATTTGGTATGGGTTCCACCAAAACATTGAATTTTAAAAAGGCCAGCTTTAGCAGGTTTAAAGGGATAGTAATACTTCGTTTTAACTTTATTTTATTTTGTAGGCATTAAAAAAACATGAAGAATGATATAAGTCTTATCTCTCAAACCTTTATGGTTTATGAGATATTCACAAGCAAAGTTTCCCCCTCCCGCCCCTTTTACCTACTGTAAACAATCTCTTCTCAGATGTGGAATGCAGTCCATAGACTGGACAGATAACAGAAGGGGACACTCTTATTCCTATGAAAACAATGAAATCCCTGCCCCCCTTGACAAGCTTTTCAGGTTTTTCCCTTATCTTAATTGAAGATTGTCCCTCTCTGCAGTCTACCTGGGCAACTCCCTTCTGCTTTGGATAAACAGTGTGACATCAGTAAAAGGGGCGGGAGGGGGACACTTTGTCATTGAATTACTCTGGAACTACAACTCTGACAGAATTGAAATAACACTCTCCAAAGTCCAAATACTATGATGATTAAAGGGATAGTAACACTTCGTTTTAACTTTATTTTATTTTGTAGGCATTAAAAAAACATGAAGAATGATATAAGTCTTATCTCTCAAACCTTTATGGTTTATGAGATATTCACAAGCAAAGTTCCCCTCCCCGCCCCTTTTTCCTAGTGTAAGACATCTCTTCTCAGATGTGAGTCTGGTTGTATGACAGTACAGATAACAGAAGGGGACAATTTTCTTTGTATGAAAACAATGAAAGCCCTTCCCCCCTTGAAAAGTTTTTCAGCTTTTTCCATTATCTTAATTGAAGATTGTCCCTCTCTGCAGTCTACCTGGGCATCTCCCTTCTTATCTGGTTGAACAGGGGGGGGATACTTTGTTTGTGAATATCTCTTAAACCATAAAGGTTTCAGAGATAAGACTTATATCATTCTTCATGTTTTTTTAATGCCTACAAAATAAAATAAAGTTAAAATGAAGTATTACTATCCCTTTAATTAGAGCTGCTTTTATTATGAAACATTACTATCCCTTTAACGCATAATTTGGTCTTGTTGACTGGCATGGAATATTTTCTGGAAAAAAACACAGAATGTAAGTGGAATACCTTCAAAATAACATTACAAAAATAAACTTATAAATTTATACCATTTGGAAACAAATACAAAAGAAGAAAATTAAACCCAGTGTGGCTAACCAGTAAAGTAATTCATGAAATAAATAAGAAAGTAGCACTCAAACACTATAAAGCTGAGGGATCAGCAGATGTATTTACAAAATACAAAGATGCCAACAAAGCCTGTAAAAAGGCGATTAAATTAGCTAAATTGGATAATGAAAAAATAATTGCTAACGAGAGCAGGAGCAATACCCAAAAAATGTTTAAATACATTAATGGTAAAAAGATAAAGTCTGATAATGTTGGGTCGTTGTTATCTGAAATACCGTAAAATCTCGGGTATAATACGCACATTTTTACCCCATTTCACCTTATGTGAAGTGGGGGGTGCGTATTATACACGAGTAAAAAAAAAATTAAAGTAAAATATGTCCAGCAACCTCTCTGGAGGCAGCGGGCGGCATCCCTGCGCTCACCGCCCGCTTCCTCTGTGCAGAAATACTGTGTAAAAAAAATGAAATGCACACCTTGATAACCAGGATTCCCCCTCTGTACTTCTAAGCAGCCGTCAAGCAGAGACAGAGGACGGCATTCTTGCACTAGCCGCCCGCTTCTTCCTCTCCCTGAACTCCTCTGAGCAGCCCTGTCAGGACCTACTACCATAGGTCCTGACAGGGCTGCTCAGAGGAGTTCAGGGAGAGGAAGAAGCGGGCGGCTAGTGCAAGAATGCCGCCCGCTGTCTCTGCTTGACGGCTGCTTAGAAGTACAGAGGGGGAATCCTGGTTATCAAGGTGTGCATTTCATTTTTTTACACAGTATTTCTGCACAGAGGAAGCGGGCGGTGAGCGCAGGGATGCCACCCGCTGCCTCCAGATGGGGGTGCGTATTATACATAGGAACTACACTTTTACTCAAAATCTTGGGTATAATTTGCACCTGTGTATTATACACAGGTGCGTATTATACCTGAGATTTTACGGTAGGTGAGATAGTCAGTGGGGACAGATAGAAAGCAGATATTTTAAATAATTTCTGTTCTTCTGTTTTTACCAAGGAAGACCCAATGGAAAAGAAACTGCAAGCTACTTTTACAGAACAGCCACAACAAGCATGTGATTGGCTGACACAAGAAAAAGTGTTAAAACAATTAAATGGTGTTAAGGTAGACAAAGCCCCGGGGCCAGATGGTATACACCCACGTGTATTTAAATAAATAAGCCATGCCCTGGCCAGACCGTTATTTTTGATTTTCAGGAATTCTTTTATTTCAGGTCCCACGGATTGCCCAAAGAAGAAGCGTGTAGCAAAACGCGTATCGGCAGACTCATGATTACTCCTCTCAGACATCGTAAAGGAGCAATTTGCTCCGATGTCTGTTGAAATCAATACTTTTTTCCTGTCCATCAATATCCCTTTTTAGGGCTGGTAATGTGCTCGGATTTATTATTTTTCTAATTCTGGCAAAAAAATAAAGATAAAACGAAGTATTACTATCCCTTTAATGACTCATTAATTGTGTTTGGTGATCTATTTAGGATCTAATAGTCACTATATTTTCTTGGCAAGCCAGTAACAATGCACTGGCAGTACTACACCATAAATATACATTTGAGGAGCCCGCAATAAGGTTCCGCTATTTTGACTGCTTTATTCAGTAATTTGTTTGGCCTTTTCATTTATTATTTTTATTTGTTTTTTTACTTATTCTTATTTTTGACATTCACAAATTAAAAGTTAAGTTTTAACATATCCTCTTTAAACCAAGACACCTGACTAGATACAGATGAGTATAGCATAGTATAGCAGGGTTTCTTGTTCATGTATACCAGTTCATTCAATTTTCCCTGTAGCACCTTCCACCTTCAGGATTAGTATTGTAGTACTGGGGAGTGTGCGCTCATTTCATGTAATTTCAAGCTAGAGCAAATTAGTCTGCAGTGTAAATTCAAGAAACCTGTCAACCTCCAGTCTTACTGAAATAAGCCCTAACTGAAAGGGTTCATTTATGTCACCTCCCCCTTTAAAAAGTGGATATGTTAAGGAAATATTTTTGACACTGACAGTTTGAGTGCACCGTTTTGATGCCCATGACTTCATGAATGTGCAATTTTGATACACGCTCTCGCAGGGTTTCAGAGCATGTATTTTATACGTGAATATTTACTTTAGCTTGCTAGTATGCTGACAAGCAAGATCCAGACCTCTAGCCATGCTTTATTGCTTCCTGATGACCATATTCTGGTGGACCTGTTTTGAGCTGCTGTGCTTGCCCTGCTGTTTTCTGCCAAAGATCTTGGTAATTTTTATTTCTTTATCATGACCTAAAAGCATGATTTTCAGTTTTCATATGCTTTGTTTTTCTTTTAAGATGCGGAGATATTAGGGCATATCAGTATTTGGCATGTAATCCAGTGACAGTGGTTACATATCACTGATGTTTTGTGGCAGAGCTTTTTTTGCCCTGTGATGTTTAGACTATGCCTTTTTAAGTCAGATTTTGGGAACTGTGTTTGTTATGTCTGTTATTGTTTATCCTTTTTTCAACATACTTGCTGTTAGTATACAGCCTTCTGGAAAGGTCAAGGGCTTACACTATGCACCTTTGCACCACCTGGCATGATTTGTTATGAGCCAAGTGTTTATATATATGGTGCATACCCGTTTTGATGCAGTTTAAGAGTTTTGATGTACTGTACTATTCTCTTAGACACAGCATGTGATTTCTGTGCTCTAGCTGTTATGTCTTAGATGCAGTATATACACTCTGCCACACTGTGGCACATGTGAGCTTTTGATGTAGTAGGAATGCTTCACTCACTGTGGCAACTGTGTGCTTTGATGTAGTATATGCATTTTAATGCACTGCGGCATGTGTGTTTTGATGTCTTGCGATGTGTATGTGTGTGTGCTCTGACACATATGTATTTTGACACAGTGTATGCAGTTAGACACACTGTGATGTGAGTTCACTTTGCCATTATGAATTTGCTTTGGCTCACAGTGGATTATTTGTGTGTGATTTGACATCATTTGTACAATTTGATGCGCTGAGGTGTGTGTTAGATATCTAGGGGTAAAATATGTAAAAAAAACCCCGCAAAGATCTTTATATTAACCCTTTGAGTGCCAGAGGGGTTTGCAACGCATTGCTCTGCAATGTGTTGAGTACCCCTCTGGCACTCAAAGTGTTAAGGAGAAATCATCTCCACTGTATCAGCTCTTTATCACTGCTTAGTGAATCCCCCCCCCCCCAATCTCTCAAAGGGTAGTAATAGAAGCAAAAAGGGTGTTAATTCAGGGTAAACTCCAACTGCCATTTGGAGTTAGGAAGCGATTATTTTCTGCATATGGGGCCTAATTGGAAATGGCTTCAATTTTTTTTTGGGGGGTTGCCTTCATTCGGAACAACAGGGGTGATATGTCATGGGCTGAATATGATGGTCTTTTTTTCAGCCTTATCAACAATGCTGTGATGTTAATATGTTACCAAATATTGGATCCTTTGATTACATCTAGCTACTATGAAGTTACTACATCCTATATAATAATTTGCTAAGAGTGTGTTTGTCAGAAGCTGTCATGCACAGTAGAGACGGCTGTGCACGCTGCAGTCATGCGCAGTACAGACTGCCCACACCACGGCTGATAACGGAACGGGGCTCCGAATTCAGACCGTAGTCCTCTCTGTGAATCGAAGGTGCGCAGAGAGGACTACGGTCTGAATTTGGAGCGCCCCTCTCTGTATCAGCTGTGGCACGAGCAGTCTCTACTGTGCATGACTGCTCCGCGGCTGTTGCTGGGTGGAACTGTGGCTCGTGTACACGGGCTCTTCAACTAGTAGACTATAAAAGGTATATGATTTAATGAATATTATTATTTTACTTTTATAAAGTTAAAAGAAAAAGAAAAATTTTCTATTAAATTAAAATAAAAATAACAAAAAAGTGGAGCTTAGTGAAATGTGTTTATTTTGACTTACAGTGGTGTGTGTGCACTCTGAAGCAATGTTTCAATCTGAAATACCCTGGTGTATGCAATTTGATGCAATGTGTGCACCTTGTTGCACTTAGGTGTGTGTTCTGATGAAATGTGTGGACTTTGGAGCATTTCAGCTTCAGCTTATGTGTGCACCATTTAACGCAATGTACTCACTTTGACAAAAAGATACGTGCTCTTTGACACACTGCGGTGCATGTGTGATTTGAAGCACTGAGGTGTGCATGCGTTTGACACAACGTGTACTCAGGGCCGGATTTTCCATAAGGCAGAGTAGGCATCTGCCTACAGGCACACCCTACAGAGGGGTGCCTGCCATTTGAATCAATATTTTTTTGGTTTGTTTTTAAAGTGGCACGCCGTGCTGCGCTGTGCCGCCTGCAGCACCGCCTTCCGCATGGTAAGGACTGTGCCTTCTTTGGCACAGACCTGTAGCTGCTGAGCTACCCCGGCTCTTTAGTAATACAGAGCGCTGGGAGATGACATCATCTCCCAGAGCTCTGCATTACTATAAAGAAGACCGTGCGGGAGCTCCAAAAGCTACAGGTCTGTGCAGATGGACAGATCTCTCCTGCCACTGGACCACCAAGGAGGTAGGTAACGGATGGGGAGGGGATGTGAGGCTTAATGTGGAGATGATGGGGGCAATGTGAGGGCAATATGGAGATGATGGGGGGTAATGTGGAGATGATGGGGGCAATTTGAGGTCAATATGGAGATGGAGGGTAATGTGGAGATTTGAAGCATTGTGGAGATGGCCTATGTGGGGGGGGGGGGGCACTTCAGATTTCTGTGCCTACAGGCTTGTGAGATGTAAATCCGGCCCTGCGTGTACTTTTTCATGTACTGTTGCATGAGCAGTTTGATAAACACTGTGGTGTGTGTGTGGTTTTATACACCTTGATGCAGTATGTGTGTGTTTTGGAGTGTGTGCACTTTGATGTACAATAGCATGCATGCAGTTTGACAAAACACTGGTGATCTGAGTGTGTGGGAAAAAAAAGCTTGCAAATCTAGAGACCTGATTCAGTGAATAATAAGGAAACAAAATCATGTTGCATTTAGTCAATAGTGATTTACTCATGAAGCAAGTAGAGATAAATATGTAATTGCTTATATGTTTTTTCCCATTATTTATTTTTACCTTATGTTATTTTCTTAACTATTGAACCCCCAATGACATCAGCACTGATGTTACTGGGTGTTCCTCCATTCATGTGATCAATCTTCTAAAACAATATATTGCAGTAATCAACTATCTCACTGATACTTGATCGCAGCTATATCTATCAGTCTGTGGTACTGACAAAGATGTGATCAGATCACTTGCTAAGAGTAGATCACATGCATGTATTAATGGAACAGTGATCAGGATCTTATAGATTCTGTTCACTGTCCCCATCATATGTCAAACCAATCCTGTGAGTGTCAAAGAGGTGTCCATCACAATTTAAAGCAATGCACTGGACATCATTCTGGCATACACAGGGTTTACTGCCCTTGCCATTTTGGGACACATCATCTCAGTTCAGACCACACTGAGTGGGCTAGCAGGACCCATCATCATAACCTCCCAGTATTACTCTTACAAGATCATGTGAGCCAAACATGTGACCTACAGGCTTTATGCCGCCCTCTCGCTCCTTCACTGAGAACACAGAGAAGGTGCCTTAGATGCTAAAGTAATATACAATACAGTCAAAGCAACATGTATGAGACTTCTCTAGCACGTAAAGCGTTAAAGGGATAGTAATACTTCAAAATTACTATCCCTTATATTGAAGCCCTTGAAAAACTGAATTAAATGCCATCAGCACTATCTCTCAAACCTTTATAGTTTAAGAGATAGCCGCTTTTAAACTTTGCTCTCCCCTGCCTCTCCCCTGACATCAGCGTTCTTGCTGCAGCAGGGGAATCCGTTCATTGAATCATGAGGAGGCTCTTCAGCAGAGCCAGATCTCGTTATAGAAGAAACAGTCCTTCACTAAACAGGTCTTCTATGTGTGCTTGGTTACCAAGCACACGTAGAAGACCATTTTAGTGAAGGATCTTGTCTTCCATAATGAGATCTCGGCTCTGCTGAAGAGCCTCCGCCGGTCCCGGGACCGGATTTCCCTGCTGCAGCAAAAAAGCTGACTTCAGGGGAGAGGCAGGGGAAGCTAAGTTTAAAAGTGGCTATCTCACAAACCATAAAGGTTTGAGAGATGCTGCTGGTGGCATTTAATTAAGTTTTTCAAGGGCTTCAATATAAGGGATATTAATTTTGAAGTATTACTATCCCTTTAATGCAGATCCATCCTCATGCAGCTCTGAAACTTTCACTATCCCCATGCAGCTAATATCATGCATGACCCTAGCAAGTGTGTCTCTCATCCACATCAACCTCTGTGAATTTCATTAAATGGACAGTAATGCTAAATATTAAAAATATATATATATATATCAGAGTTTGAGTTTATCCTGCTGAGTTAAACAAAGGTACTTTAACTGAGAGATATTTTACTCCAAATTTATAGCAGCCCTAACTTGAAATTTTTGGGCGCAGTACCTCCATGGCATGACATTTTACAGTAGCACTGTTGCTACAGCATCCTATGGAGGTTTATGGTAAGCTATACCAACATTACATCTTTGCAATAATGCATACAGTATATGTATATCTAGATTTCATTGTTTTATTTATTTTTGTAATAGACATATCTTTTACTATACTCTATAGTCATTTTGCATACACTGGGAGAATTTATCTGCATATCTGATACCATCAGAGTGCCTTACCTGGGGGCTGATTCCAGGCACATACCTCCCAACATTTCAAATTGCCAAAGAGGGACACTTGTGTTTTAGGGGGTGTTTCTGGGGGCATGTCTGGTGGGCAGGGCATTACCAAGAATTTTTAGGCTATTTCTTGACCTATTGACACCTCCTTGTGTAACCTAATAAATGACTTATAACAAGACCAATGTATTTTATTTACACAGACTAATATATAAACACACATACTGACCTTTAAACAAGCGATAATGTGAGTTTTATTGCTGTGGAGCAATGTGATACATTTATATACACACCACACAGTCTGATCTCTTAAAAAGAGGGACATCAGGGTGGGAAAGAGGGACAGAGGGATTTGGGTCTAAAAGAGGGACTGTCCCTCCTAAAGAGGGACACTTGGTAGGCATGCAGGCAATGCTTATAATCACTAGAGACAATGATTAGTCTCTGAACCATTTGAGTAGCCCATTTACATTTGGGTGTTAATTGGTGGTGGCTACATTGTTAACATACTGCATTTTGCAGTTTCTCCCTGATGTCTGCTGTTATATTTTACATGTGAGACCTCTGGAACTCGGTGGCATTGCTTAGTCACCATATTGGGTCCATACCATACTATTTTTTACTACTGTTTACTACAAGAGGCGGTTATAGACTCTGTGCGAAGCCAGTACCCACCTTTAGGGTGTGTGATGAACATACCTGGGAACTCTCAGGGTTTGACCCTGAGATTCAGGGTTTTGAACCAAATCTCAGGGTCTTAGGGTGAAGGGCCAAATCCTCAGGGTGAGAGAGTCCAGTGTTTCCAACAATGTAATTTACACTAATGTACTGCTTACTTAATGTTCAAATTAGTGACATTTCTACCAGAAAGGCAGAGGGAGAAGTCCTGCATGTCTTGTGATTGTGAAAGGTTCCTTGAAGACTGATTGGATCATCTCTGGGTCACAGCAACCATTGACATTTCACTTGGAAATTTACTCTATGGGACCGTTAAGGGTTAATATTTCAAACATCTCAGGGTGAGCTCATTATAAAAGTTCCCAGGTATGGTGATGAAGGTGACACAAAGACATTTTTTTAGCGTGGGTGCACTCTTTTGTTTTTTACTACAGGGAAGCGGATCTACCAGGAAGGAAAAGCACCATCTTTGTTTTTTGAGAGAGTATACCGAGACTTTACACATATTGGTTTTACACTTATTTTTATTATTTTTAATTTTTTTGAGCACTTTTGTTTTGTTTTTCTTTTTCCTAAAATATGTATGTTTCAATATTAAGCAATAATATCCCTTTCAAAGGTTCCCCACATGTTAATATTGTTCATTTATGATTTTAAAGGAGCAGTAAACTTTTTTATTAAAAAATATATATTGTACGGATTTTCCTACTGAGTAAAATAAGGGTACTCCCACTGCTGAGAGATTTATATTTCCAGAATTATTACAGTTTAAACCCATGTTGTTGTTTTTTTTACATTAGCAGTGCCCTCTAGTGGTCAAATTCTAATTAGATTTCCTGTTACATTCTAATGGAGAGGAAAGTCAGAAAAGTCAGAGACATACAGTTCTCCATAGAATGTGATAGAAACTGCCTGTCACTTCCTGTCAGTTAGAACTATCAGGAAGTAAACACAGTAAATTCACTTACTGATTATTTAAACTGTTATAAATTTTGAATAAAACATCTGACAGTGATGGGAGTGACCTTGTTTTATTCAGCAGGAAACTCTCTATAAAATATGTGTTTTCATAAAAAAAAGTTTACTGCTCCTTTAACGTAGTACAAGGTTTTCTGTTGATGCCATACTACGCAGTACTATGGACCATATGCTGCTCTGTCACTTATAGAGTAGTAAGAAAAGAAAAACATTTGCCAACTATTGAAAAAAAGAATTGTCGTTATCTAAAAGGACATTTTGAGGCTGATGCACTAAGAAGACATTATGCAATTCTGGAGCAAAACTAGTGCACCACAGGAGACTGATGAAAATCTCACAAAGTTCCATTGTTTTAAAAGGGGCTTTTAACACCTTCGGGAAGATGTACTAAGGTGTGATAAGGGGGGGATAAAGCGGATATGTCTTCTCCAGTGATATCACTTCTCCAGTTCCTATGTTATTCTATGGAGTCCATGCACTAAGATTGCACCACCTTTGGAGATCTTAGTGCATAGACGCTATAGAATAACATAGGAACTGGAGAAGTGATATCACTGGAGAAGTCGCCTCCGTTTTATCACCTCTTTATCACGCCTTAATGCATCTCTGGGGGGATAATGCAATAAGTAGGGATGGGCGAAATTTTTCACCTCAAACTGAAATTGGTAAATAATGGCACTTTCCACTTGGCGAAAAATTTCCAGCGAAAAGTGCCATTTTTTCATTTTTTTCAGCCCATTGAAATCAATGGGAAAAAATATTTCTACACCACACAAAAGTTTTCTACACCCATATAAGAGGCTGTCAGGCTCTCACAGCAGCCATTCTGTGTTTGTGAGAGGAGAGTGTAGCATGTGTTTTTAGCTAGAGGAGATAGGCAAATAAAGGGGAATTGAAGCTTAGTTTAGGAAGTCATTTAGGAATGTTCTCTGTATTAGGTGAGTCTGGGGGTACTCTAGGGGATAAGAAGGGAGGAAGGAGGTTGTCCCCCAAATTCTCAAAATTCCATGTGACTGACAGGCAAGACACAGGCAACCTATTTGCTTGCTGATCTTGCTGTTATTGTCCCTGTGCTGGGTGGGGAAGTCTCTGGAAAGACATTGTTGATTTTCTTTTTCAGTTATAATTTTTTTTGGACAAACTGTGATAAGACAAAAGGGTGGACATCTTAAAAAAAAAAAATAAATAAATAAATAAATAAAAACGGAATATCTTAGTTGACAGTGACAGACAGCTGACTGGGCTTAGGCAAGGCATCATACAGCTCCATCAGTTGTAAAAAACAGTAAAAAAACAGTAAAAAAACAGTGTAGTTGCAGAATGTCCATCAAATGCACAAGGGGAAGGGGGAGGGGTGGAGCAGTGTAGGGACATGAGAGTAAAGTAGTAGTCCAAAAACCTACTGCAGCAATGGTTGTTGCAGTGTGTGCAATCAATGATGATGATCCCTTTACTCAAAGGGAGGATGCAGTTTGTCAAGGTCCCAGCAAAACTAGTTCCAGCACCACCAGTGCCAGTAGAAATATAGAACCATATAAGAAGAACACTGAAGACGACAACAAGTCACATTCAAGTGCTGATGATGCTGGCAAAAACTTAATAGAGGAAGGTGAAGCAGCTGAACCTCCTGCTGCATCAGACAGTGAGACACAAAACACATGTCCTCAAAGTAGTAGTGAATTTTGTTATAGTAAAAGTAAAAATAAACTGTTTGAGACCTCCAAAAGCTTAGAGGAATATAAGGGTACTAGTAGGCAAGAACTGTCAGGTGATGCTGATGCTGCTGAGGATGACCTAATGATGACTGATGATGATGCGGCTCTAGAATATATCCCTCAAGCATCCTTCTCTTGTTCAGATACAGACGAAGTTGAGAGTGAGGATGATGACAGGGCTATAAGGTTAGTGGAAAGTCAAAGGCTGTATCTTCCACCACTTTTAAGGAACACTGTGCTTGTCTATAAACTGTTTGAGAAAGCCATTGGAAAATCTGACCCTGGACAAGTACAGATATCAAAAAGCACACAGTCACCTTATCAGTCATCCTCAGCATCATTGCCTCTTCAAAGTCCAAGTCCCACTCAGCCACACACACCTGTTTTGAGCACCCAGCAACACAGGTTGTGTTAGATATGATGAGTACCTCTGGTGCTGCTGCTATAAGTGCTGCACCTTTGACACCTAGTAGTAGTGGCAGTAGAATTACATCAACATCCAGCCCCAGTAGTTATAGTAGTAGCAGAAACCACATATGACAGACAAAGCCAGGACAAATATATTAATAGCAGCACAGATGAGGATGAGGAGGACAGATGTGAGGAACGGTTGCCACCATCTACCCCACTTGGGACCACTGCTATGACTGATAAGTGTCAATAATCGAGAAGGAGGATAGAGTAAGACAATGGTAAAAATACATACACAAATCACACCATGCCAGTCCCCCACCACAAGCACTACAATACATATCTACCACATTGTAGGTTGTACTTTATTTTTTTTATTACTTGATATCATCCTGAATATGTGCCAGTGTCACTTAAGCAAGAAAGTGTTGTGGGCAAAGGACAAATGCATTCTGCACACTAACACATTTTTCAAGGCATATGTTGCTGCAGAACTCACAACTTTGACTTTCAGCCACTTAGTTCTAAACTTCAGCCCTCAGAAGAAGTAATATTACAGTGGGAAATGTAGTACCTATAGGAAATATAGGTGAAAAATGTGTTAAAATAGGCTGAAAATTTGTTAAAAGAGGCGAAAAGGAGGAAATTTTTGCATAGGTGGAAAGGTAAAATTTTTAGCGGGAAAAGCGTAAAATTCGGCACGTTTTCGCAAAATTTTTCGCAGGAAATTTTTCACACTTTTCGCCCACCCCTAGCAATAAGGTGTGACAGAAGGTGATAAAGAAGAGATAACTTATCCAGTGATATCACTTCTCCAGTTCTTATGTTACTTTATAGAGCCAATGTACTACAATCTCTAAAGCTGGAGAAATCTTAGTGCATTGGCTCCATAGAATAGCATAGGAACAAGAAAAGTGATATCACTGGAGAATTCATATCTGCTTTATCACCTTCTATAACATCTTAGTGCATCTCTCCCCAGATCTTGAAAGCATTGCAAACCAATTTTCACCAAGGCATAATGTGTAGTGACATCTCCTAATAATAACCATAACTTACATTATTGTGGCTAGAACATCCTAATAGCACTTCTGTATTTTTTCCTTGTATTTTTGTTTAACAGATAACATCTTCAATCAGTCCTGAATGTCCATTGAGGCAGACATGACAGTTGTTAGCATGACTACAGGGCACAAACTCCACCCACATGGTAATATTAACTCATTATAACTTATGGGGGTTATGCACTAAGGTTTGATAAGGAGATGATAAAGTGGAGAAGACATCTCCAGTTATGTCACTTCTCCAGTTCCTCCGTTATTCTATGGAGCCAATGCACTAAGATCTAAAGCTGGAGAAACCTTAGTTCATTGCCTCCACAGAATAAAATCGGACTTGGTGAGTTTAGAACATTGCAGAAGTCATCTCCTCTTTATCACCTATTTATCCCACCATACTGCAGCTCATCCATTGCTCCACTATGCATTGCTCCACCTCCATGGACATGACACCTAGGACTTGTTTAATTGTTTTCCAGTGGGCAGTGGAACCAGGTTTGGGGGTCAGACAGTGCATGTGGGGCTCTTTAACTACCAGTGGTCAATGGAAACAGACTAGGGAGTCAGCCAATGTATGTCAGACCAGTGACTGCCTGTGTCACCTGTCTGGAAGGGAGGGGGGAAGTCAGACTGTGTATGTGGGTGTGTCTGAAACCAGTGACCAGCAGAGCAAGGTTTGGGGGCTCAGATAATACATATGTGGTGACTGTGACTGCCAGTGTGCAATGGAATCAAGCTGGGAATCAGTGTATGTCCCCCACATACACTGTTTGATTTCCAGCCTAATTCCAGTACACACTTCCCAGGCAGGGAAGGGTC
This sequence comes from Rhinophrynus dorsalis, assembly GCA_037306005.1. NCBI lineage: Eukaryota > Metazoa > Chordata > Amphibia > Anura > Rhinophrynidae > Rhinophrynus > Rhinophrynus dorsalis. Next base: position 117,920,045 of record CM074727.1, on the reverse strand, counting down.
AGACTTGGGGAATGTGACTACCAGTGGGCTGTAAAACCAGGCTGGGGGGTAAGCAGACTAAGTGTGTGTGGGGGGACTGGAGGTAGCTATTGTGCATGCCACAGGGGAGTCCAACACATTGAAAAGCAATATGTTGGACCCCCCTGTTGCAACACAGGATTAAAGGGATAGTAATATAAGAAAATAAAAGTAGCACCTATTCACCAGTATGGTTTTTTTAACCATGTAGAGCGGTATATCAGTGTTATTGGACTTGTATTTCAACAGCAATTCAATTATAAAAGATCCCCCTCCCGCCCCTTTTACCTCAGATATGCCACCTCCCCTCAGATGTGGAATCCGGTCCTTGGACCGGAAAGCTCACGGTGAGGGACAATCTTCATCCAGTAAGTATAAGGAAAACCCTATCCCCTTGATGAAGGAGGGCAGGATTTTCCTTATGCTCACTGAAGATTGTCCCTCGCTGTGCTTCATCCAGTCCAGCATGAGAGGCAGCATTACATAAGTAAAAGGTAATCCTTTATAATTAAAATACTGTTGAACTACAAGTCAGATACCATTGATGTACCGCTCTACATGGTTCAAAAACTATACTGAGGAATTGGAGCTCCGTTTATTTTCTTATATTACAATCCCTTTAATACATATATTTTTTTTTAATCAGACCTTGTTGGGAAGTCATCAGGAGGGGTCCTTATGCCCCCTATCGAGGTCTGCATAAAAACAAGGAAAAAAATATTAAACCTGTGTGTGTGCCTCAGCGGCGTACCAACACATTGTAAATCATTCCATTGGACCCCCTATTAACACACACACATAGTGTAAATTCATTTTTTTCTCATTATTTTGATGCAGACCTCGTTGGGGGGCATCAGGACCCCTCCTAAAGCTCACCATCCAATCAAGGTCTGCAAATAAAATAGGAAAAATTAATCCTGTGTGTACCTCTGGTATCCCACCCACCCGTGGAAACCACAGAGTTAATTATTTTTTCTTTTTCATATTATTTTTATGCAGACCCTGTTGGGAGGGGTGTTTTCACTAATATTGATTTCCCAGTGTGATTGGCTGGGAGATCAATAGTTGGGTTGGCATCAGGAGGGGTCCTGGTGCCCCTCCAACAATGTTTTAAAAAGAAATTAAAAAATAGGCAAGGAGAAAGGGGGAACGACCCAAGCCACGTATTGATACGGGCTTGGCCATGCGGGTACATATAGCCAAGAACCTGTTCCACACAGACCTGGCACTCTATGGGTTAAATGGAGCTTTTAACAAAATGATTGTATGGTGAAATATAAACTAGTAAACTGAGTGGCCACCACAAGCAAGGAGACTGTGTCTGGTGCAAGGGTGTTGAGTTGCTCAGTACTATGCTCAAAGCCAGTACAGCTGCCCCCCCCACCCCCACCCCCCTGACCACCATAATTAGGCACTCTAGGTCAAGGATGATTTTCTAAACAGAAAGTTATTAGGTCTCCTCACTCTTGGCTGTCAAAGTGTGACATGTCCCAGTCTGTTGATGTATTTGCACTCAAATGAGTGTTTTGAATGTGTGCTAGGATATAAAATTACACAGGAAAAAGAGAATTCATGAAAGAGATAGGTGCATCTGCCACGGCCTTGATAACAACAAAAATATAGCATTTACCCAGAGATTTCGATGCAAAAAAACTAAGACCCTGAGAGTACACAAGTATGACTATTACATGAGACCAGCAGAGTATTACCTTTCATCCATTATTGTAAGAGTGTATTGCCTTGCTGATAGCATTTAATGGTGTATTGCAACTGATAACATGTTACATACATAGATACATAATTTCCACAGTATAACATAGAAAATGAGAATTATACAATTGGCCTTCCTCTTACCCGACTAACCCCACTACAGTCCATAATGAACTCTGCTGCAAGACTAATCTACCTCACTCTTCACTTCTCTGACACTAAACCCCTCTGTAAGGCTTTACACTGGCTCCCATTAGCATATAGAATTAAATAAAAAATTCTGGTGCTAACTTATAGAGCCCTCACTAACACCACACTACCCTATATTTCATCTCTCATTTCCAAATACACTCCCTCTCGCCATCTTCACTCTGCACACAACCTTCTGATCTCCACAGCTCTTACTACATCCTCCCACTCCCGCCTACAGGACTTCTCCCGTGCTGCACCTGAGCTCTGGAATTCCCTCCCCCGTCCCACCAGACTCCCCTTCCCAGCCTTCAGATCTTCAGACGCTCCCTGAAAACCCACCTCTTCAGGGAAGCCTATCAACTTAATTCATAAACATTATCACCAAGAACCACCCTTTTCTTGGACCACTGCACTCAACAGCACTTCTCACTCTCACCCACTAACCAGCAGTTCATGTGGCAGGAGGCACTTACACCCAATAGCACTTACTCCTTTTGTGTCCAACCTTCCTTCCTTTATACTGTACGCTCTCATGAGCAGGGTCCTCTGATCCTTCTGTTCTCCACATTTGATTGTACTATTTAATACCTCTGTATGTCTGTTCCCTACTGTAAAGCACTGCGGAATTTGTTGGCACTATATAAATAAAGATTAATAATAATAATAATAATAATATAAGCCTTCCCAACTCCAAAATGGATATTATTTTGTTTACCAGAGCTTCTTGTTTTACCTATTAATATATTGTAAAATTCTGAATGTTCCCTCTTGCTAGAAATGCATCTAATCTTCTCTTAAAGTGTATCAACTGTATCTTCCATTACCAAATCCTTGAGCAAGGAATTACACAGTTTAACAGACCTCACTTTAATGAAAAAACCTTCCTCTGCTGAAGCTGAAACCTCATTTCCTCTAATCTTAAGGGGTGGCCCTAGTTATTTGATCAGGCCTTGGAATGAAAAGCTCACATATACAATGTAACAAGATCCCCTCTTAGAAGTCTTTCCTTTAGTGTAAATAATGTAGTTTGGCTAGATGTTAATAAATTGTGTTGCTCTTCTCTGTACTCTCTGATTCTAGAATGTATTTTTTCAGCATTGATGTCCAAAACTGCAGTTGATATTTGAGGTGAGGTCCTACCAACAAATTGTAGAGTGGAAAAATTATATTACTCACCTTTGCTTCAATGCTCCTTTTTATGCAAGACAGTACTTTATTCCATTTTGTAACTGCTGTTTGACAATGATCACTGTTTACAAGTTTACATTTTACAAGGACTCCCAGATTTTTCTCCAGCAATGAATCTCTTAGAATGACTCCATTAAATTCATTTGTAGCATTACAATATGCTTGTCCTAAGCACATAACTTTACACTTTCTTACATTCAGTTTCATTTTCCATTTCTTTGCCAAGTCTGGCATTTTAAAGGGCATACCTGGGAACTTTTGAGACAGGGCTACCCGGAGGGTAACCCTGTCAGTGCCGACCTGTGAAGAAAATGACGCGATTCGCGTCATAAAAGGGGCGGGGCTTAGTCGCGGAGGGGGGGGCTGGACAAAAACAAAAAAAACCCTGCAAAATGTATCTAAGAGGGCGGGGAGTGGGAGGAAGCAGGCGGGACAGAGCACAAGTGGGCAGAGTTTCTATTTAAACTCTGCCCACCCGGTGATCCACACATTGCCCCGGAGACCCGGTAATTCAGTCTAAAATCCGGAGTCTCCGGGGCAAAACCGGAGAGTTCCCAGGTATGTTAAAGGGGCAGTAATGTCTATATATTAAAAACAGTCATATTGCAGCTTTTAGAAAATTAAACTAAACAACCCCAGTCCCATCTCTCAAACCTTTATGGTTTGAAAGATATAGAAGACTTAAGTTCCCCGCCGCCTCCGTTTTTCTTGATGTCAGCTGCAAATCAGGCACACTTTGTAGACCGTTCCGATGAAGTATTTCTTTTTACATCATGCTATTTCGGCTCTGCTGAAGAGCTGCCTCAAGTCGTTCGACTTGAATCTCCTGTTGTCAGCTTTACATCTGACATCAGGAAAAGTGGATGGAGCGGGGAATTTTAGCCTACTATATCTTTCAAAACATAAAGGTTTGAGAGATGGGACTGGGCTTGTTTAGTTTAATTTTCTAATAGCTGCAATATGACCTTTTTTAATATATAGACATTAGTGACCCTTTAAGTAAATTCCTCTTAGAGAACAAACATCTTGCTCTGAACTTATCATTCTACATAATTTCATGTAATCTGCAAATATTGAAGTTTTGTTTTCTATACCTATTTCCAGGTCATTTATAAACATGTTACAAAGCAGTGGACCAACTGTATTGGAGAATTTTCCATTTACAACACTTCATTATTCCCTATCCTTCAACAAGCTTTCTATCCATTTACAAAGGTTATTCGCTAGGCCCAATGTCCTTATTTTATAGGCCAGCCTCATGTGTGGCACTGTATCAAATGCCTTTGCAAAATCTAGATATACTGCATCTACTGCTTTACTATTACATAGCTTTATACTTAATGTTCCTCATGGAAACTTAAAAGATTTGTTTGGCAAGATCTATTCCTCGTAAAACGATGGTGATTCCTGCTAATTGTATTTTTTGCAGTGTAATCATGAATTAGAATATAATCCCTTATTATTACTTCAAGCAGATTTCCCACTACAGAGGTCAAACTCACAGGTCTATAATTCAAAAGTTCTGTTTTAGTTCCCTTCTTGAATAAAAGTATCATGTTTTCTTTATGCATATCTTGTGACACTGAGCCTGTGAGAGAATCTTTAAAGGGATAGTAATGTTTCATAATAAAAGCAGCTCTAATTAATCATCATAGTATTTGGACTTTGGTGAGTATTTCAATTCGGTCAGAGTTGTAGTTCAAGAGTAATGACAAAGTATCCCTCTCCTGCCTCTTTTACTGATGTAACACTGCTCAGCCAGAGCAGAAGGGAGGTGCCCATGTAGATTGCAGAGAGGGACAATCTTCAATTAAGATAAGGAAAAAACCTGAAAAACTTGTCAAGGGGGACAGGGCTTTCATTGTTCTCATAGGAAGAAGATTGTCCCCTGCTGTTATCTGTCTGGACTATGGACTGCATTCCACATCTGAGAAGAGATGTATCTAATCTTCTCTTGAATGTATCCATTGTATCTGCCATAACCACATCCTTGGGCAAAGAATTCCACAATTTAACAGACCTTTATACCATTAACAGTGGAAGACTGGACAAAATAAAGACTGGCAAAGCACCTGGTCCTGATGGTATATATCCAAGGGTTATTTGGGAACTCAGTACAGTATTAGCAAGACCCCTCTTTTTACTCTTTAAAGGGATAGTAATACTTTGTTTTATCTTTATTTTATTTTGTAGGCATTAAAAAAACATGAAGAACGATATAAGTCTTATCTCTCAAACCTTTATGGTTTGAGAGATATTCACAAGCAAAGTTTCCCCTCCCGCCCCTTTTACCTAGTGTAAGCCATCTCTTCACAGATGTGGAATGCAGTCCACAGACCAGACAGATAACAGCAGGGGACAATCTTCTTCCTATGTGAACAATGAAAGCCCTGCCCCCCTTGACAAGTTTTTCAGGTTTTTCCCTTATCTTAATTGAAGATTGTCCCTCTCTGCAGTCTACCTGGGCACCTCCCTTCTGCTCTGGCTGAGCAGTGTTACATCAGTAAAAGGGGCGGGAGGGGGATACTTTATCATTCAATTACTCTTGAACTACAACTCTGACAGAATTGAAATAACACTCTCCAAAGTCCAAATACTATGATGATTAATTAAAGCTGCTTTTATTATGAAACATTACTATCCCTTTAACCACTGTGAAATAGGCTGATCCTCCAGTCATTTGTTTTAAACAGAGAAGAGAACGTTCTTGTTTATCGGTAGTTAAAGCGCGGGGGCAGCATGATGGGATAGAGCCGGGGCAGCATGATGGGATAGCCATTGCCTGCAAAAGTTTAACAATAAGAGCGCAAACACCTAAAAATGAAGTGGTGTTGCATAATTTAACATATCCTGTTCTTCCAGCTCACATCTGTAAACATTAGTAGTTATGTGTGTGTGTGTCACGTCCCCTTGTTTGGTGCCAATGTAGTCTACCAGTTAAGGTTTAAAAGGATACCCTTCCTCTCAAGGTATCTTCTCAGTCCCCATACATGATGTTATAATTCTATATCCTAGTGACCTTATTGTATGTCTGTTCCCCAGAACTACAACTATCGTATATTGCTCTCTTTTGTTATCTGTGAATTCTAAAACTGTAGTTACCACCATACCTGGGAACTCTCCGGTTTTGCCCTGGAGACTCTGGATTCTAAACTGAATTAACGGGTCTCAGGGGCAATGTGTGAATCACCGGGTGGCCAGAGTTTAAGTAGAAACTCTGCCCACTTGTGCTCCATCCCGCCCGGTTCCTCCATTTTGCAGGGTTTTTTTGCCCCCCCCCCCCCGTCACTAACATGCCCCTTTTATGACACGAATCGCGTCATTTCCTTCCCCGGTCGGCACTGATAGGGTTACCCTCCGTGTAGCCCTGTTTCAAAAGTTCCCAGGTATGGTTACCACACAACAGGCGCTTTATTGGCAGACCACTGAAAGCTGGACTTGGAACCAAGTCATAATATATCTGCAACGGAATATTCAGTATTTTTATCTTCAAAAGGACATAGCCATAATTTTTAGACTACAAGTCCCATGTCCTCTTTTGTCATCTGAAAATGATAGGAGTTGAAATCCAAAAATAGCTGGAGTACCACATGGTTCCCAGTCCTGTAATATTCACCAGTTCATGCCAAAGTTGTTTAGTAATTTACAAAAGGATACAAATAAATCGGTATTTTAATTTCATTTCCAAATGTCAGATGCTTTACTGATCTATCCAGCTGAGGATGATGGCACATGAAGTCCTATATCAGCTGGTTGGCCACAGGTTGAAACCCCTTGAGTCAGTAAGTTTGTGATACAGAAGGAAAATGATTAGTTTGGAAGCGTGTTGCATTAAGGTGTAACTGGGGCAAACCAACTGCACTACAAGGACCAAATAAAAATCCCTATTAATGCGAATGGTGCTTTCAGCCACTTGAATACTAAATAAGTCTCCAATGCATTGTAAAGCAAGGCGTTGGAGACTTCTTGAGCATTCAAGTGGTTGAAAGTCCCATGAAAATCAATTTAAATTTTGTGGATTTTTATTTGGTTCCAGTGGTGCATTCGGCAAGTACATCACTCTCACGTATGTACAATGCATTGTATGTTTCCTGCATCCAAAAGCTTAAGTTGCATTAACCCAGTGAATGCCAGGGGGTGACCAAAACACTTTAAGAAGCAATGTGTTGGACAAACCTCTAGCACCCAAAGGGTTAAAATTTGAAGTGCTTAGGAAATCAGGGCATCTGGAGGGGAACATGTCATTATCTGTTCAGGGAGGAGGGGGGTCTGCAGGAGACCCAAGGATCTCAATAACCCTTTGTCATCTCATCTTCATTGGTCACTTGTAAACAAAGCATAGGAGAGGATTCAGGGACACACCAGGCTTCCTTCACCCCCTCCTATACACACACACACACAATTCAATCCAACCCTCCTCCTTACCCTGTGGCTTCACAGCTTGAGCCTTCTCAGCTAGCTAATAGCCAATTAACAGACAAACTCTAAATCATAAATACATTATGTCTGTCCTGTCCTCTGCATATTATTATCAGTGTGGGGACCTCCTCTATGGTTTGTTTGTGTGATAGACAAAAGTGTGCATGTGTGAGGGAAACAGAAAAGTGTGTGTGTGTGTGTGTGTGTGTGTGTGCGCGCGCGCATGACTGCAGAGATTAACAATAACATAAGGCCCCCTTTCTTCCCCCCAAGAAAGGACATATACCACTCTTTGGGAAGAAAAAGGCCACAGCATTTATTAATAACATTCAAAACATTGTGCCTGCCCCCCAGCACAGGCCAGGGGGGCACGATAACAACACAACTCCCATGAGTCTCCACTCCCACTCGCGCCATTAGTCTGCTACTCGTGGGCTAACTCCCCAAAACCCAAGAGGACAATTACCCTTCCAACCGTTGGCGAGGACCCTCCCCTGCCCCCAACAGAAACAACAGTGCTGTGACAAAATTGCATATGTGTCCATGTATGAAAGCAAAGAGTGTATGTGTGTTGTAAGAGATAAAAGTGTGTGTGTCTGAAAGACATGAGTGTGTGAGAGTGAGAATTGTATGTATGAAAGAATGTGTGTGTGTAGGTGTGTGAGTGCGCGAGCGTGTGTGTGACAGAAAAAAGCGTGAGTATGTGTCAGACAGACAAAATTGTGATTGGTTTTGAGAGAAAAAAAGTGTATATATGTGTGTGTGTTTGTGAGAAAGGAAAGTATGTGTGTGTATGTGTGTGTTTGTGAGAAAGGAAAGTATGTGTTTGTGTTGTGAGAAAGAGAAGTATGTGTGTGTGTTTGTGAGAAAGGAAAGTACGTGTGTGTATGTGTGTGTTTGTGAGAAAGGAAAGTATGTGTGTGTATGTGTTTGTTTGTGAGAAAGGAAAGTATGTGTTTGTGTTATGAGAAAGGAAAGTACGTGTGTGTGTTGTGAGAAAGGAAAGTACGTTTTTGTATGTGTGTGTTTGTGAGAAAGGAAAGTATGTGTTTGTGTTGTGAGAAAGGAAAGTATGTGTTTGTGTTATGAGAAAGGAAAGTACGTGTGTGTGTTGTGAGAAAGGAAAGTACGTTTTTGTATGTGTGTGTTTGTGAGAAAGGAAAGTATGTGTTTGTGTTGTGAGAAAGGAAAGTATGTGTTTGTGTTATGAGAAAGGAAAGTACGTGTGTGTGTTGTGAGAAAGGAAAGTACGTTTTTGTATGTGTGTGTTTGTGAGAAAGGAAAGTATGTGTTTGTGTTGTGAGAAAGGAAAGTATGTGTGTGTTTGTGAGAAAGGAAAGTATGTGTTTGTGTTGTGAGAAAGGAAAGTACGTGTGTGTGTGTTGTGAGAAAGGAAAGTACGTTTGTGTATGTGTTTGTGTTATGAGAAAGAAAAGTATGTGTGTGTGTTTGTGAGAAAGGAAAGTAAGTGTGTGTTTGTGAGAAAGGAAAGTATATGTGTTCATGCTGTGAGAAAAAAAAGTATGTGTATGAGAAATGTGAATGTGCAAAACAGAGAAAAGTGTGTGTGTGTGTGTGTGTGTGTGTGTGTGTGTGTGTGTGTAAAATATCACATGCTGGGGTTCTCTGAGAAAACCTAGATATGACATAGTAGTGAACAGTCATAACAAAAAAGAAAGCAAGTCTGGGACAATCCAATTATATTATAGAGAACAATAAAAATCCCCACTGATGCAAATAGGGCTTTTAACTGTTTATCTAAGAGGTCTCCAACTGCTTCTCTAGCATTTGAGGGTTTTAACCCTTTGAGTGCCAGAGGGTTACGCAACACATTGCTTTGCAATGCATTGCGTACTCCTCTGGCACTCAAAGGGTTAAAACACCATTCAGATCAATGGAAATGTTGGGGATTTGCATTTCTTAATACACTTAAATGTGCTTCAGAATTGCTCAACTTTTGTTTTTGAACACGTCTCAGTATATTTAATTAGGGAGCTAGTCATATGTTTCTGTGTTTGAACTGTGAATAAGTGAATCTGGATAATTTATATTAAAAACTAAAATACTATTACGCTCTGAAGCAAACCTTTATTTTGGCCACAATAGGTGTGTTTTCACTGAAGGAAATTCTCCCATAGAATAATTGGAAAGCAGATACTCTAATTTAGACAGTAATTACCTTTTGTACTGTACCGCAAGACATAAAGGGGAAGTATCAATACATTGTTCTAATCCTATTTACCTTTAATCACACTCTACAGTGTTCACTTGGTGGCTTCTTTCTAGTAGTGTTTGATGACATAGAATTAAAGGGATAGTAATACTTGGGAGGAACTTGGCCTTCGTTTATCTCTCAAACCATAAAGGCATACCTCCCAACATTTCAAATTGCCAAAGAGGGACATTTGTGTTTTAGGGGGTGTTGCTGGGGGTGTGGCTGGTGGGCGGAACATTACCAAGAATTTTTAGGCTATTTCATGACCTATTGATACCTCCTTATGTAACCTAATAAATTACTTATAACAAGATCAAAGTATTTTATTTACACAGACTAATTTATAGACAATATACTGACATTTAAACAAACAATAATGTGACTTTTATTGCAGTGGAGCAATGTGATACACTTATATACACACCATGCAATCTGATATGCTAAAAAAGAGGGACATCAGGGTGGGAAAAGGGACAGAGGGATTTGGGTCCAAAAGAGGGACTGTCCCTCCTAAAGAGGGACACTTGGGAGGTAAAGGTTTGAGAGATGAGCCTGGGGGCTATTACATTATTTTACAAATATGTACAATATGGGGGATAGTAATAATGAAGTATTACTATCCCTTTAAAGGGTCTAGCGATGTCAACATATAAAGTTATATTGGGTTTTTCACTGTAATTTCATATAATGCATACTACCATTTGAAATATTTTGATCTAATTCAAGTTGAAAGATTCCTTCCCCTACCCCTTTCCACTATATCAGTCATAGTTCCCTCTGATCTGAAAGCCGGATCACAATGAGGACAATATTGCGTGCATCTGCATAAGGAAAACTCTGCCACCCTTGATGAAGAGGAGCTGGGTTTTTCTTATGCTGACACAATATTGTCCATCATTGCTTTCCATTTGGACCGGCTTACAGAGCTGTGGAAACTATGACTGATATTGTGGAAAGGGGTGGGGGGAGGAATCTTTCAACTCGAATTACGAGCAAAATACAAAGATAAGGACATTTCAAAAGGTAGTATGGATTACATAAAATTACAATGAACAATCCAATATAGATTTATATGTTTGCATTACTGTCCCTTTAAATGAAATACAAAATGTGACATACTGTGCTTTATGCAGAATAAAAAGGTGCAATTCTGGAACAAACCAACAGCACTAAAGAAGACAAAAAAAAATCCAGTACATTCAAATGGGGGTTTTAACTCTATATTCTAGTGACATCTCCAACACAATGCGTTGGAGATGTCTCTAACATTCAAGAGGTTAAAAGCACAATTTAAAGAAATGGGAAATTTGACAATATTTATTTCTGCCATATGGTCATACCTGGGAACTTTCAAAATGAGCTGACCCTGAGATTGTGTAAATATTGACCCTTACATTTCCCACAATATAGATTATCCGCGATTTATCCCTCATTGCTGTAATCGAGAGTTGCTCCATTCAGCATTCACAGAGACATTAATATACAACAACTTACAGATATCACTTCATGAGCACACACAAATCAAGCAGGACTTCTCCCTCTGCCTTTATGGTACAAGTGGTACCAATTTGGAGACTAGAGAAGCAGTTAACTGGAGCAGAATATATAACAGGTAGCACTGAACTCTCTCACCCTGAGATTTTGGCTCTTCACCCTGAGACCCTGAGATTTGGGCCAAAACCCCGAGTCTCAGGGTCAAACCCTGAAAGTTCCCAGGTATGCATATGGTGCAGTTGGTTTGCTCCAGAATTGCTCCTCCCTAGTGCTATGCATAAGGCCCACTGTGTTTTTAAATGGACAGCTAGCTGGGATTTTCCCAGAATCCTTTTCTCTTAAAAGAAACAGCAGCAAAAAAATAGAACTAGGAGCACAACTATCTGAAAGATTTGATCCTTTGAATGCCAGAGGGGTAGGCAAAGCATTGCAAAGCACCCATTTGGCACTCAAAGGGTTAAGTGATTCCACTGAAATCCACAGTACAAATTTAAAGGTGAGTAAATGCAATGTTAGTTGAGTTCTGCATGTACCACAATAATCTCCTGTATGAATAGTACCATATGACAGACCGATAAAGTCTAGAACAGTGGTGGGGAAAATATACCTCTCTGGCCTGATGCATTCCACACGTCTTCTAGATAGAAACAAATATTTCCTTTAAAAAAAAAACTTAGGAAGGTTCTCCAGCATCACAATCCAGCTTCCCTTTTATCCACTTACCCCATCATAACTTTGACGTGGTCAGTGTGATGCAATGACATCATCCGTAACTCCCAGGTGTCAGCTTTAGTTGGGACAGTCCCTCTTTGAGATCCAAATCCCTCTGTCCCTCTTTTCAACCCTGGTGTCCCTCTTTTTTAGGAGATCAGACTGTATGGTGTGTATATAAGTATATCACATTGCTCCACAGCAATAAAACTCACATGAATGCTTGTTTAAACTTCAGTGTACGTGTTATAAATTAGTCATAATCATTTATTCAGTTACACAAAAAGGTGTCAGTAGGTCATGAAGTAACCTAAACATTACTGTTAATGCCCCACCCACAAGCCACGCCCCCAGCAACACCACCTAAAACAAAAGTGTCCCTCTTTGGGCATTCGAAATATTGGGAGGTATATGCATCATCACATTGTGCCAAACCCATTCAAGGTTATGACTATGCAGTGAAGAAGGTACCCTGATAGATTTTTTCTAAATGAGAGATTTTTTTTTAATTAGAAGGGACGACATGCAAAATTAAAAAATGATTCTGTGAGTGTGTGAGCGTGTGTTTGTGCATAACAGTGAGTGTATGTGAACATGTGCAAAATAGCTGCTCTGGATTCTCACTTAAAGGGATAGAATTGATTAAATTTAACTAATTTTAATATTGTAGAGATTAAAAATATGAACAGAATGAGGCATGTCCCATCTCTCAAACTTGTATAGTTTGAGAGATCAAAGCATCTAAAGTTCATGTTTCACAAGAAGTCTGCTATCTAGCTGAGAGAGGCAGATTCTTGTCCCGGGACCGTCCTGTGCCTCTTTAGCAGAACTGAAATAACGCGATATAGAAAAAAATACTTCACTGGAACAGGCTACAAAGCGTGTTTGTCAACTAGGCACAGGACGGTCCCGGGACCAGAATCTGCTTCTCTCAGCTAGATGGCAGACTAGTTAAATTAGTTAAATTTAAGCAATACTATCCCTTTAAGTTCTAACTCTAAACGAGGTCCTCAGACAAAGATTTTTCCACCCCTGTTCTACAGCATAAGATCACTTGTGTGCATTCTGGTACACACTCTGCCACTGCTAAGACCTTAATGTGAATAGGCCTGGAGCACCTTCCATAGCATGCACAAGACAAATGGCTAAAAGCCCCATTTAAATCAATGGGAATATGTGTTACCTATGGGGTACATAACATGCCTCACAATTGCTCTATTTTTCAATGTGCATATGGCCCAATGACTTGAATCTCCAATTTCACTTGCCCAGTTCCTCTTAATAGCTCAGATTTAGTTTTCTTTGTATTCCCAAGACAGCTGATAAAAGTCTTGTTGTTGCCGTACACAGCCTCTGGCTACATCCCAAGTCTGCTTCCACAGGATCAGACTTAGTAAAATGTAAGTGTTGCCCTTTAAGGCTTTATCTTGAAACACTGAGGTGAACAATAGAAGCTTAGGGTCTTCCACAAAGAGATCTGCTGATGTTGAGGGACAATGGAGCACTGTGGGGGAAACTCTGCCACAAAATATCAATAGATTGCTGATTTAAATCAGGCGAACAGATACAAGTCGTAGGATTAGCTAAAATATGCTCCTTCTAGCAAACGATAAGAGACATTGATCGTTAAGTATCAAAATGAACTGAGGCAAGTCACCTGCACTGTAGCGGACAAAGACAAATTACCCGTTGATTTAAATGGATATTTTAACCCTTTGAGTGCCAGAGAGGTACTGAACGTATTGCTTTGCAATGCGTTGCGTACCCTCTGGCACTCAAAGGGTTAACCTCTTAACTGTCAGAGATGTCTCCAGTGCATTGGAGACCTAACATTCAAGGGCTCAAAGGGATAGCAATGTTTCATAATAAAAGCAGCTCTAATTAATCATCATAGTATTTGGACTTTGGAGAGTGTTATTTCAATTCTGTCAGAGCTGTAGTTCAAGAGTAATTGAATGATAAAATATCCCCCTCCTGCCCCTTTTACTGATATAACACTGCTCAGCCAGAGCAGAAGGAAGGTGCCCAGGTAGACTGCAGAGAGGGACAATCTTCAATTAAGATAAGGGAAAAACCTGTCAAGGGGGGCAGGGCTTTCATTGTTCTCACAGTAAGAAGATTGTCCCCTTCTGTTATCTATCTGTTATCAACCAGATTCCACGTCTGAGGTGAGAAGTGTTAAATTAGGTAAAAGGGGAGGGATATCATTCAATTACACTTGAACTACAACTCTGAAAGTACTGAAATAACACTCTCTGTGGCTCAAATACTATGAAGATTAATTGGAGCTGCTGTTTTTGTGAAACATTACTATCCCTTTAAATTGGAACTTCAACCCTATATATCAAGTTGTCCTCCAATTATTAGGAATATGGTGACTAGCTTCTTAAAGGTATCGTAATACTTTGTTTTATCTTTATTTTATTTTGTAGGCATTAAAAAAACCATGAAGAACGATATAAGTCTTATCTCTCAAACCTTTATGCTTTGAGAGATATTCACAAGCAAAGTTTCCCCTCCTGCCCCTTTTACCTAGTGTAAGCCATCTCTTCTCAGATGTGGAATCCAGTCCATAGACCAGACAGATAACAGAAGGGGACACTCTTCTTCCTTGAGAACAATGAAAGCCCTGCCCCCCCTTGACAAGTTTTTCAGGTTTTTCCTTTATCTTAATTGAAGATTGTCCCTCTCAGCAGTCTACCTGGGCACCTCCCTTCTGCTCTGGCTGAGCAGTGTTACATCAGTAAAAGGGGCAGGAGGGGGATACTTTGTCATTGAATTACTCCTAAACTACAACTGACAGTATTGAAATTACACTCTCCATGACCCAAATACTATGAAGATTAATTAGAGCTGCTTTTATTATGAAACATTACTATCCCTTTAATAGGGCTATTATCTCACAGAAATAGCCGGTTATGAAGTAATCCTTATTCTTCAGAGACTGACAGCCAGGCTTCTTGCTTTACAGACTTCTGCGCGCCTGCGCCGTCTTTCCCTTCCGGTGCCTCAAGGCACCATGCAATGCCTCCTAGAGCAAAGGCACGCAGGCGTCTCTAAGATGCCTGCGTGCAAGCCTGGCTTCCGGTCTCCAAAGAATAAGGATTACTTCAGAACCAGCTACCTGTGTGAGATAATAGAACTATTAAAGGGATAGTAATACTTAAAATGTAAAAAAAAATATGTTGTAGGGTTTATTCCCCCTGAGTAAAACAAGCGTACTCCCACTGCTGAAAGGTGTTTCATTCAAAAGTTATTAATTTTCAAAGTTGAATTTTTTAGGTGCAATATCACAGTGGCCTGAAATTGTACAGTGGTGCTGTTGCTACACCATCCTATGGAGATTTATGGTCCTGGGACCAGAGCTGTCCATAGGATTGTGTAGCAACAGCGCCACTGTACAATTTCAGGCCACCGTGATATTGCACCTAAAAAATTAAACTTTGAAAATTAATAACTTTTGAATGAAACACCTTTCAGCAGTGGGAGTACCCTTGTTTTACTCAGGGGATAAACCCTACAACATATATTTTTTTACATTTTAAGTATTTCTATCCCTTTAAGAAGCTAGTCACGATATGCCGAATTATTGGAGGGCGATTTTATATAGGGTGGTAGTTCTGCTTTAAAAGTTTAATTTCGTTCAACTGGGATTTTGGGAATGTTTAACACCCCACCCCCACCAAGCTGGTGTGTCCTAATATTGCTCCAATTTACTTTGATACATAAGACCCATTAACTCATATGTATGTTGACAGAGTACAGCATTTCTAGGTCACTCCAACTGGTCCATAAAGGATGAATAAAAAATCCTATTGATTTAAATGGGGCTTTTAATGATCACATTAAAAATGGGATGTTTGTCACCTGTGGTGCAGGTGGTTTGCTCCAAAATTGATCCACGTTCCTTTATATGTAGGGCCCATTGGGTCATACGTATAATATAAACTGACCAGACACTGCCCCTTTAACTAGGGGGACACATATGAACTATGACTTTAGCAGGGCTACAGTGAGATCATAGTACCTTCCTCTACACTGTAAGCTCTCACTAGCAGGGCCTTCTATCCTTTTGTTTGCCATGTTCCATTTGTACTATTTAATATCTCTGTATGTCTAATCCCTATTGTACTGCACTGCCGAATACGTTGGTGCTATATAAGTAAATAATAATAAAATACATCTTTCATATGTTCCTAGTTAAAGGGAAACCATACTCATACCTGGTAACTTTGCTTAGAGGTGTAACTAGAAGCCACCGAGCCCTGGTGCAAAAATTGCCATGGGCCCCCCCAACCACATTGCCCATCTCCACATTGCCTCCACATTGACCCCAATCTCCAATTCCCACCTTCACATTGCCCCTATTCACCCCCCAGTGTCCATCTCATTCCTCCCTGGTGGTCTAGTGGAGTGGCAGGAGAGGTCTGTGTCTCCTTCTGCACAGACCTCTATACAGATGGAGCTCCCGCGTGGTCCTCTCTTCAGTAATGCAGAGTGATGGGAGATGATGTCATCTCCTAGCTCTCTGCAGTACTAGATTGCCAAAGAGGGAGCTCAGCTGCTAGAGGTCTGTGCCGAAGAAGGCACAAACCTCAGCTGCTTGTTGAGGGCGCAGGGCAGGGGGGTCGCAGGTGTGATGGGCCTGATCACAGGCGCAACCCCTGTTGTTACGCCAGTGACTTTGCTGATAGCAGCCCTGAAGTGACAAGTGTGGGTGGAGGTAGGAATGTACATATTAGCAATTCACGTCACAATGTTGGAAAGGCTCCAGAGAAGTAGGTGGGATTGGGATGAGGGGAGGTGGGGGGTTTGTTCCAGAAATGGGTGGAACTGGGTGGGGAATGGGAGGAACAGGTGAGAAAGTGGGTGGGGCTACCACAGATCTCTCTTATCTGGTGAGTCAACGTCTGTCCCCCTGGAGACCTGGTAATTAAGTCAGAAAATGTAACTCTCCGGGACAGATCTAGAGACTTCCTAGGCATGACTATACCCTAAGAATAAGTGGCTCTTAATTTGTTTGTCATAAGATCTTACCTAGGTAGGTGTCATTCAAACAGCAATCAGGTATTTCTATTTACTATTTGTGTGTGTATTTGATTTGTTTTAATCAACAGTGAATTGTTTCTGTTTCAGTCTGTTACCAACTAGGGTCCCTTACAAGTCATTCAGATGTATTGATGCCCATTGTTTGCTCTGAGTGGGTGTGACCTAAAGGTAGGCTTCAATAGAGATCAATGTATGCAAGAAACTGCAGATATAATACAAATAAAAAATATACCTGATGGCTGTATGAAGGACTCCCACCTGTGTAAGTCCAGCTGTTAAATATATTGAGGGACTTAATCATAGGCTAAATTTCCCCTTTTACCCTTTGAGTGCCAGAAAGGCATGCAATGCACTAGATACCTCTCTTAAAGGGATAGTAATACTTAATTTTATCTTTATTTTATTTTGTAGGCATTAAAAAAACATGAAGAACGATATAAGTCTTATCGCTCAAACCCTTATCGTTTGAGAGATAGTCACAAGCAAAGTTTCCCCCTCCCGCCCCTTTTACCTAGTGTAAGCCATCTCTTCTCAGATGTGGAATCCAGTCCATAGACCAGACAGATAACAGCTGGGGACAATCTTCTTCCTATGAGAAAAATGAAAGCCCTGCCCCCCTTGACAAGCTTTTCAGGTTTTTCCCTTATCTTAATTGAAGATTGTCCCTCTCTGCAATCTACCTGGGCACCTCCCATCTGATCTGGCTGAGCAGTGTTACATCAGTAAAAGGGGCGGGAGGGGGATACTTTGTCATTGAATTACTCTTGAACTACAACTCTGACAGAATTGAAATAACACTCTCCAAAGTCCAAATACTATGATGATTAATTAGAGCTGCTTTTATTATGGAACATTTCTATCCCTTTAAAGAAGAACTATCACCTCTATAAAAGTTTGCCTCTGTGTAATGTTCGTATAGCGATAACATGTAACGTGTGGGGGGGGAGGTTTATATAATGCAGGCTATGGTGAAATTTACCATTTTTACTTCAGAACAGGCTGCGGATACAGCTCTGTTCCGCAGCCTGTCAATCTTTGTATGTTCCCTCCCCTAGTATTGTCGGTTTCCAACCTACTCCAATGACAGAGGATTTCTCCATGTAAGCTAAAGCGCTCTCATTGGCAAACTTGTATAGAGGCAAACTTGTATAGAGTTGATAGTTCCCCTTTAAAGAGCTTAGCCTAGTATAAAGGATACAGTGGAGCAGTTATAAGCGAAAACAATTGCACCATAGGGGACAGATAAAATTACCAGGTCTCCTGGGACTGAGGATGACTCTCCGGCTTGGTAAATTCAGCGATAACCCCACCCACTTTCCAGTCTGTTACTCTAACTTCCACCCCACTCTGCCAACTTTCCCACCCATTTCTTTGTAAACTTCTCCTATCAACCACCTACCCATGCTACCTGATTAAAGGGATAGTAATACTTCATTATTACTATCCCCCATGTTGTAGCCCTTAAAATTCTGAATTCAACGATACCAGCAGCATCTCTCAAACCTTTATGGTTTGAGAAATATCCGCTTTCAAAGTTCCCTCTCCTTCTCTCTCCTCTGACGTCAGCGTTATAGCTGAGAGCAGGGGAATCTGGTCAGTGAGCAAGCTGCAGCTCTGCAGGAGTCCTGAGATCACGTTATAGAAACAGAAATCCTTCATTAAAATGGTCTTCTACATGTGCTTGGTTTGCAGGCACATGTAGAAGACCATTTCAGTGAAGGGTTTCTGTTTCTATAACAAGATCTCAGCACTGCTGCAGAGCCACCTATTGCTCACGGATTCCAAATCTGACACCTAGAAAGCTCACGTCAGAGGAGAGGGAAATTTGAAAGCGGATAGCTCTCAAACAATAAAGGTTTGAGAAATGCCACTGGCATCGTTGAATTCAGAATTTTAAGGGCTACAACATGAATGAACATAATGAAGTATTACTATCCCTTTAAGCTCCACCCACAATATGACACAAAACGCATTATTCGGACACTACCATCCTCAACTCTACAGTGCTTCTCCTGGGACTTGTGACAAGAAGGTTCCCATGTACTATAAAATCCCATTGAGTTAAATGTCGCTTTTTAACCCTTTGGGTGCCAGAGCGGTACCCAAAGCACTGAGCCAAAAAAAAAAATATATATATTATATATACACACATATAATATATATATATATATATATATATATATATATATATATATATATATATAGAGAGAGAGAGAGAGAGAGAGAGAGAGAGAGAGAGAGAGAGACACTATTTACTTTTATCTTCATTCAAATTGCCAGCTCTACAGTATGCTGTGCCACAAAAAATACAAAGTAACATAGTAAATTAGGTTGAAAAGAAACACAAGTCCATCAAGTTCTACCTTTGGCTCATAACCCAGAGACATGAGAATTATATAACTGTCCTGCTGCCAAATTAATTAGTCTTTATCAGACCTTCTTGATTTGCCTACTAATATACAGTGTAACCTGTATGTTCCCTTTTGAGAGAAATGTATCTAATCTTCTCTTAAAAGTATCCATTGTATCTGCCATAACCACATTCTTGGGTGAGGAATGCCATAATTTATCAGACCTTACAATAAAAAAAACCCTTTCCTCTGCTGAAGTTGAAATCTCCTTCCCTCTAATCTCAAGGGTAGCCCCTGGTTATTTGATAAATACCAAAGTGTTGTATCAATGATCAGAGTAGCATATCTATGGAAGTATGCACAGAGATAGAGCAGCAATTCCCTAGCATGGGGACAAAAACATTCCTAAAATTCCCACTGAGTTAAATGAGGATTTTAACCCATTGTATACTTGAGATGTCTGTAATGCACAGAAGTTCAAGATGTTAAAAGCCTAATTTAAAGAGACATCTTCATATTGTGTTTAGCAATTTGTTGGATAATTATCTAGCATTCAGAGTTAAAGGGATAGTTATGGTTTATTTTAAGTTGATTTAATATTGTAGACATTAAAAAAAGATTAACATCAATGTAAGTCTTATCTCTCAAATCTTGGTTTGAGAGATATAACTTGCTAAAGTTAACTTTTCCTGGCTGTTTTAATCAGCCATCTAGCTGACACCGGCAGATTCCAGTCATTTGACCAGACAGAGGCTCTTCAGCAGAGCTGAAATCACGCTATTTAGAAATAAATACTTCATTGGAACGGTCTACAAAGTGTGCTTGCAAGCCAGTCACACTTTGTAGACCATTTCAAATTAAGTATTTATCTTTAGATATCGTTATATCAGCGCTGCTGAAGAGCCACATCTGGTCAAGTGACCAGAATCTGCTTCTGACAGCTTTACAGCTCATCAAGCAGAAAGGGGAGGGACCAGAGAACTTTATTTTTCTATATCTCTCAAACCATAACGGTTTGAGAGATACGAATAAGTGCAAGTACTCTCTTTTAATTGTATATACCATATAGTTAATACTTTTTTTCTGACATTATTATCCCTGTAGGAAATAAGGCTAAATTCCCCAGATCCCCTTGTTGATTTAAATTCAGTATTTAACCCTTTGAATGTTAGCGAGGTCTCCTACTCTAACATTCAGGGTTTAAAATCCCCATTTAAATCGACAGGGATTTTCATTTCTCCCATTTGGTGCAGCTGGTTTGCTCCACAACTGCACCTCTTTACCTTGATGAATAAGTCTCGCTGTAAGTATAAATACAGACATATCTTCATACTACACATTGACTGCTTTTGTACATTTAAACCCATTGCTCTTTTATTATGAATAAGTCCCCCAAACACATTTCCCAGTGCTTAGCATACCACTATAAAACAAAAACAGAATCACATGTTATAACACTAATCCACAAAAGTCAGTGCTATACAAGACACACTTATTTTTTTCATAATAGTTTCCCTTTAAGTATGTTTGCAACAGAGACCAACAACATTAAATATCTGAGACTGGTTCCAGAGAGAGGAAATTACACAGCAAAATAAAAACATGTGTAATTTGCAAAAGGAGGATTTGCCTGTGGGCTAGTAAATGAGATGACACTTTCTATTGAACCAGGATTAAATGCTTTGGGGGGGGGGGGGGCACGGAGGGAAGTGTGTGGGGGGGGGGGACGAAAACACAGACCGAAAAAAAGAGCAGAGAACAGACCACAGATCAAAGGAAGTATGATGAATAGATTGATATATATATTATATACACACTGGTCCACATGCAAGACTTGGCAATTTTAACAGTTAATACTTAATCCATGCTGATCAGAAATACTTTAACTCCTTGGATGCAAGAGAAATCTCTAATGCACTGCAAAACAATACAATGGCTCCATCTGTAGCAGACATGGGGTTAATATACTCAACAATTGTGGAGGAGCAGGCTACAGCCATTTGGGAATTAAGTTAAAATACCAACTGATTGGAATCGTGTTTCCTGTTGTAAATTATTAATACTGCAGTCTTGCATATTGCTCAGGAGGGCTGTGTGCAGATTTCCATTTGTTGTTGAACAACATCTCCCATCATCCTCAGCTGAGATGACAAGACCTTCCCTTTTTACGTTCACTCTGACGACTATATTGCAGCATCTTAAAACTATGAAAAACAATCCTCCTATATTATAATTTGCTAGGATGTTTGTCAGATGCCGTCATGCTCAGTAGAGACGGCTGTGCGTGCTGCAGTCATGCACACTAGAGACTGCCCGCTCCGTGGCTGATATGGAGTTATTTGTCCGCTATGGTGCAGTTGGGTTACTCCAGAATAAGTTCAGTTTGCTTTTATAAATATGGGCATACCTGGGAACTTCCAATTGAGGTCTCCCTGGAGGGTAGTCCTCTGGTGACAATAATGACGTGAATCGCGTCAAAAAGTGGCAGGGCTTGACACGGGTTGGGGGGGCAGGTTTTAAAGGTGACACACAGAAGGCTGGGGAAGGAGGAACACCGGGAGAAACAGCAGATGTGGGCAGAGTTTCAATAGAAACTCCCCACATCCGGAGGAATCTGCCTCTGCCCCGGAGACCCGGTAAAGCTCTGTCAAAAGCGGAGTCTCCGGGGCAAATCCGGAGCGTTCCCAGATATGAATATGCGCCATGGTATTTTATAAAGTTGTGACATGGACAGTTTACTCAGAACCTCAACACAGCTTGCTGCAGCTTTAGTCTGACACTGAAGGAGATGTACTAATAAGAACTGGCCAAGTCTGGGGAAAACCATGCACACCATATAAATAAAAATATTCAAGGATTTAAATTGGGGCCTTTAACCCCTTGAATGATAGAGAAGTCTCCAACGCACTGCAAATGTCCTTGTTTGGAATTTGTATTTGGATAACAGTGGGATTACTATAATAATGCAGGTAGTTGTATTTCTAGTGCATTTTCCATCAACTGTTTATATAGAGAGCAAGGAATGCTGGGAAAGAAAAAAGCCTTGCTCCAAATCCCATGTAAAACTCCAAAAAAGCATGAAAAACATGGAAACCAGTCAGAATATTTCACTTTTTAACATCCCCCCAAGGGGATTTCTCTTATACTAAACAGCCGTCCATGTGAACATAGCCTAATACACATACTGAGGAACTCTCCGGATCTGCCCCAGGTTTTAGAGTTAATTATCATGTCTCCCGGGGACAGAGGCTGATTCGCCTGCTGTGAGTTTCCTGGGTAACTCTGCCCACTTCTCTTCCTTTCTTCCTACTTCCGCCTACTTCCCAGCAATCTCAATTAAGCCCCACCCATTTTATGACACAATTTCTTTCACAATTTCTGTCAGCCCTCTCTGGGGTCTCCACATAAGAAAGTTCCCAGGTACGCACATACAGAACGTGTATGCATATAATAGCATCCTGCATTATCTGGGAGGTGTGTTCAGCTGAGGTTGATGGGGTTTGTAGTCCTACATAATTTGGAGGGTCACAAATTGCCCACCCCTGATGTATTAGGGATATGTACAAGTACCATTCCACATTAAGATAGGAACACAAACCAACTTTTGTTTTGTGCTACAACTAACACCAGTTTCCTAAAATTGTCCCCTCTATACCTCCTGCGCCAAAGAGAGGAAAGTGGTGAAGTATATGGTTATTTAAAGGCATACCATTCCTCTGTGCTTTGCTTTACGCTATGTACTAAGAAGGTACAGAGAAAAATTACATAGTGTTCCTGCATTTTCCTGAGCACGCTATGGTGGACGTGTTCATGGCTTGCTAGCATTGAATTGTAAACCATAGTGCAATGTGTGCACCACTATTCACTAAATTCACTATTCAATAGTGCACACGTCAGCCAATATCAAAGTGCAGGAAATGATATGTACCAGCAGATTTGTAGATTCACCCCCTCTGACCTTTTTTTTTTTTTTTTTAAATCACAGAGCCAACATTTTCTTCCTTTGTTGTAAATAAATGATGCTCAACTCTTTCTTGGTGTGGACTTTTTTTTTTTTTTTTTTAACCTGAATGCTGAAATGAAACAATACAGCCCTTTGACTTCCAGATGGGTGTCCACTGCATTGTGGAGACCCCCTGGCACACAAACGGTTTCTACACAGTGCTAAATTGAGACCCCTAAGGTCCTAAGTACAGAATGAGAGGGCAAGCAGGGTTTAAAAAAACAAACAACTGTGTTAAGATTTTTGTCATAAATATACCCTCAAATCATGAAAAGGATATTTATATGCCAGTATAATTTAGTGTCCAATAATAGTTAGTGTTTTCACCATTGATAACATTTATTTGCTAACCACTTGATGAATTTAGGAAACCTGCAGTGCTGGGGGAAAATCCATTTTGTCCCTGGAGCTGCGTCAGGTCAGTCCAGCACAAGGGAGATTCTTGCTATGCTAGCTTTTCCTTTGAATAGCACACAAGCCTGAAGTGGTGGTAACAATGAATTGCACCTCTGAAGCTTCCTGAATACAGCAATCTTTTGTGACTTCTTTCACACCCTATCAGAGGCGTAACTAGAAGCCACCGGGCCCTGGTGCAAAAATTGCCATGGCCCCCCCGGACTACATTGCCCCCAATCTCCACAATTGCCTCCACATTGACCCCAATTTCCACCATTGCCCCTAATCTCCTCATTGCCCCCAGTCTCCACAATTGCCCCTACTGACCCCCCGTGCCCATCTTCTACCTCCCTGGTGGTCCAGAGGAGTGGCAGGAGAAGTATGTGCCTCCTTCTGCACAGACCTCTTTAGCTGAAAATCCCACGCGGTCCTCTCTTCAGTAAAGCAGAGAGCAAGGAAATGATGTCATCTCTCGGCGCTTTGCATTACTACTATTGTGCTGAAGAGGGAGCGCTCATTTGCTAGAGGTCTGTGCGGAAGAAAGAGCAGACCTCAGCTACTTGCTGAGGGAGCCGCGCGGGGGAGGGGGTCGTAGGGGGCAGCCGGGCCCCTGGAGTGACAGGCCCGGTCGCAGGTGCGACCCCTGCGACCCAATTGTTATGCCACTGCTCCCTATGAAAAAGCACAAATACAGTGCAAGAAGGCTAGGGTCATCTTTAGTCTGGGGTTACACAGACCATTTCAGTCACCCTTATATTAACCCTTACACAAGTGCAACTATTGTAAGAAACTGACATAGGCTTGCTTGTAGCTGGACTAATAACTGAAGTGAACACCTTGAAAGAAAATAAAGATCCTTTGTTGTATGTCTTGTATTGTAGCGCAGCAAGTCAAAAAAATTCAATACAAACAAAAGGAAGAAAAGAGGTGTGCCAGCAAATCCTATAAAAACAATACCCCCACTGCTGAGCTTTAGGTTAAAGGGACAGTAATGTCTCATAAAAATGTTTTTTTAGAGATTACAAAAATAAGCTAAATGCCACAAATCCTATTCTCCTGATGTCAGCTGTAAAGCTGACAGAAGGAGATCTGTGTCGGCCTACACGAGTAGGCTCTTCAGTAGAGCCGCAATAGCGCAATTTAAAAAGAAATACTTCTTTGGAATGGTGTAAAAAGTGTGCTTGCAAACCAGGCACACTTTGTAGACCGTTCCAAAGAAGTATTTATTTTTAAATTGAGCTATTGCGGCTCTGCTGAAGAGCCACCTGTCGGTCCTCGGACCAGGAACTCCTGCTGTCAGCTAACAGCTGACGTCAGGAGAAGGGGAGGGAGAGGGGAACTTTAACAGAGGATATCTCTCAAACCATAGTGATTTGAGAGATAGTATTTGTGGCATTTAGCTTATTTTTTTAATCTCTACAAAATTCTAAACATTTTTATGGGACATTACTCTTCCTTTAACTCTACCAGATAGTTGACAAATATGGATAGGGTTACACTGCTATAGAAGCACAATTTAATAGAGATTCATTTTTATTTTAATTTATATAACCTCATTTTATTGTAATTATCTGTGAATTTGTATTAATATCACAGATATGCTGATCTTGTTTTGAAGCATTTATGTTTTTATAGGATTTGGTATCCACTGAGTTAGAATAACCAGATCAGTTTTATTACACACAGTCACTAATATTTTGAGAACAATCAGCATACCTGGGAACTCTCCGGATTTGCCCCGGAGACTCGGGTTCTGACAGAGCTTTACCGGGTCTCCGTGGCAGAGGCAGATTCCTCTGGATGTGGAGAGTTTCTATTGAAACTCTGCCACATCTGCTTTTTCTCCCGTTGTGCCTCCGTCCCCAGCCTTCTGTGTGACACATTTAACCCTCTGAGTACCAGAGTGGTACGGAATGCATTGCTTTGCAATGCATTCCGTACCACTCTGGCACTCAAAGGGTTAAATCCCCCCAACACTTGAGTTAAGCCCCGCCCCTTTTTGACGTGATTAGCGTCATTTTTGTTACCCCCTGCTGAACAGAGGACTACCCTCCGGGTAGCCCTCAACTGAAAGTTCCCAGGTATGACAATCAGTGGCGTAAACAATAAGACAGAGAATTCAGTATTTGTGTTTGAGCTTGACTTGCTGTAGTTTACACAACTGATTTCTCCAGCTCCTGGTGTATCTCTGATATTCAACCAGTGTACAGTGAATATATAAAAACATAGTACAAGAAAAGCTGGTAGTCTGAAGCATTAGTTAACCTGTACAGTAACTGTAAATTACAACTGCTTGCAGTAAGCCAATTGCGGCACAACAGAAGCCAAATATTCCCTTTGTTTTAAAGGGACACCTTGCTCGCATCCAGGGACTTAACCCTTTGAATATCAGAGGAGTAGACAATGCATTGCCCATTTAAAGGAAGGAGGATTAGTTTTATATTTATTGTCCCCTATGGCGAAGTTTATCTGTTGCAGTTTTCATTGTACATCAGTCTCAACGTGATTACCCACAATGACCTTCATCAAGGACAGTTATAACGTCTGCACACAGAGACAACTCCCCTCCATCTCCAATACACATAACAGCACACCCCAGTGAATTAATTATACAAATGTGTAAACACTTCCTTATGGCCAGTATTGATACTTTTTTTTTCTTTTAAGTACAAAGTAAATCGTTAGCACATTTTTAGAAGATTTTCTTTTGGGTGTGCCAGGATGGATCTGTATGTGGAATAGCAAGGGGAATGGGGGTTGTTGGTGTTTAGGTTAGATATATCACTATAGGGAAACTGCATTTATATAGGAGTGTGTGTGTTTATAAAGTGATAGTGCCCCATCAGCAGATCTCCCCTGGGAACAGGGATTCTGATGAAGCCAGGCCTGTACTGTCAGCTGCTACTGAACAATGAGGGAGCAGAACAGAAATCTGAGAAGAGACCCTTGAGTCACCCTTCTTTGCACTGCAAGACTGAATTCTCACAACAGTATCTTGTCCTATGCAACCCACTCCCCATAATCCCTTTGCTTCAAGCTTCAAAGCAGGGGTGTAGCTATAGGGGGTGCAGAGGTTGCAGTAGTGATGGGCCGGCATCAAAGGGGGTCCATTGGCTCTAAGGACTGCATGATAGAGTGAGATTGTCATGTCGCTTCTGAAAGGTCGCATACCAGTCATGCTGCCCAGCTCTATCTCCCCTTTTGTGTGGTGCCCAGCTCTATTGGTCACATCATTCATATTACTTAAACAAAAAAAAAATAAATACCAGTGGGCATCAGCTGATAAAGGTGGTAGAGGCAGCCTGGTAGTATCTCCATAAGGCATGGTGCTAGCTGCATCCTTCTCTAGTTTTTTTTTGTTTTTTTTTTTTTAAAGTAATATGAACGATGTGACCAGTAGAACTGGGCTCCACACAGAAGGGGAGATAGAGACGGGCAGCATGACTGATATGTGACCTTTCAGAAGCGACATGACAATCTCACTTTATCATGCAGTGCGAGATTCTCATGCTGCCATTTTTATTATGGCGACATGCTTAAAGTGTTATATGGTCGCACGCTTTTTCGCGTGTGACCTTTTAAAAGGATACCTTCCTCAGGTGCTACACCTTTACTTATGCCCCCATGTGTCTATTTGGATATATATACACAGACAACAGTGGAGACATTCTATGGCAAACCGGGGAACAAATAAAAAATCCAATTGATTTAAATGGGCCTTTTAATCTCTTGAATGCTACAGTGGTCTCCAACTGAGAAGCATTTGAGTGATAAAGGCCCACTTTCTATCAATGGTGATTATAATTTGTTAGCACCACTGACATAAAATCACTCCGCAGCCAAGCTTCTCATTGCAGGCTGATCTCTTCCCGCATGCCCCATGGTTTCATCTCAATGTGCCAAGCAGCAATACATAAATAAGGCACTGGTATTGCAAGAGTTAAAACTAAGCCTTGAGATGTCAACAGAATATTGATAAATATAGGCCAGGGGGCTTATGTCTGAAGGCAAAGTTCCGGAGCAATCTAGGAGCACCATAGGGGAGGCAATAAATATTTCAACTGTTTTAACTGTTTGATTGCCAGGGGGTGAACAGCGCACTCCACTGCAATGCGTTGATCACACAGCTCTGACATTCAAAGGGCAAAAGGACAACTATCATCAGATGGCAGATGTGGGAGCAGACCTGCCAATCTGATTGTGGCTGAATTGCGAGCACCAGAGAGACATAGGAGAGCAGGACGGAGGTCTGAACATTTTCCAAACTAGGGGAACCAGGTATCCCCATTTTCACACTCTCCTGATTAAAATCTATGTTCCAGGAGAAAATTTGTCTATGGAAATGCCCCTTTACAGGGATAGTAATACTTGCAAATTACTAATTCCCATATTGTAGCTTTGTTAAAAAGAAACATATTGCCCCCAGTGTCATCTCTCAAACCCTTATGGTTTGAGAGATGATAGCGCTCGAAGTTTCCCCCTTCCCTGACTGAACGCTGACTGCAGGGATATCCGGTATTACTTGCATCAGGCAGCTCTGCAGCATTGCCGAGATCGCGTTTATAAAAAAGAAATATTTCACTAAAATGGTCTTCTACGTGTGCTTGCAAACCAAACACATGTAGAAGACCGTTTCAGTGAAAGAATTATTTTTTATAAACACGATCTCAGCTCAGCCGCAGAGCCACCTGATGCACATAAGACTGTCATACAACAGCTTCCCCTGCAGTCAGCGTTCAGTCAGGGAAGGGGAAAAGAACTTTGAGCACTATCATCTCTCAAAACATAAGGGTTTGAGAGATGACACTGGGGGCAATAAGTTTCTTTTTAACAAAGCTACAATATTGGGATTAGTAATTTGCAAGAATTACTATCCCTTTAAAGTTGAACTTCATAACTGGGAACTTTCAGAGTTGAACCCTGTGACTCAGGTCTTTGACACAGATCTAAAGGTCTCAGGGTGAAGGGCCAAATTCTCAGTGTGGAATAGTCTAATTTTACTTATTACATAATCTACATCAATTAACAGCTTCTTTAGCCTATAAACTGGCGTCATATCTACCAGAAGTACAGAGGATGAAGTCTTGTTTATCCTGTGGGCAGTGAGCAGCATGTTAAGGTATCCTGGAGGACTGACTGCAGCACCTATGGGTTACAGAAAGCAGTTATATTGCCTACAAGCAACATTCTGGGGAACATTAAGGGTTAATAGTCGAAAGGTCTCCAGCCCAGCTCATATTTATAGTTCCCATTTATGTTGATTGTGGCCCAGTCTGGAATGAATGTATGTATGCATATCTTTATTTTTATGATCTGTAAATCTGTAGGTCAGCTCTACAGATCAAACTTTTAGGGTCAGTTACACTGAAATACGCCAATTATTGAACATTGAAAGGGATAGTAATACTTAGTTTTATCTTTATTTTATTTTGTAGTCATTAAAAAAAACATGAAGAACGATATAAGTTGTCTCTCAAACCTTTATGGTTTGAGAGATATTCACAAGCAAAGTTTCCCCTCCCGCCCCTTTTACCTAGTGTAAGCCATCTCTTCACAGATGTGGAATGCAGTCCATAGACCAGACAGGTAACAGCAGGGGACAATCTTCTTCCTATCAGAATAATGAAAGCCTTGCCCCCATGACAAGCTTTTCAGCTTTTTCCCTTATCTTAATTGAAGATTGTCCCTCTCTGCAGTATACCTGGGCACCTCCCTTCTGATCTGGCTGAGCATTGTTACATCAGTAAAAGGGACGGGAGGGGGATACTTTGTCATTGAATTACTCTTGAACTACAACTCTGACAGAATTGAAATAACACTTTCCAAAGTCCAAATACTATGATGATTAATTAGAGCTGCTTTTATTATGAAACATTACTATCCTTTTAAAGGGGAACTATCATCCCAACTAAAGTCCATCCCACCCAATTAAGCATCTAGCGATAAGCTTAACAAACTGTTATGTAGAATAAAAACAGACTCAGCTGACACTGATGGCCAGGCAACAGCGCAGACAACTTTGCTTACAAATGTCTGTGCACCTGCGCCTTCAGTCCCGGCCTCCTCTAGGAGGCGTTGCATGGTACCTTAAGGTACCGAAGGGAAGGACGGCACAGGCGCGCAGATGCCTCTAGAGTGCTGTTGCCTGCCCGTCAGTGTCTGCTGTGGAAGGATTTTTGACTAACGCGGTCTTTATTCTGCATAACAGTTTGACTTTTAAGCTTATTGCTAGATGCCTAATAAGGTGGGGTGGACTATAGTTGGGGTGATAGTTCTCCTTTAATAATCTGACAGCCATATGGGTAATACTAGTATTTATTTTTTGTATTTTAAAGGGACAGTAATGTCTTACATAAATAAAAAGAAATCCAAAAAAAAAATCAATTGATGCAAGTCCTATCTCTCAAACCTTTATGGTCTGAGAGATATAACGTTTTAAAGTTCCTCTCTCACTGATGTCAACTGCTGTAAAGCTGACAGCCGGAGATTTGTGTCGGCTGACTCGAGGCGGCTCTTCAGCAGAGCTGAAATAGTGCGAGCTGGTTCTCAGGCACACTTTGTAGACCGTTCCAATTAAGTATTTATTTTTAGATCACGCTAGTTCGGCTCTGCTTAAGAGCCGCCTGCCGGTCCCGGGACCAGGATCTCCTGCTGTCAGCTTACAACTGATGTCAGAGAAAGGGGAGGGAGGGGAGAACTTTAACCCTCTGAGTGCCAGAGGGGTACGCAATGCATTGTTTTGTGTTGCATACCCCTCTGGCACTCAAATGGTTAAAACGTTATCTCTCTCAAACCATAAAGGTTTGAGAGATAGGACTTGCATTGACAGATTTCTTTTTGGATTATCTACAATATTACTTTTTATTCATGTAAGACATTACTAACCCTTTAATTACCCAATGCTAGAGAAGTCACCAAAGCATGGCTTTACAATGCACTGAAGAATTCCCTAGCACACAAGGGTTAATTTAACCCTAGGAGTGCCTGAAAGGTATCCAGTGCATCATGCTGCAATGCACTGGATTCTTATCTGGCACTCATAAGAGTTATATTTAATACATACTTATATATTTATTTGTAACAGCTGTTTTTATGTCCCCATATGGTCATTAAAAAATATCCCCAGATTTATTGTAACCTCTTCCTGATGAGCAACTTGCCAGGACCATCACACATTTCCATCTTGAAAGGATGGGTGACGATCCTGGCATGTCAAAGACTTCATGATTACAGTGCGTTTCAGGGCACACTGATCATGCCAGGGATCCTGTAACTGACTGCTGCACGACCAAAGGAGCCTTTCCATGTTGAGCCGGTACACGTGATCGCTGCTGGCTGAGCCAGTGACAAAAGCAATGCATACATACAGTGATAGTGAGGAAGAGAGAAACAGAGAATACACATCCACACAGATGGAAAGGGACACAATGGGGGGAGCCATTAATTATATTTACGATGATAGGGCAGATCTGAGCAGGGCCCTCTGATCCTCCTGTTCTACACATCTGATTGTACTATTTAATACCTCTGTATGTCTATTCCCCAATTGTACAGCGCTGCGGAATTAGTTGGCGCTATATAAATAAAGAATAATAATAATAATAATCTAGAGGTACAGCAGTTTTGGTCACTTGATGACCTACTGCTGCGTCTATGGTCACTGAATAAATGACATACAACAAGACCAAGCTAATTTAGTTACACATTCTAAATTATAAACACATATAATGAAGTTTAAACAAACATTAATGTGAGTTTTATTACTTTAGAGCAGTGTAATACACTTATATACACACCACACAGTCTGGTCTCCTAAAAGGACATCAGGGAGGGAATAAGGGACATTGGGATTTTCACCTCAAATGAACAGTACCCCCTAAAAAGGGACATTTCAGAGTTATAAATGACAGTTCATACATTTTATCCAGATGAGAGTTGGAACAGTGTTAGCTGTAGAAATACAGGAGGCAAATATAGTTTTTGAAAGCTTGCATTCGAAATCTGCTTAGTTAGCCAATAAAAAGGTATCAAAAACTATATTTACATTTTATCCAGTCCCTATTAAAATTAACCAAATATTTTGACAGAAAAACCTAGAAAGTTTTTTTTTTCCTTTTTCATTTTTATATTCTTTTTTTATAAAAAGAAAGGATGGGTTATCCATATAAATGTGGTATCAAAAGAAAGCCCTACTTATGCTTAAAAATGGTATATAATTCTTTT
This sequence comes from Rhinophrynus dorsalis, assembly GCA_037306005.1. Taxonomy (NCBI): domain Eukaryota; kingdom Metazoa; phylum Chordata; class Amphibia; order Anura; family Rhinophrynidae; genus Rhinophrynus; species Rhinophrynus dorsalis. Next base: position 117,888,076 of record CM074727.1, on the reverse strand, counting down.
GTGTAGACTAAATTAATTAGATGAAAAATACTGTTGATCAAAGCCATATTAGAAAGATCAAGATTGTTTGTCCTCTATTGTCAAAAAGCCCTAGTCACTAAGGTGTTAAAAATATCTGGTCAGCTTAACCCAAATGGGCCTGCACAGCTCATGGGTAAAATATGTCAACTGTCATTAAATGAATTCCAGAGGGGTCTCCAACACATTGCCAAGCAATGTGTTTGCGACCACTAGCGTATCTGTGTATGTATCTACTTTAACATAAAAATTGACTGTACCTCTATTGAAAGGTATCTGCACATGAAAATCCTTTCTTTGATAAAATCCACCAAATAAATTATAGGACAATTTGTAGGAGTGGTTAAAGCAGTTAATGTCTAAAAATTAACAGATTTTGCTGCAGTTTTATGATGATCCTCACCCCCCTCTTAATCAAACACAGTCTATGTGGCATAATTTCAATACTGTCATTCTAAATAAAAGATATGTAAAAAATGGCACAATGCCTAGATGAAAAGTTGCACAAATGTCACGAAAAAGTTGTAACAGAATTTTCACTGTGATTAGTATGCATATCTAGATCCCTTGCAAATAACTTTATACGTATCGCCTAGCATGAACAGCACAAACAAACCCATTACTGCATTTTCCTTAAGGCTATTTTTTATACATCTTCCCCAGAGTGTGTAAAAACATAGCAAATGGCACGTGTCTCAGTCATATTAATGAGCCTGTGGGCGTCAAATGTGGGAGTGTCACATTAGCATACTGACTCAAGGGCTGTATACAAAACGATCAATTTTAAAAGAAGAAATTCTCAACAAAAAAAGCATCTGCTTGGGAGGAACATGACAGACACAATGGGGCATACAATTATATATATATATATAATACACACACACACACACACACATATATAGATACTAAATTGGAGCAATTCTGGATCAAATTAAATGAGGCATAGGGAACAAGTAAAATTTCTCAAAATTCCCCTTGATTTAACTAAAGCTTTTACCCCCTTGAAGACTTCACAGGTCCCAGACCTCACTAGCCTTGAAGGGATTGAATGCCCCATTCAAATCAACTGTATATGTAATTTTATCCTATTTTGCATCTTCTTTGCTTCACTTACTTTACATTTATGACCCACAATGCCTCTCACACCAGTCTTTTCCACGTCCTCCATTATTAAAATGTGTACCATTACCTGCGGAATCCAATTTCCGAACCAAAGCTTGAAAAGCATTGTACCTGCCCAGTAACATGTGACCAGCATTACCTACCAAACCATACAGCCCATTCATGTGTGGTGTGAGTATATTATAAATCTATATACACACTAGTGTAAAAGACCGTGTACTCTGACAAACATACATCTGGCTATATATTATATATATACACACATATGGCTTAAAATTTTAAGTCCTTTGCTACTAGCCAGACCTGAAAAGTTACTCGCCACTGCAAGCCATAACATACCCACCAGGGCTCCAGGGGTACATTTTCACTCGCCATTGGCTAGTGTATATATATATATATATATATATATATCAGGGCTCAAAATTTCCACTCGTCACTAGCCAATGGAGAGTGAAAATTTAGCCCTAGTGGGTATGTTCTGGCTTGCAGTGGCGAGTAACTTTTCAGGTCTGGCTAGTAGCAAAGGACTTAAAATTATAAGCCCCGATATATTATATATATATATATATATATATATATATATATATATATATATATATATATATACACATACACACACACTAGTTTTAAAGACCATGTACACGGGTCATGCTCAGTACAGACTGCCCGCGCCATAGCTGATATGGAGCTGGGCGCTCTGAATTCAGACCGTAGTCCTTCCTGCACACCTGTATCAGCCGCGGCGCGGGCAGTCTGTACTGCACATGACTGCAGCACGCGCAGCTGTCTGTACTGCTCATGACAGCTTCTGACAAACATCCTTAGCGAATTATAATATAAGACATAGATAGATAGATATATACACACACACACACAGTATATTACATAGATATACATGTGTGTTTGTATAATATATTATGTATATAAAATACTAACAACATTTTAGTCTGCATTCCGCAGTGTTTATTGAGCAGTTTGGTATTCTTTAGCTGCACATCAGAGACCTTATGCAGAGAGTAAATTATAAGCAATGTTGTAGCCAACCAACTACACCACAAGGAAAAAAGTAATTCCTATTGATATATATGGGGATTTCAATCCCTTGAATCCTATGGGTCTCAAACGCATTGCAAAGCAATGCACTGGAGCGCTCTCTTGCATTCTGAAATGTGTTGCAAACCCCTTTGGAACACAAAGGGCTGGTTTAACCCTTTGTCTGTCTGAGAGGAATCGAGCGCATTGCATTCAAAGGATTAAAGCCCCATTTATATCAGTGAGAATTTTCATTTCCCTACTATGGTGCAGCTATAGTGCAACTTTAGATTCAGGAATACAGCTCGACATAGCTGGGAAGAATCTTACATGTTTCACGTTACCACAAATAAATTCATAGGCCTGACTGTACAGCTGGGGAGAAAAAAAACTTAATCTGATTAACAGAAACAAAAATCAACGCCACCGTAACACTGAGGGAGAAGTATAACTTTTTATACAATAAGAAATCCAGACATAGGGGGTTGTTTTGTTGAAATAAATCTTCTTCAATTAGAAGCTGTGACCCCACTCCCCCTCTCCATGCCATTTAATAAGATCTCATTTAGATGTAAATAGACACTTACAGGAGGTTCCAGTCAGTGTTTAGTAGGGTTTGGAGCAAGATATTCAGGGAAATGCCCCTTTGATTAATCTCCGCAGGCCTCCTGCCTCCAAGAGAGGAGGTGTGGGGAGAGGGCTGGTGGAGAAAGAGGGGGGTTGAGGGGTGGTGAAGGGAAGCAGAGAGGAGGGAGGGGGGACTGTCTCCAGCCTGGATTTGGTTTTGTCCCAAACACATACAGGTCAAGTCTGATTTAACCTCCATCCCCTTAATTTGCATGAAAATCACACAGCCTCTCTCCTGAGTCTTGCTGCTCACAGAACAGCCGGATAAATAGATTTAGATCGAACAACAAAAGATACAAACAGCATCCCCTGAGATCATCCAGTGGATATAATTTAAAAACTCGGACTCTGATTTCTTAAAAAAATAAATAAAAAAAACAAAAAACCTAAAACCTCTGGATGTTATCATTAAAATTGAAAGATTATACCACACTTTTTTTTTTGGTGTAGGTAAATGGACAGACCCCCACCCATGACACTTTGTCCTTGTAGAAATTCCTGTTTTGTTGTTTGTTCTACAGTATAATCATTAGATTACTGGAGATGACCCCAGATCATACACGGAAGGATGACTTAACCCTGTGTCCTATGGTTGAGAAATTCATGAACACCTCTCTGGCACACCCACGGTACACATTCTGATGTTAAACCCACATCAAAAAATAAGTACCCCACCTCCTATTGCAGGGGTGAGTTACTGGAGACCCTCCAGCTGTGGGGATTTTTTTTTGGACTACAGGTCCCGTTATCCTCAGCCAGCCAGTGGCTGGCTGAGGATGATGGAAGCTTTAGTCCAACAACAGTTGAAAGGATGGCTCATTCATGTCCTATTGGATCTGCAGTTAACCCCTTGTAAGCTAGGACATTTACTAGGTTTTTTTTAAACGGATACATATAGTATGTTTCCATTGTACCACTCCTGCTACAAAGACTCAAGGGGGAGCTTCACTAAGCGGTGATAAAGACGTGATAAAGGGGAGATGACTTCTCCAGCTTATCACTTCTCCATTCCCTATGTCAGCGCTCAAAATTTCCACTCGCCACTAGCCAATGGCGAGTGAAAATTTAGCCCTGGCGAGTAGAAATTCAGTCCTGGTGGGTATGTTATGGCTTGCAGTGGCAAATAACTTTTCAGGTCTGGCTAGTAGCAGAGGGCTTCAAATTTTAAGCCCTGCCCTATGTTATTCTTTGGAACCTATTCACTAAGAGCTCCAAAGTTGAAGAGATTTTAGTGCATAGGATCGATAGAATAACATATGAATTGGAGAAGTGATAAACTGGACAAGTCATCTCTACGTTATCACCTCTTTATGAATCTCCCCCAAGAAGCCTTATGCACAAGAGAGGTGTAATTCTAATGCAAACCAGCTGCACAATAGGATACATCAAGGTTTGTACAGATTTAAATTTGACTTTTTACCCACTAAATATGTATCCTACTATTTCTGGTGCAATGCATAACCATTCAAAATGTCATAATCCCTTTAAATCAATGGAGTTTTGGAGATATTATTTGTCCCCATGGCGCAATTGCTATGCTCCAGAATAGATCCATTTTTCTTTTGTGCATATAGATCCATTTTTCTTTTGTGCATAAAGACCAAGGAAGCCCATTTGTTGTGGCAAAAGTTTGGTAGAGAAAAAATGACAGCCTAAGAGTTATTACAAAGCATAAATGGTATGTGGAGCAAGTGTTGTCCTCCAGAGTTAATTAAATATTGCCTTGAAACGCAAGCCCCCATGGCAGAAAAAATGAATCAAGGACATTGTAATATCTGCTTGCAGTGTAGGAAATATCTGCTAGTAGAAAGAGGAAAGCTGTCTCACTCAGTCCTGGGGTGTTTTACTGTTGGCTTGTGCTTGGAAAGATTGTGAGTTTCTGGACAACATATGTGCACAGAATTCACAAACACATATATAATATATATCCAATAACGCTCCCTGTCACTTACAAAAGTCTGTGAATAATAAAGAATGGGTCTCAGACCTCTTTATTGCCATCCCCACCACCCTTAGAAATCTCACTTTCTCCTCTCTGACACTTCACTAAGAGGTGATAGTGGAGATGACTTCTCCAGTTCCTATGTTATTCTATGGAGCCTGTGCACTAAGAGGTCCAAAGCTGAAGAAATCTTAGTGCATAGGCTCCACAGAATAACATATGAATTGGAGAAATGATAAACTAGAAAAGTTATCTTCGCTTTATCACCAATTAGTGAATCTACCCCCTTCTCTATTTTCATATCTCTCAACCTTCATGACTGTCCTCCACGTGACTGTCACTATTCCATCTCTCTTGCCATTCTCATAACACGTTACAATGTCTCCCACTCTCTCTTCCCTAAACCTCTGCCCCACAAACATAGATTTCTTAGGCTCTTTCCTCTCTCCTAGTGGTGGGCAATTTGTGGCTCTCCAGCTGTTGTTGGATTACAAAACCCATTATCCTAAACTAGTCAGTAACAGGCTGAGTACAGTAGGAATTGTAATACAATGGCTGGAGAGCCACAAGTTGCTCACCCTGAATTGTGTCCAAAATAGAAATGACAGTGTCCAAATACATCTCACAGTCATCTCCAGTTACAAAAGTCAGTCATTTAGACCCTGTAAATTAAGCTTAAAAGTACTAGAGAACTACTGGTTTTGCCAGGAGTATCCAACTCATTGCCAAGTGATGCCTTGGATCCCCCTGGCATGAAAAGAGTTAATCTGTTGCCCTCTTTTCTGTCACCAAAAAAGCTGTCTTGTAATGCCTGAAACATCAAATAGTTCCAAACATGTTTCACCATTTCCCCACAAGTAGAAAAAGCATACAAAAATACTGTTTTTCAAAATGTTTTTATAACAGACAGGAGTCCACAGTTATGTAACATGTTCTACAAAATGTATCAAATTCATAAAATTGGACTTAGAAAAATAAATACACATCTTTCTGATTGTGAAAGTCTATAGAGAGGTCAAAGGCCTATGTAGAAATTCAGTGTATTAGGATGATTCAGGATACATCTCCATTATTCTCTTGCATTCATTCATCTTATTTATGGGTGCAGAAGCACTTTATTGGAGTAATTCTGTAGCAAACCAGCTGCACAATGGGAACAAATATAAATAATTGCATGTTTCTTTAAATGGGGCTTTCAACCCTCTGAATGCTAGAAAAGGTCTCCAGTATACGCCAAAGCAATTTTTTGGAGACCTCTCTTGCATTAAAGGGTTAAAAACACCATTTATATCAATATAAGTTGGTGAAATGTTTAGTACTCCATTATGGAGCAGCTGGTTTGTCCCATAATAACTCCAATTTATTTTTCTTATAAGGCCATGTGAGGTGAATTTTATTCAGATTTAAAGTCTATTTCACCCTTTAAAGACTACAGTGTTGTGCAACCCACTGGTCCTTAAATAAAGGTACAGCACCACCTTATTTTGACTGGACATTTTCTGCATTTTTTATTAACATACTTATGTCAATGACAAGCTTTTTGTGTTGGACTGTGGAACCAGAGTGCAATAATGAAAAAGTATACAATGCATACGAAGTGAAACAATGTACAGCATACAGATTAATCATTGCTGTAACAGACTGCAACATTGTATAAGCTCACTATCAGGGATATGTGTAAAATAATAGGTGAATATAGATGGGAAACATTCTAAGCAATTTGAGTTTACATATTCTACACTTACAGCACACAAAGTCAAAATAAGGTGGAACTATACTCAAGCTTTTGTTTGTAAGAGGGAATGACATCCTTTAATATGCAAATGAACGCTAGTAACTATTTGTGGTCCCTTTAAAACAAAACTTTTCATATCATACCCTCTTAATAACAAGATTTGAACGAAAAAAAAAAATTCACCTTATACATGGAATTAATTTGTGTAGGTGTATATACACCAGCCAGTGGTGTACACACATATACCTGGCATCAGCTTGCCATGTGGTTGAATGCAGGCAGGGCAATGGTGCCTAGTAATGACAAGTGTGTGAAGGGAATACTTGAAATAATTAATACGGCAGCACTGAGTGGTCTCTTTTCCCTTACTCACAATCCCCCCAGGGGAAAGTCCTGAACTTGAGGCTGGGGGGTAGAGGAATAGCACTTCCCCCCTGATACCAGCCCCATAATGGGTGAGCCCTAGAGAGAGACGCAGGGTCCTTTGCCCTTAAGGAATAGGCAGGACACAAGTCTCCATCTTCCCCAACCACCAGGGAGGGGGGAGCAGGGAAATTGCCCAGAAAGCTAAATGGAGGTCTGGCAGGTGGGTGCGGAGCGCCATTTACCCGTTTGGTGTGAAGGCCGCCAGCTTTTCCATCTGCAGCCTTCCTCTTCCGCAACCCTGCTTTACACCTAGGTCTTCCTGCCCTCTTGGCACCAGGTCCTCTCCTCCCTTTGCGGGTAATTCTCGGTTGTAGATCACGGAGGTCTGTCCTGAAGCCCCGTGCATAACACCAGAGCTTTGACTGCCTGACCAGCCGGTCAAATTGTTGTGTTCGGGACTCAGGCTCTGGGGGTTGAGAAGGAACGTCTGCCACCACAGGAATTGAGGATGCAGGCTCCTCTGCTTCTGAGGACTCCCCAAGTCCCTCATTTGATTGTCTCACCGGTGTTGAGATTGGGTTTTCCACTTTGGTCCTATCATTTCCCTTGTCCTCCTCAGGTGGCCCCTCTACTCCACTGTTTGGAGTCGTAGGGCATTCCTCGTCTGACTGTGGATCAGAAGTATCCAAAGACAATGTTGTATCTACAGACTCCACCTGTCCATTTTGACTCCGCGCCCTGGTATCCCTGCTCCGCCTGCGCGTTATCACAGGCCTCTTCCTGGTACTAACAGCTGACCGGTACCTGGCGCTCCCAACTGATGCTCCGCTGCTGTCAGACTCCGCGTCAGAGGAGCTGGTTTGATCTGGGTTAGAGTCTGAGGGACTAGAATACCCCAATGATGTGGTAGGACTGTGTCCAGGTAGAAGGTTTCTTGGGCCAACGGGGAATAAATCGGCTAGCTCTGGCCGGATCTCCGGAGGGATGGTGGTCCTTATCCTGTTGCACTCCTTCTCGGGAGTCTCACCTGGGAGTCCGTCATGCCGGGGTTTTTTCACTGTTGTGCCAGTCTGAGGACCCCAAGATGACGAGCAAAGGACGTGCAGATCCTCCAGTGAAATAAGGCAGCACTGCACCGCCCTGCTTGGCACCGATCTCAGCGCTTTTAAGGCTCGTAGTTCCCTCAGATCACAGCGCCGAATCTGGATCCGCAGCCTTTCCATTCTCCGGCATACCCGCCCACGCGGTACTCCACGCAAAGGTCCACTTAGCACTTGAGCCAGGGCGAAAAGCTGCCGGCCTCCCACCCGCAGGTAACCCAGCCTCACCCCGGCTATTTCTTGGTATCCAGCCGGGGGCTCCATCAGGGTCCATGTGGAGTAGCAGCCTTGTAGGTAAAATTTTAATGAGGGCGGACGTCACTGCGGGTACTGACCCATTTGCACACACTGCTCAAAGTGATAAAGGGGGGTTAAACCAGCCCTGGTCCTTGAGAGCCGATAGACTTCTATTAACTTGCTTTGATTACGTCTGTTAGGACAGGTCAGAGGTGCAACAAGCTTTAGGGTGCAGATGTTGTTGAGTGGAGGTAGCAGGTTCTGGACTGGGGGGCTCAGCGATCCGGAAGTACGTTTTGGTACCAATATAAGAGCAGCAGTCCCTGTGTGGATTTTGTTAGCAGCCAGTCCCGGAGCATGAGCAGCCCAATCCCTGGGAACGGTGTGTCTTAGAAGGTAGTTTTGTGGTCCAGCTTGTCCGCACACAGCCCAGTGCTGGACAATGAAGGCGATCAGTCTCCTAGTAAAGTGCATGAACACATATCCGTGGAAGAGCGAGTTTACGGGTATAAAGTGCGATCCTTTTAGTCCACGGGGTACAGAGTAGCAACAGTCAGTATAAGGTGCAAAGGGTTAACAGCCAGTCCGGAGTGCAAAGAGTTAAAAACAATAAAAACAAAACAATCCCTGCTATCAACGTGTGTGCGTGCGGTGCGATGTGTATGCCCTCAGCCTCACTGTTCTTCTCACACTATAGGAGGACTTGCCAATCTTTACCTTTTAGCTTTTCTGATTGGCTAACCATGCTGTGACATCACCCCCCTCAAAAAAGGTTACACCCTCTTCCATCCCCCTACACAAAAATCACACAAAGAGACACAATCCTGAGTGATAGAAGTGTAACAATACGTAGTATCGGCTTTTTGTGTATGTCTCTGCGGCATATGTTTAAAAAAAAAAAAAAAAAAAAAAGACAAAAAGGGGATATTCTGGGGCAGAACAATTTCCCTACATTTAGTAAATTAACCCTTTGAATGAGTGTCCCTAATGCATTGCTGGGTAATGCAACAGAGACCCCCCATTTACATCCAAAGAGCTGAAGGCCTTATTCATAAAGCTAAAAAGCTGCAATTCTGGAGCAGACCAATTAATTACACGGTGTGTGTTTGGTGGGGGGTGGTTACAAATTAAATATGGTCCTCATTCCAACAAAAGAACGGTGCAAGGATACGTGATAATCTATGACGCTGGTTTTAAAACATATAATAATTGAGGGCAAACCAACTTCAGGATAGAGGACAAAAAACCCTATTGATTTTAATGCGACTTTTGCCCAGCGTAATGTTGGCATTCAAGGAGTAAAAAAAAAACCCTGTAACCCAATAGTAATCTAAGAGGTTTTCATTTCAATACTATGGTGTATTTGATTTGCTCCAGAATTTTTCTCTGTAGCTTGCTGAATAAGGTCTTAAAACCCAGTTTAATCACTTTAATTGCACTTTATGCACATTGTCAGTATGTGTACTGGATACACATGTAGGAATGTGTAGATTATAGCCACGAACCTACAACCACACAATTCAATTAAACCCATTTAGTGTTTGAGGTATCCAGAGCGATACCTCTCTGGCACTCAACTGGTTAATTAAGCAATTCACCATCGAATGAAGCCTCTGGCACTTTACAATGCGTTGTGTACCCCCCGGCACTTTACAATGCGTTGTGTAACCCCCCGGTTAAATGAAAGTGTCTCTGTTGTGCCTATACTTTTGAGCAATATTTTTGAGCATTTTGCTTTATGCACATTGTCAGAATGTACTGGATACACATGTAGGAATGTGTAGATTATAGCCACGAACCTACAACCACACAATTCAATTAAACCCATTTAGTGTTTGAGGTATCCAGAGCGATACCTCTCTGGCACTCAACTGGTTTATTAAGCAATTCACCATCGAATGAAGCCTCTGGCACTTTACAATGCGTTGTGTACCCCCCGGCACTTTACAATGCGTTGTGTAACCCCCCGGTTAAATGAAAGTGTCTCTGTTGTGCCTATACATTTGAGCAATATTTTTGAGCATTTTGCTTTATGCACATTGTCAGAATGTACTGGATACACATGTAGGAATGTGTAGATTATAGCCACGAACCTACAACCACACAATTCAATTGAACCCATTTAGTGTCTGAGGCATCCAACGCGATACATCTCTGGCACTCAATTGGTTAATTAAGAAAAAATTGACCCTTTCATCAATTCACCATCGAATGAAGCCTCTGTCATTTATTCACCCTTTGAGTGCCAGAGGGGTACACAACGCATTGTGTACCCCTCTGGCACTCAAAGGGTTAAAACAGTGTCAATTAACTGTTTGAGTGCCAGGGGGTACTCTACGCATTACAAAGCAATGCGTTGGTACCCCTCTGGCACTCAGAAGGTTAAATGAAATTGTCTTTGTTGTGCCTATATTTTTGAGCACTGTTACATGATGTACCCAGTGCTGACCTGAGCCTCTCTTGACATTCCTGCCCAGTGACCCACTGAGGGATTCCCAGGCAGATAAACAGGGCGATGTGGGGGTGGGATTCTAGTGCTATGTCCCCTTTATCACAGGGTCGTGTCCTCTCCTGGGAGGAGGAATCTGTGAACTTCAACTTGCCCAAAGTGCCCCTATGTTTTATTACAGCCTCCAGCTGTTGGCTCTGCTTGTTTATTGCCTGTGTGTTTATGTTGTTTTTCTCAATGTGTGAATACAGCAAGGGGATCTGCACCTACAGGAATGAGTAAAATCGGCTTGGAGGACGAGGTGAAGTAAAGGGCACATGCCTGACCTCTTCCTGCAAGCTCACTGATTATCTGTGAGGAAGGGGCACACACAATGCCATGCATAACCCTTCATCACAGGCATTTGACCTCAGATTGGTTGAAATGTAAGCCAAATCAGATTTTTTTTGTGCCTTTGGCCACTGATTCACGAAGCATCTGTTTTACAGTACTTTTTTTTATATTATTTTATTTGTTTTATAAAACATTAAAGCTGGAAGTGAGGACTAGGCTATTCAAAAGGTACCAGTGGACATCTTCACCCAGGTATGGCCCAAAAATAGTAATAATCACTTGAACCTCCCTTCTTTGGGAGTAAAGGAAGGAGACCTTTGTCTCATTGCTGAGACATTCTATTGTATTAAAATGGGTTCTCTGGACTCCACATTAATGTTATATTTGGCTTTCCCTCTTTAATGTGAGAACAGAGGAAAAGAACCATTGTCCTCTTCCTTGGACAATTTACAGTTCATTTTGTGTTTCCAGACCCCATATTAACTATCTCAGTTATTTTGTCTCCTGTTGGCCAAATAGAGAAAGAGGTCCCCTTCCTCAAGTATTAATTATTTCAATCAATATGGGGTTCTCTGACCCCATAATAATTACTAGAATTTTTCCTGTCACAGTGTGAGGTTGGAGGAAAGGGTCACAGTGTGTGGAATCCTAGTTTTCTTTGATTTGCCACAGAAATTTGGACGATGCATTTAAAATTGTATATAGGACATCCATATTAAACGGACACTAATGTCCCATAAAAATGTTTTTTTTTGTTTTGTAGAGTAAACAAAAAGTTACCCCCTCCCTCCCCTTCTTCTGATGTCAGCTGTAAGCTGACAGCAGTAGTTCCCTGTCTGGGGACTGACAGGCGGTTATTCAGCAGAGCCGCAATAGTGCAGTTTTAAAAGAAATACTTAATTGGAACGGTCTACAAAATGTGCTTGGTTTGCAAACACACTTTTTAGAATGGTGTTTCTCAACCAGGGAGCCTTGGCATTTTGGTGTGCCATGGACATCCACATAGGGTGCCCCATTGTATCTATAATGCTATGACAAAAATGTGAATATAGACTTCCAACTGTATATTTAAGGATATTACTATGCACAATATGGTTATTTTAGTTGTGAGGTCTAACAATAACGCTATATTTATGTATTTGTAACCTTCATTACACCCTTGACAAATGACATAAAATGATAGGGGTGCCCCGAAAATGCCAGACTGCGTGTTAGGTGTGCATTGAGCAAACAAAGCTTGAGAACCACTGTTTTAGACCATTACAAAGTATTTCTATTTAAGTCTCGCTATTGCAGCTCTGCTGAACAGCCTCGGCCGACATGGATCTCCTTCTGTCAGCTTTACAGCTGACATCAGGAGAGAGAGAACTTTAGCGGTGAATATCTCTCAAACCGTAAAGGATTTGCTGCATATAATTTATTTTTCTTTAATCTACAAAACAAAAAATATTTTTATGGGACATTACTGTCCCTTTAATTTATTTCCTTTAACTAAATTCTTTAAAAAATAATATGGGGTGAGTAGACACCATGTTATCTAACTATATATAAAAGAAGACTTTTGTGTTCCTGGCAAACACACCCTGGGCAGCAGTAAGGAGGAAAGATTAAAATCTCCTCTATACTGAGGCTTCCATAGGTCCATTCATGGGGGGGGTGATTTTTCACATACTGCAAAGAATTGTGGGGCCTTTTCTACATACGCTATTCACACACATAATATATATGACACACGCAGCATACAGTGCATAGCCATACATACACACATGCACAATGTACACACAATACACACACAATCACAATACATACAAACACACAATATGCACACAGTGCACAACGAAACAAGCAATATGGAAAACACTGTACACAAAATGCTATATGCATTTATTTATTTATTTAGAAAATGTTTTACCAGGAAGAATACATTGAGATTTCTCTCGTTTTCAAGTATGTCCTGGATAGTTTTCAGTAAAGGGTTACATATTTACACAAATTGAGAAACATTATATATACAAGACTTTCAAAAGAATAGGTGAGCACTTAAAGGGATAGTAATACTTCAAAATTACTATCCCTTATATTGAAGCCCTTTAAAAACTGAATTAAATTCCACCAGCGTAATCTCTCAAACCTTTATGGTTTGCGAGATAGCCGCTTTTAAACTTCGCTCTCCCCTGCCTCTCCCCTGACGTCAGCGTTCTTGCTGCAGCAAGGGAATCCGTTCATTGAATCAAGCGGAGGCTCTTCAGCAGAGCCAGATCTCGTTATAGAAGAAACAATCTTTCACAAAAACTGTCTTCTACGTGTGCTTGGTTACCAAGCACACGTAGAAGACCATTTTAGTGAAGGATCCTGTCTTCCATAATGAGATCTCGGCTCTGCTGAAGAGCCTCCGCCGGTCCCGGGACCAGATTTCCCTGCTGCAGCAAGAACACTGACGTCAGGGGAGAGGCAGGGGAGAGCGAAGTTTAAAAGCGGCTATCTCGCAAACCATAAAGGTTTGAGAGATGCCACTGGTGGAATTTAATTCAGTTTTTAAAGGGCTTCAATATAAGGGATAGTAATTTTGAAGTATTACTATCCCTTTAATAAAACAATAATTGAATAAGTACTAACACCAATTAATGAATAAATGCATCTCAAAAGCCTCTATCAATAGTAAGAGATGTATTAGTATAGTGAATAATAATAGGCGAGCGTCTATTATTATTCACTATACTATTATATATACATACATATTAAATTAAAAATTATATACAGTTACATAGTGTTTTAGATATAAAGAAGCATTTACTTTTAAGGATTTTAGATTGGGAGCAGATCTGATTATTTCAGGCAGATTATTCCAGGCTTTTGGAGCTATGAAGTAGAGCATGCAATATGCAAATTGTTATACACAATGTGCAAAACACTCTATGCAAAATACTATACGAAATACTGTATACACGCAATACGATATACTGAACTCAAAACTCTATCTGCTGTATGCTGTACACACAATGCTATACGCATAATGCAATACGTTATACACAATGCTCTGTACGCGAAACTTTACGCAAAATGCTATATGTAATATGTAAAACTCTATATGCAAAATGCAGTACACAAAATGCAATATGCTATACTCAAAACAGTGTATGTAAAATGCAAAATTATATGCAAAACATTATAGTCAAAATCAGAGCAGGAATAAGACTCAATGGGGCCCTAGGCAGGATCCTAAATTGGGCCCCCCCCTGCCCCAATCATCAACCCTCAGAATGCTCCTCCCAAACAGCCCCCAGCATCTCACACCTATCATAAACTTTCCATGCAAAATACATTGCAGTTCTATTCATCCACAATATTAACTGTCTTAATGCCAAAAGTGTATGAAATGTATTGCTTTGCAATGCAATGCATAACCCTCTGGCACTCAAAGGGTTAAACCCTGTCACCGGTGAAACACATGGCCCTATATCAGGATTAAAATGCATGTCTCACATTATATAGCACACACATTGCCCATGATCCGGCTCTGCTTAAAATACAAAATTCTATATGCAAAACATGCAAACATGCTCATGCTCAAACATTCACTGATGGACATCTGTGTAACACAGTATTTTGCAATGAGTTGCACACTGTTGTGGAGCTGAAAGGGTTAAGCACTGAAAATTCTACAAGCCAGTAATGCAAAACATTGCCTTATTCTAGATTCACCTGCATGTCAGACAAAAATAGTCCTACATGTAAATCCACTTTAAATTTTTTAACCTTATTTGTGCCAGACACATATCCAATGAATTGGGTTGCAATGCTGTGGATAACACACATAATGTAAACTCCTGTTTATGATGTCTTCTGTAGTGTCTGCCTTCATAACACACTTCCTTTATAAAACATTCTATGTTCATTTAGTCATACGTACAACTGAATGGGACATTTTTTAAAATTAGTTTTATGAACCGAATGGGCAATGCCGTACCAATATCGCTAGTTTGTGTTTATATATTTTAAATAGTTTTTTCTTTTTTTAATCTCATTATTTTGTTTTAGATTCTAAGACCGTCTAAAGGGTTTTGTTACAGCCCGGAACATGATCATTTTTGGCAGTGGTCCATTTGAATGAACCATTGCTTATTCTGTAAATGTAGTCTGCTATTTTTTGTTCATATTTTTCATTACTCATATTTTAAACTTATTTTTCTATTTTTCTATAAATTGAGCATTAACAGATGTATTGCCATTGGCTATGTAACCCATACTAGTAAGAAAGGAAACCAAAGAGAGTGTGTACAGTAATAATGGATTAAATGTTATGGCATAATAAAACATGGCTACATAGCATGGCTTATCTAAGGCATTGACTGGCAACACAGATCTCATAGGTAGCCCTCATGTCCTCCAAAATGCTTCACATCATGGTTAAAAATTCTATACAGAAGTTGAAAAAATAGATTAACCTCTCATCTGTTTGTGAGATTGCCAACACATTGAATACTTCTATACCACCCAAGAGGTTAATAAAGTGATCATAATGTTTAACAAAAAAGCAGCTCTGATTAATCTTCATAGTATTTGGGCCATGGAGAGTGTTATCTAAATACTGTCACAGTTGTAGTTCAAGAGTAATTAAATGATAAAGTATCCCCCTCCCGCCCCTTTTACCTAGTGAATGCCGCCTCCTCAGATGTGGAATATGGTCTCTTGACCGGACAGGTCACAGCAAGGGACAATCTTCTTACTGTGAACATAAGGAAAACCCTGCCCACCTTGACAGGTTTTTCAGGGATTTCCTTATGCTCACTCAAGATTGTCCCTCTCTGCGATCCATCTGGACAGTCTTGCTGCTCTGAGGTGAGCAGTGTTACATCAGTAAAAGGGGCAGGAGGGGGAAACTTTATCATTCAATTACTCTTGAACTACAGCTCTGACAGTATTGAAATAACACTCTCTATGACTCAAATACTATGAAGATTAATTGGAGCTGCTGTTTTTGTGAAACATTACTATCACTGTAAGGTAACCAGACATTCAACTCACCAGTCATGGAGGTGAAGAAGACAGACAGCGCAGACTCAGAGATGCCTTCTCTACAAGATGTCTGCACTGTTGCCCCTCTGCTGCCTGCCAAATGAGTTCTATTTTTCACGAATGCCAGAATTATTCCGCAAAATACAAGGACGTATATGCATATCGATATTGTAATTAGGATTTGGGGCTCAATATAAGTTTGAGGATAGTTCCGCTTTTAAAGTGGAACGTTCATATTATTTCAAGTTTGCATATTTGAAAACTGCATTAAAGTGGAACTGCCACCTATGAACAAATCTGTCCCAAATAAATACCCATCTGCCGACTAGGTGCTCAATAGCACCAGTCGCCAGAAATATTACCTGGTGTTTGAGAAATGTACACTGTTCCCGGGCCGACAGGCAGGAAACAGCGCAGACATCTTTCCATAGTGAAGTCTGTGTGCCTGTGCTGTCAGTCCCTTTTGGAGCCGAACGGCTCCTAGCAACGCCTCCTAGGGCCGTCTGGGACTGATAGCGCAGGTGCACAGACGTCACTGTGGAAAGGTGTCTGTGCTGTTTCCTGCCTGTCAGTCCGGGAACAGTGTATAATTCTCAAACACCAGGTAATATTTCTGGAGACTAGCACTACTGAGCAGCTAGTAGTCAGATGGGTATTTATTTGGGCCAGATTTGTTCATAGGTGGTAGTTCCACTTTAATGCAGTTTTCAAATGCAGTTTCAAATATTTATCATAAAGCCTGTGGGTGAAACGCGCGTTGGCGTTTTATCTCGGCACCCTGCAATGATACAAATATATAGACACAGACAGTTTAGATACTTTGCCAATTTATTTATGAGTAAACCTTTTTGGACTTGAAATTAGATTGATTGGTTCATGGATACTGTTGGGAAGGCAGGGTGCCGATTATTTTAATGCAATAAGCTGTTGCAGTGCTGTGGGAAAGCCAAACTACGATACTCTTAAACCTCTTTGTGGCCAGTAGGAGCCTTTAATAGGAGATTTAGATTTTTTAGTTTCTTTCTTGAGTACATCAGTCTCCGTTTTGACTTTACAGATTTCATTTCTGGATGCACACTCGGCATGGTTAAACTGAATTTGGTTTGGCCACGGCAAAGCTAACAGCTTATTTTTTAATTTATGTATATTTTGATATTTCAATAAAAGTTATGTTTTAATACGTTCACCGCAAGCAGAATATACTTGAATTGAGGACTGTTTCCTGTGACTTTAAACACTAGAGTGCCCTAAAAAGTATCTACGCACAGCCTTCTCTACTGAGCATGATGGCTTCTGACAAACATCCAGTGAATTATTATTTAGGATAATATATATAATTTTGGCACACAACTCTTCCAACATAAGAAGCCTACAAAAAGAATCATGATATTAGCACATCCCACGAACCTTTATTGAAATAACACTGACAACTTCTTTGGTATAATAACAGCCTCATTATTTTTTACAACATGTTCAACCTATTGCTAATACGATCATTTAAACAACTATGAGGTACCTGCCCATATACTTTCTCATCATATACATACCCTTGTGATATATGGTCATCCTGCTGGTCATCTGTAAACTGTATGTCCGTGTCATTCCATAATCCAAAACTCTCCCTGAGATATTCTCCAATAGAGCCACCATGACATTACCCCCCTTTTTCTGCTGACCAGATCCTCCTAAAATGCACAAAACTAGATTACCTTTAAATCCCTTAAAGTGATAGTAATGTCTAAAAAAAACTTTTTTGCATTTAGAAGAGCTCAAAAAGCTGATCTAAATGCAAAAAAGTTTTTTTAGACATTACTATCACTTTAACATAAGCTAAATCCTGCCTCTCTAATGAGAATGGCCCAATCACGATCTCACTAACAACTATTTCTCCCTGACTGTATTGAGTGCTCTCGTATCAGGTTTCTCTTAGTCCCAAAGTCCCCTTCTCTTTATATCTGCATAGTAGATATGGCTTTCCACCAACCTTTATTGAATAATACCCTGACAACTTCTTTGGAATATTATTGGCCATGGCATTTATTATTTACATCAAATTAAAAGCATTAACAACCAATAACACGTTGAGCATATTACTAACAATACCATTTAACCAACTAAGGGGTAGCTGCCAGCACATATAACTTCCTGGCCGTATGTAAGTCATAATGGATGCATCCATGCCACTCCATAATCCAAAACTCCTCTCTGGCCTTCCCAGTAGGACTTCCATTTATTATATTAACTAGTGTAAAAGTCTGTGTATACGGGCCAATGTGTGTAAATGGTGGTGGGGGGAGCATGGAGACCTCCATGAAAGCACAGCCCGGGAGGACTTCCCCACTCGTTCATGGTATGGCCGTTTAGTGGAAGATGCAGCGACCACTATGGGGAGCCTGAGAGCAAGTCAGTCTCTACTGCACATGACTGCATCGGACAAACATACATCTGCCCTTTTTCTGCTGGGCAGGTCCCTCTAAAACCAACACTAACACCCCTGTCACTCTTTAAGAGAGGTGGCCCCCCTCCTCCTCAGTGCCATGGCTCTCAATAATATTCACCAAACTAACACAGAAATTGTCAGTCCAATGCCTGTTAAATGCATCCCATCCCCCTGGTACAGGTGCCATGCCTTTCCCTCAAATTCCACATGCTTGTGTGACAGACCACCCGCTTTAACCATGAGCCTGTCCACCATCCTGTTTATTTTGATTATGCATCTAAAGATAGCAGCCTGTCTCAAGCAACCAAATTAGGAATGACCTCAGACCAAACCACCAACATTTTAAGACATAGGTCTCAGAACCTCTTGATAATAGTGAAATTAAGCCCAGGTCATTCTCCCCATCATGCAGAATCAGATTCTCTTCCAAGCCTGATTGAAGCGATAGTAATCTCACTTTAAACATTGCTTGCAGAGTCTTCTGTATGTTAAAAGTAACCAATTGCACTATGTCTAATACTTTACTTGTTTGTAGTTCAAAAGTTATGAAGCGGTACAGATCCACCACCCGCCCATTTCTGGCATGTTACGCTGAAGTTGCAGGCTGGTCAGGACAGCTGCAGCAAGGGACAAACTTCAGTAAGCAAAGGGAAATCCTATCCTCTTTCGTCAAGGGGGGCAGGATTTTCATTATACTTACTGAAGTTTGTCCCTCGCTGCAGCTGTCAAGTGGCACGACCAGATTTCAGATTTGGTGGAAGGCGTCCACAAAGGGGTGGGCGGGGGATCTTTATCACTTCATAACTTTTGAACTACAAATAAATAAGGTATTAGACATAGCGCAATCGGTTACTTTTAACATACAGAAGACTCGGCAAGCACCTTTTAAAGCAACATTACTTTCCATTTAACTGTCAATAAGGACCTTCTTTCAGCTTATACCCCTATTTTTAATGCATCTAACACTATGGAAATCCAGCAACAAACCCTAGAACCTGCTCAATACCTTGTACCTCGTGCAATAGATGTGAGAATGTCCTTATTTCCATATCTCCAGCATAGGATCATCTGAAATGAAAAACAGTTTATAAATTACTCTTTTCCAGCCTCCCCAGCCTTATATATAAGTAATGCCTACTCAAATCCCCTACCATACCTTCTAATTATACCACCATCTATCCCATGGCTTGGTCAAAGCACCAATTCTGAAATAATGTGTGCTGTAACTTCATGTCTGCAATCCCAACTTGTCCAACACCATTAACCTTTGTAAACCAAAACCTGGAAAGGAGGGATAGATCCTTGTGTATCAAAAGAGGCCCCATACCCTGGGCCTAGCCAACAAAAAATGCCTTGTCAATCAAATGTGATAAACCTCCAACCCCTCAATTCAATCTAAAACCCCTACCAAACTAAGTTTTCTCATCCAGAAGTTAAAGAGCAATTATCACTGCATTCTCTTAGAGAATCACCCTCAGGACACCCCCTGCTACTTCACACAAGTTCCCTGTGCCACTCCAAAAAATTCCAATGGGAACACCAACCTAAAAAGACTTGCTTCATAAATGGAGATAAAATTTCCCCCAAACCCTATACAAATTCCGCAGCATGTGTAAAGAAATCAGCTGCTTCAAAATTGAATGCTCTCTATGAAGACCCCTCATTAAATTCCTGATCCTATAGCTCTTGGAAACATCTTTCAAACAAAACCATTGGAAAAAAAGATAAACTAAAAGCCTGCCTATTGTTAGCCACAACAGATATACCCTAAACTGGCATTCCATCGAATAACACACCAGAAGCTGCTCAAAAGATCCCTATACAGACCACACCACATTCTAATGCTTTGCATGCACACCATACTTTGGAATAAGCCCTGCAAGCCAAGGAAGCGCTAACCCATCTACTCACATCTGAAACCCCGACTCTAGACAATATATTCCATTCTAATCAGCTCCTGGTGGCAGTTTCCTGAAGTCATCCCACTGGAAATGGGAGAGAGCATCAGCAGCCATATTCTTATACCCTGGCACATACAATACGCTGAACATAATACTAACCTGTAAACATGCTAACACTATCACCATCTGAAATCTGACCATGAGCACAGAATTTGCAGATGTCAAGTTGCCAATACCACCCCCATGTTGCCAGAATGAAACACAAGAAGATTGTTACTTGGATGATTACCCCCAAATTACCACTGCAAAAATAATAGGAAAAACTCAAGAAGTGTCAAGATCCTAATGAGCTCCAAGTCCACCTAACACGTAGACCAAGGTTTAGCACACCATTGACTTTCCAAGATAACACTAACCTCTCTGACTGCCGCACCAATATACACATGTAAGTCATCATTAGAAGTAGCAGAAAGAATGCCCATTATACTGAACAAATCACAGTCAACCTGATGAAGCGATTCTTCTGACTAATACCTAATGCCACCCAGTTAAACACCAGCAAAACTCCGTTTTCCCAAGCGGTAACTGCAAAGTACCTAACATCATCATCTTTGCTAAACCAAAACCCTCAAACTGTCCACATTATCTGTGGCAAACTGAATTCCATTATTGCTGAATCAATTTCAGTCCCTACAAAACTAAGGCAAGACAGAGATCCTTCCATCTCCTGCGTCAACAGAATTCCGATATTATTCTCAATCCACCAGAAGGACACAGGAGTTCACCAGTCCAAGCTCCAAAAGACAACGGTATCTACCGGACCAACACACAAGGTGTATTCTAAGAAGTGGAGTAATGAGTAGCATCACGATTTGTACCTAACTACCCATTCCAAAAACAAACTATACTTCTCAAGCAAAGATCAGCATATGGAACACTCTACAGGTAAATACATATCCATATAGAAAAAAAACATTGAAAAATACTTTCCAACAAATGCTGGCACTCTGGATGCACCAGCAACAACCTGAAAGCTGCCTGTCACCCTCCGCTCAACTAAGCGGATGCTGCCTTTCCGTGTCATCCTCCCACCCTTTCTTCTGCCTGCTGATTTGGACCTGATTGACCTGAGAGTTGCTGACCATTGCTTGCCTAACCATCCTTCAGTCTGCTGTTGTGGGGTTCCTGTGACGCCTAGTCGCGGAGCAATGTTGTGCTTTGAATCTCAGCTCAGTTACCTTCTACTAGGGGGTTTAAATATATATGTATATGTCATTACGTGTCTGGGTTATCTTAAGTGAGTTATGCTACTCTGGTAGCCTATGTACTCTCTCTCTCTGTTCTCTAGATTGCGTACTCCAGCCCTCACTCTCCCCTACAGGAGAACTGGTGCTGTTTATTGGGGAACCATACTAGGCTCACTTCCAGCTTCTCTGGGGTTTGTCATCCGGTCTTGCAGATGGCACCTTCAATACAGCCCTCAGTGCAGCATGGTTTCTCAGAAGACAGCCTATGAACTACCAGCACTGATCCCTAGCCACGCTCCTGAGCACTCTTTTGCAGGTTCCAACCTGTGCGGGTCAGTCGTTGACTCTGTCTCAATGTAGTTTTGCCAACAAAGCCTTTCTGCCAGCCTATTAAACCAGCTGGATCACCTTATGAAATGTAGCATAACTAACACAACATAACTCCCTCTCAATATCATCATTCATGGAGTGCCCTTTTGGGAATGACAAATGATGAATAAGCCTGAATTTTTCTCTCTCTTTCTTAGGCAGTACCTCCAGTGGAGAAACCCTCAGATTGCCCAAAGGACAATAACCAAATGAGCCAGTCATGTATCCCAAACTGATTTCTTTCTGGATATTATCGCTTGCCAATTTGGAAAATTCATCAGCTGACTTCAAGTTACCAAAAGGTATGTAAGATAGGAAGCTGGTGATATAAAAACAAGCAATACTGCAGATGGGATGGAAGGAAGGAGTATAAAGAAAGGGTGGGATATAAAAATTAGTATATTAGAAGTAATATTCTATCCCAGGCAAACAATAGTCTTCCTTCAGTTTGCTTCCAGCTTTTCCAATCGATTATGTGAAAGCATTCCACCAATAGTCTTCTGTGACATGAAAACAAAGTAGGGAGAAGGAATGAACAGAGCAAATTCCTCTAAAAGTAGTAGTAATATTTAATAACACGCATTAAAATAATACAACAAATGTGTATAATAAAGTAAAAATACAGAGTAAGAGAAAAATGAAATAATAAATAAAAATTGTGGAGAGCTCTCTAATGGAGAGATAGCAAATGCTAAATATATATGTACAAAGAAGCTCCTACCAGAGTAGGAAGAATTGAGGTGGTGCTGATGCTGCTGATAAGGGTGTTGGTACCAGTAGTTATGTAATGCAATATTTCCTGGCTTATAAAAGCCATGGTGGAAATGGGTCACTACACCACCATGCTGTTTTGATGATATATAGTTGTAGTTTCTGAGGTTTCTGCTACTGAATTTCCCCACCAACATCATGAAATGTTAGCTCAAGATCAGGTTGGTGTGTCTACCATGCTGGGTACTTGTGGGAGTGAGAGCATCATCCCTGCCACAAACTATGGTGATGGTAGCGGAAGTACCATGATATGGTATATATGGACTTTCCACTTGCTACTGCTGATGAGGCAGCAGTGGAAGTAGTAGCACATCAAATCACTCCAAGTGCCGTACATTGAAGGTGTGCAGTCAAGAATATCCTTATCTATCAGCCCCCTGAAATCATGGGTGTGGGAACACTTTTCCTCAGAAGCAGAGACTGCGCAATTGTCCTTAACTGCCATGTGCACACTCTGTTTCAAGGTTGTGAAGAGGGGGAACAAAGGGTCACATTTTGGCACATCCAGCCTAGTAAATCACATGCAGCTAACATTATTTTTCCAAGGCTTACCTAGCCATATTAGGCTGTTTTACCTGTATTTTCAGAGGCTAACAAGTTTATGTCACCATTTTAATTCTTGCAGTATTTTACTTAATGTGTAAACCACCTATAAATAAAATCATGTTTTCAAATGCCTGTTGTAGAGGTGAATCATTCTGTAAACAGCTCTTAAATTACATGGGGAATAAGCTTGTTTATAAAAAAAAACAAAACAATTTTTTGACTAGAAAGTTGCTTGTTCAATAGTACTCCTGGCCTTCTACCTTCAATACCTTTCTGCTCTAGTCCTGTTAATAATTTTGGAAAGGCATACCAGCTATGTATGTCACATGAATGTGGCTAGTGTGTATTGCTATCATAAACATAAATCGAGATGACATTAAATTATAGTCTCAAAATCATTTAAACAACAAAGATAATAAAAATAAATAAAAGGTTGAATTTAACATGGTCAATGTGGATGGTGGTTGTGGTGAATATTATATTATGATTATGATGAGTAAGAAAGAATGCTAGGCAAATTATATGCAGTATCAAATATAGGGTTGCCACCTTTTCTTAAAAAAAATACCGGCCATGGCATTCCGTCCATAGACTTAACATTGGACAGAAGCAAATTTTTTACCAGCCTGCTGGTAAAATACCGGCTGGGTGGCAACCCTAATCAAATACGATTCCAAAATAACCTTGAATTATTATTTGCCAGTCATTCATCACTGTTCATAGCAAGTCCCTACTCCTACTCCACAATGCTGCTGTTTTTACATGTGCCATTTGCTTCTGCCTTTTTTTTCTACTTCTGTTACATGATACTTGGATGGTATTGGTTGCCGGTTAATTTTTAAAAAGTAAGTCTATCAACAATGATGCTATATAGATGCATTCTATTGTCTTAAACAAAATAACCACCTGCAGTTAAGGGTTTCAGCTGCAGTACACATCAGTGCTGGCCGCACGCATGGTTTTGTTTGCCAGTACTCAAGGGGGTCATCATTTCACCCTGGAACATAGTTATCATGCAGGTAAACCTGTAATCATCTCACATTTAGTGGGGCCACGACTCTGAGCTAAATAGTGTTTATGTGCATGTCACCCAATTGTAGGCTAAACTGCAGGATACCTGCAAGAAAGGGAGTGCTAGGTAGCATAGCTAGCAAGCAAGGTTGGCAAAACATAGACAGTCTATTGCAAGACCTTGCTGCAGAGAGGGCCAGATAAAGCTGCCAGCTGCAAGGCCAGATAACAAACCGCAGAGGATCTGGAAGTAAGCCCAGGATAGTCTGGCAATAATCAGCACCTACTCGTCTGTAGGGGAGAGTGCTGGTTAGGGTTGGTGGGCTGGGGAGCGAGGATGGGGAACGTAGGCCAACAACAGTAACATAACTCCCCTAAAGTATAGCTTACATAATACCCAAGCGTGGTAACGGATAATAAAATACTTCTACAGGTAGGAGCACAAACCTGATCTGAGATGTCCAATGAGACTACAGCAACTACTGGCAAGGGTGGACCAGAGTTGGACTTCTGGACACAGGAACAGCCAGGGGTCAGCAGCAAGTGGACTCTGGATGACTGGAACCAGGTGACTGAAGAGAGGTCAACTAGCAATGGTCAGCAACAGGAGAACTGGAACAATGGCACAACCAACAGGCAAGAGAATGCTGAAGCAACTAGCCAGGGTCAGGGCTGGAGATCAGGATCAAGACTCTAGGCTAGAGAATGGTCAAGAACTTATTTACCTGGATAGACAGAAATAGTTTCCTGGCTGTTTGGTTCAAATCGAGAGGGACTTAAATAGTTTGGAGCTGTTGCTAAAAAGTGATTTTAGTGGACCACTGTAACAAGCAGCAGCATTAGCCAATAACAATATGCATATTTAAATATATAAGTAGGGTACAAAGCACAGGCCTGTGTGAATTTATGTTTTTCTATTTCATTTTCATCATCCTGTTTTACAGAAAAATGCACCTTTAAGAGTGATAAGATATTAACCCTTTGAGTGGCAGCAGGATATGCAACGCATTGCTTTGCAGTGTGTCGCATACCCCACTGCCACACAATTGGTTACAGCACTGCTCTACAATGAGGAATTGAACACTGGCCTCTGGAAGACAGAACTAAATAGAGGACAAAGACCATAACCATTGAGTCAAAATAGGCTTTTAACCCCTTGAATGCTGAAGAGGGCTCCAGTGAAACTGTTCTTCCTTTGTTTTTGTGCTGAAGCTATGTCTGTGGAACAGTAACCACCAGTGTCCTGCTAAAAACAGGTTGTCCTCCTGTCTAGCTCCAACTTGCTAAATTATCTCAGGAGTGTTAATATAATAATAATTACATTAACACCCCTGGGAAAATTAAGCAAGTTGGAGCTGGGCAGGGGGACAACCTGTTTTTAGAAAAATACTAGTGTTTACTGTTCCACATGCATAGCTTGAGCATAAAAACAAAGTGGAAAAAGTTGCACTGGAGCCCTCTTCAGCATTCATGGGGTCAAAAGCCTATTAAATAATTATACATCAAGTCACAGCCAGTCACACACCATTTCTGTGTAAGTCAGACTACAGAGAAAGCCTTTACTTCACCCATCTCTGATCTGACTCACTCAGTGGAACACTTACCAGCCAACACTGGTTGGACTAGACAAGGTGTGCACTGAGCTATCTGCCTCCACCCTCCACTGCCTCTCCTGCTCCTTGGGTGATGCTGAAGGAGCCATGTAGCAACATCTCAGTCAGAATGTATGCTGCTGTCGTCGCTCTTCCTCCATTCTTGGCTATTCAGTCAGGTCACCCCTAAATAGCCTGCAGATGTGACGCCTCATTCCCATGCATCCACCAGGTCAGAGCAATTGTCAAATTGTTTATCTTTTTTTTTTTTTTTTTTAAACAATATGCTGTACAGGAACAGCAAATGTACATGTTAACCACTATTTTTGATGACATGGCCGAGTTCCACCATACAGGCCTCGGAGTGCCAGTGGTGAAGCGCGTACCATGCGTTCAACATCACTGCCCCTATACTGTAGCTGAATTTGTCCAGAATTACTCATCATTTGCTTTCTGCATAAAAGGGGCAATTCTGGAGCAAGCCAACTGTCATAAGGGGACAAAAAAATCCTGGGCTAGACAGGTCCTCAGCATTACAAAGTACTGTAAAAGAAGAAGGGGAGAACAAAACAGGGGCGCCCCCTATGTGTATCAATCAAAATGGTAAATGGCTGCCACCAAACACCCCAATGGTGTGCACTCACAGTGGTAATGTGTTGGAAACTGATTAAGCCAGGACTAACAGTATCGAGGAACTGGAGAAATGAAACTGCCTCCAGAAACAGCATTCGCCTCCACTGGAGGTCTGATATATTTAGCTGCTGTCTCCACAAAACACGCTCTCACTCAGTGGCAAAATGATCAGAAGGTCAGAAATGGAAAAGAGAAAAAGAAAGTGTCACAATAGTTTAATAAGTTCACACACAATATTATCAAATAAGCAAGTAGTTCACTCATATTGTATATTGGTCAGAACTTTGGTATCAAAGTCATCTGACAGTAAGGCATACTGTTCAGGTAACTCACGGTGTCCCTGTGATACTTCAAGATCTTCCAATAGACCAGACGGAGGCTTCACTAATAAAAGATTTATTTTAAAATATAATAAAAAGGCTTAAAGGGGATCTATCACCCCTATACAAGTTGCTCATAAATGTTAGGTTATATAGCGATTATATTGAGTACTTCATTAATTTTGAAGCTGAATTTGTCCAGAATTACTCATCATTTGCTTTCTGCATAAGAGGGGCAATTCTGGAGCAAGCCAACTGTGTCATAAGGTCTTCAATGCATTTAATCACTACAAAACTATAAGCATTTTTTATGGGACATTACTGTCCCTTTAAATGACATTATACCATTCATTCGTGCTGCATGAGGCACATATGATAACTTTTTTCTTTAGGACCTTTTCCAGATTCTTTCACAGGAGTATCTGTAACACAAAGTATATAAAGCATGTAAATCATTTTGAAGGACTGTACTATTTTAATGTATGAGGATTAGATAGCTGTATCATTACAGTGCAGGTAGTTAAGAGAAAAAAAGAACAATAATTGGCATGATAGTTACAATCTGGCTTTTGGCACGTACTAGAGATAATGTGTTGTTGTTGATGCTTTTCGTTTATTAGGAGGGGGTTCCAATTTCTTGGAAATCTGATCATTTTGGATTATTGCAACATTTTAGAAGGGATTGATTTTCTGGTGAACTGCTCCTGAGAACTTAATTGCTAGTTCTTTGGCCCCCCAGAGTCATATCAGGATTAGATTTAGGATTTTAACCCTTTGCGTTTCAGAGGGGTGAGGAATGCACTGCAGAGCAATGCTTTGTTTACCCTTCTGGCACCCAAAAGATTAACATCACCTGTCACTATATGCATGTCAGTCTTCCAGTATAGCTATGCAAAATGTCTTGCTGTGATGAAACCTGTTTAACCCCTTAAGGACCACTCATGTGCCAGGGCCGCCAAGGCGGTACGGCACTTAAGGACCAGTGACGATCCTGGCACGGCATGGAGTTCAGGGTTCCCGGCGCGGCTGCACGCCGCTCTGGAAGCCCTGGACAGTAATTAAAAAAAAAAAAAAGAAAAAGCCCCGTGGTCCTCAAGTGCCACCTGCGCCGGTCCTTAAGGGGTTAATGTAGGGTGACCAGACCTCACCTTTAACCAGAGTCGCATAGAAAAATGCATACTGCAGGACTGCTTTGATTTCAGTGAAGAACTGAAATATGCCTATTTCCTATGTGTCCCCGGTTAAAGCTTTAAACTAGGCTGACCAGATCTCAACTTTAAAGTGGAACTACCACCCTTAAAAAACATTGTCCCAAATAATTCCGCATCTGGCGACTAGCTGCTCAGTAGAGCTAGTCGCCAGAATTATTACTGTGTTCATGAGAATGAGCCACTACTCCGGGACTGACAGACAGGAAGAAGAGCAGACATCTTTCTATTGTAAAATCTGCGCGCCTGAGCTGTCAGTCCCTTCCGGAGCCGAACAGCTCCTAGGAACTCCTCCTAGAGCCGGCTGGGACTGACAGCGCAGATGTTACTATGGAAATATGTCTGCGCTCCTTCCTGCCTCTCAGTCCCGGAGTAGTGGCTCATTCTCATGAACACAGTAATAATTCTGGTGACTAGCGCTACTGAGCAGCTAGTCAACAGATGGGGAATTATTTGGGACAATGTTTTTTAAGGGTGGTAGTTCCACTTTAAAGTTGAGATCTGGTCAGCCTAGTTTAAAGAAGCACACTTTATATGAAAAATATATACTTGCCTTTTAAGTAAAGTGAGAGTGTTTACATTGGCTGCAGAGATTGCATTCAAAAGTTCTTATAAGTTTTTTTTTTTTTTTTTTTTTTAAAGCGGAACTTTCAGCTATTAATAAGACACCATGCATTCATTAAACATATGGCGACTAGCTTGAAAATACATGTCTTAACTACAAAAAAGTGGCAGATTCTAAAGAAATCTTTACCGTTTGGAGACAGTAAGCCAGGTAACAGCGCAGACATCTTGTCTGCTCGCCTGTGCCGTCAGTGCCGGTCTCCTGTAAAGCATTGCCGCGTGCCACATGGTAACCGGAAGGGACTGACGGCGCAGATGCGCAGACCTCACAAACCTGCCTGTCAGTCTCCAAAGAGTAAAGATTTCTTTAGAATGTGGCACTTTTTATAGGTAAGACATGCATTTCCAAGATAGCCTCCATATGCTTAATGAATGCATGGTGACTTATTAATAGGTGAAAGTTCAGTTTTAAAGGTGTCCTGGTTCCCCAGAAATATTCAGGGGTCAGTACAGTATAGTAAAATGCAATTTATTAAATAACAATAAAGGTAGCATACAGTAGTAAGGTAGCAGGATAAGTAGAGGGCCACAAGCCAGCAAGCGCTACTATCAGAAATAGTAAGTTGCCAAGATAGACCACACTGCTAGAGACTAGGCTAAGGTGACAAGACGTCCCCGGTTTCCGGGGACAGTCCCCGGATTGAGGGCACTGTCCCCGGAAAGAATGTGTCCCCGGATTTGTCCCCGGAATGAGCTTTCAGCTCAGCCACTGCACGTTTTTCATTGGTTGCTCATTCACAGGGCCGGCGCCACCTATAGGCGAGGTAAGCGCCGGCCTAGGGAGCGCATGTACTGGGAGCGCAGGCGCACAGCAGAGCCGGGTAACATGTAACCTGTACTGTGGAGAGAGGCGCTGCTCAGTTGTCACAAGTGTCACTCATGTCTGTCGACATCGCCGTGTACTAGTAAGTTCAGTTCAAGGCAGCTTGCCTTCGGCATGTCACTGTCTGTTTGGAATGGAATTTAATTTAATGTATTCTTCTCCCACTGAATGGCGTGATGATGGTGGCCCGTGGGGGGGGGGGGTGGTGGTGGTAACCCTTTGAGTGCTACTGTGCTAGAGAGGTATTTAAAGCATTATAGGATATTTTCATGTAATGAATAGATTAACCCTTTGAGTTCTACTGTGCAGGAGAGGTATCCAAAGTGTTATGGAGGATATTATTCATTGTATGGATATAATATATCCACAGCATGAAAAATATCCTCCATAATTCCATAATGCTTTGGATGCCTCTCCTGCACAGTAGCACTCAAAGGGTCAACCTATCCATAACATGAAAATATCCTCCATAACTCCATAATGCTTTGGATTCCTCTCCTGCACAGTAGCACTCACAGGCTTAACCTATCCATAACATGAAAAATATCCTCCATATATGTGTTCCAAATTGCTCCAAAGTAATAAAACACATTAAACCTTTAAGAACCAGGTGGGGTGTGTAACACGTTGCTTCTCAATGTGTTACACACCTGTTTGGTTCTTACTAGTGGCTCAGTGGTTAGCACTGTTGCCTTGCAGCGCTGGGGTCCTGGGTTCAAATCCCACCAAGGACAACATCTGCAATGAGTTTGTATGTTCTCACTGTGTTTGCGTGGGTTTCCTCCCACACTCCAAAAAACATACTGATAGGTGAATTTAGATTGTGAGCCCCAATGGGGACGGGAACCAATATGAGTGTAAAGCGCTGCGGAATCTGTGTGCGCTATATAAATAAAGGATTATTATTACTAGGTTAATGTTTGCTTACACTTCTGTATATATGTATATAAGTTAGCACGTGTAAATAAAATATTTTGGTCATGTTTTCAATTATTTATTCAGCTAAAGAGCTATTTTCATGTCATGAATTCTTAGTAATGCCCTGCCCACAAGTCAATCCCCCAGCGACACCACCTAAAATGAAAGTGTCTGTCTTTGGCCATTTTAAATGTTTGGACATATGTATTTAACTTCAAGACAATTATCATTTGTTTCATATGGTGCAGCTGGTTTGCGCCAGAATTGTAACTCTTTAGCTTCATAAATATGCATGGCCCCTATGGACAGTGTGGAGGAGGACAGGGTGGACAGTTTGTGGAGGAGTAGGGGGTGGGCAGTGAGGAGGTGGGCAGTGTGGACAGTGTGTGTGGAGGTGGGCGGTGTGGGCAATGTGGAGGTGGGCAGTGTGGGGAGGACAGGGTATGGAGAAGGTCAGGGTGGGCAGTGTGGAGTTGGACAGTGTGGACGATGGACAGTTTGTGGAGGAGGATGGGGTGGACAGTTTGTGGAGGAGGATGTGGTGGGCAGTGAGGAGGTGGGAGGTGTGGGCAGTGTGGGGAGGAAGACAGGGTGGGCAGTGTGGAGTTGGACAGTGCAGATGATGGACAGTTTGTGGAGGAGGATGGGGTGGGCAGTTTGTGGAGGAGGATGGGGTGGGCAGTGAGGAGGTGGGCAGTGTGAACAGTGGGTGTGGAGGTGAACAGTGTGGGCAATGTGGAGGAGGACAGTGTGTGGAGGAGGATGGGGTGGGCAGTGTGTGTGGAGGAGGATGGGGTGGGCAGTGTGTATGGAGTAGCACTGGGTGGACAGTTTGTGGAGGAGGATGGGGTAGGCACTGTGGAGGTGGACAGTGTGTTCAATGTGGAGGTGGACAGTGTGTGCAATGTGGAGGTGGACAGTGTGTTCAATGTGGAGGTGGACAGTGTGTGCAATGTGGAGGTGGACAGTGTGGGCAGTGTGTAGAGGAGGACAGTGTGGGCAGTGTGTAGAGGAGGACAGGGTTGGCAGTGTGGACAGGGTGTAGGCAGTGTGTGGTGAGGGTGGACAGGGTGTGAGGGTGGACAGGGTATGGGTAGTGTGTGGTGAGGGTGAACAGGGTGTGAGGGTGGACAGGTTGTGGGCAGTGTGTGGTGAGGGTGGACAGGTTGTGGGCAGTGTGTGGTGAGGGTGAACAGGGTGTGAGGGTGGACAGGTTGTGGGCAGTGTGTGGTGAGGGTGAACAGGTATCACAGTGCCTGTGATTGCTGCATTTTCTTGTCTGTCACCATTAGGGGGCTTCTATTGGCTGTCTGCATTTAGCCTGCCTCATATTGCCTATTTAAACCTGGATTGGGCACCCTTTGGGTGCCCTTTCGTGTTGTTTCTGACCTTTTGCTATCACTATGTCCAGTGATAGTTGGGCCTCTGTTCCAGTGTTCCCGAGTTCCTGATTTCAACTGTTCCAGTGTCTTCTGCATGCTGAGTTGTTCCAGTCCTGGTTCCGGCCTAGTACTCTGGTGATGCAGTTCCTGCTGAACTTCTTTTCTGCTGTTTCCTGACCTGACTGATCGCTGCTGGTTCCGGTCATCTCATCGCCTGTCTCCAGTATCCTGGCGACCTTCTGCCTGGTCGCGTCAGCGACATTGCTTGTTAGTCCCAGCGTGCGGACGCTGGTTTGCTCCTAAGCCTCGCGGCTACACGATTCCCTGTTGGTCCAGTGTGCGGACACTGGTTTGCTCCAAAGCCTATCGGCTATACGATTCAGTGTTGGTCCCAGCGTGCGGATGCTGGTTTGCTCCTAAGCCTTGCGGCTATATGATTCACTTGTTACTCCAGTGTGCGGACACTGGTTTGCTCCAAAGCCTATCGGCTATACGATTCAGTAGTTGGTCCCAGCGTGCGGACGCTGGTTTGCTCCAAAGCCTTGCGGCTATATGATTCACTTGTTACTCCAGTGTGCGGACACTGGTTTGCTCCAAAGCCTATCGGCTATACGATTCAGTAGTTGGTCCCAGCGTGCGGACGCTGGTTTGCTCCAAAGCCTTGCGGCTATATGATTCACTTGTTACTCCAGTGTGAGGACATTGGTTTGCTCCTAAGCCTCGCGGCTATACGATTCCCCTGTTGGTCTCAGTGTGCGGACACTGGGTTGTTTACGATCCTGTCATTCTGCCATTATCATCCGACTGCTATTGATATCTCTGGGCTGCCCTGCCCGGTATTGGTAAGGCCGGTAGAACCTTTGCCACATTCCATCTCAGGTTGCCTTACCCGGTATTGGCAGGGCCGGTAGAGCCTACTCTGTGTACTTATTGGGGCTGCCTTGCCCGGTAATTAAGTAATGCCGGTAGAACCGTTATGCTATTCCATCTGCAGGTTGCCTAACCCGGTATTGGCAAGGCCGGTAGAGCCTAATATTCAATTCTCTCAGACTGTCCTGTCCGGTATATTGACAGGACCGGTAGAGTCTGCCTTCTGTCTTTGCTAGTACTCATGATTTATATATGTATGTGATTGCCATCCTAAGTGATCAATTTAATTATTTCAATAAAATTGATTTTTACCTAAAACTTGTGTCTGAGAGTCATAACAAACCGTGACAGTACGAAAGGGCCATGACCTCAGACAGCAAATGTGAAGGTAAAGCACAGAATGTCCATTGGAGGATGGATATGCACGAGCAACGTTTGGATCAGTTGGCGGTTGCAATTCAAACGATCCTTGAACGCACGGTACTCGCTGACAAATCTGGCTCTAGCCCGGTGGTCTCGCCAAGTCAGACACCGGAAAGTGATACCAGGCCCCTAGGGGGTACTGTTAAAGGGTTAACGGCTTCTGCACCCTTGCCGCTAAGATATGATGGTGACCCTAGTCTCTGCAGAGGGTTCATCAACCAACTTGAAATTTTTATGGAATTGACGGCACACGCATTCCCCAATGATCGTAGTAAAGTGGGGTTCACGATATCGCTGCTCACTGGCAGAGCATTGGCTTGGGCTAACCCCTTGTGGGAGAATGCTAAACCTTGCACTAAGAACTTTAGAGAATTTGTGCAATCCTTTCATAGAGTGTTTGAGCCTCCTGGTAGAACCACCTCTGCTGCCAAACGTCTTATGGAGATACAACAGGGCAAGCGTACAGTGGGCGACTATGTCATCGAATTCCGCACCTTGGCAGCAGAGGTAGGTTGGAATAATGAGGCATTATTGGCAGCCTTTGCTCAAGGCCTGAATGACCATATTAAAGATGAAATCGCTGCAAAAGATCTACCTATTGACCTAGATGATTACATTGAGTATGTTATGCTAATTGACTCCAGAATACGTGAGAGATCAACTGCCAGAGATCGTAGGATAGGGTCAAAAAATAATGAGTCTAGTAGCATGTTTTGCCCACCCATCCCTCCCCTGGTATTGAAGTCTAGTGAACCAGTACGGGAACCAAGTGAACCTATGCAAATAGGTTTCACTAGACTAACCAAGGAAGAGAGACTATATCGCAAGAAACAAGGGTTGTGTTTATACTGCGGTAAAAATGAGCACTTGCTAAAATCCTGTCCGGTACGTCCGGGAAACGCACACACCTAGGGTACCTTGGGGGACAGGCCCTAGGTGGTGTACAATCATCCCCAGTGTCGGGCATAATGAAACCCACCATACAGGTGGTATTATCATGGGCACAATGCTCTGTGGAGGTTTTGGCCCTGGTTGATTCTGTTGCAGCAGGGTATTTTATGGATAATACCTTTGCCGAATTGCACGGAGTTCCACGCATTGAAAGAGAAAACCCCTTGGCTATTGAAGCAATTGATGGCAGACCCTTAGAACCGGCTCAGGTTACTTTTGAAACTATGCCACTGTCTATGACTATTGGGGCACTTCACAGAGAAGAGCAGCAGTTCCAACTTATTAATTCTCCTCACGATGCTGTAATATTGGGATTTCCTTGGTTTCAGTTACATAACCCACAATTTGATTGGAAAAAGTGTGAAATTGCTTCTTGGTCCCCGTTTTGTATGGACAAGTGCGTCACCCAGCCTATTAAGGTCTTGTGCACCTCCTCTGCTATACCGGATGTTTACCAACAGTTTGGCGATGTTTTTAGCAAAGGAGAGGCTAGTATACTACCTCAGCACAGACCTTATGATTGTTGCATTGAATTGCCTCCTGGAGCAGTACCTCCGAGGGGACGCACTTATCCATTATCTTGTGAGGAGAATAAAGCTATGGAAGATTACATTTCTGATGCCCTTGCTAGAGGGATCATACGAAAATCTACCTCTCCAGCTGGGGCTGGGTTCTTTTTCGTAAAAAAGAAAAATGGTGAATTAAGACCATGCATTGACTACCGGGGCTTGAATAAACTAATGGCAAAAAACGCATACCCAATACCACTCATCACTGAGCTTTTTGATAGGCTTAAGGGCGCTTCGATTTTTACCAAATTGGACCTACGGGCCGCTTACAATCTGGTTCGCATTCAAGCAGGTGATGAGTGGAAAACTGCCTTTAATACTCGATCTGGGCACTACGAGTATCTAGTGATGCCATTTGGGCTGTGTAATGCACCCGCAGTTTTTCAGGAACTGATAAACGATGTTCTGAGAGATATGTTACAGACATGTGTTGTGGTGTACCTTGACGATATACTGATTTACTCCCAAAATATGTCACAGCACATCAAAGATGTATCCGCAGTATTGCTACGACTCCGTGAGAACAAATTATTTTGAAAATTGGAAAAATGTGAGTTTCATAGAACCAGCGTGCCATTCTTGGGGTTCATAATTGGCAATGATGGCATTGCTATGGACAAAGAAAAGTTGTCAGCTGTCCTACAATGGCCAAAACCCAAGGGTCTTAAAGCCATACAGCGTTTCCTGGGTTTCGCTAATTATTATAGGAGGTTTATTAAGAACTTTTCTTCCATTGTCAAACCTCTGTCCGATCTTACACACAAGGGTGCTAATCCTTCTTGTTGGCCGGTATCTGCTGAGGAAGCCTTTGAGAAATTGAAGCTGGCATTTGCTGCGGCTCCTGTGTTATCCCACCCCAATCCTCTACTTCCATTTACGTTAGAGGTTGATGCCTCAGATATTGGGGTTGGGGCAGTACTTTCGCAACGACACGATAAAGGTGGAACACTCAGACCTTGTGGGTTTTTTTCTAAAAAGTTGACTGTCACTCAAAGCCACTATGAGATAGGTGACAGAGAATTATTGGCCATTATCCTTGCTCTTAAGGAATGGCGTCATTTGCTTGAAAGTACTAAGAATCCTGTCTTAATCCTAACAGATCATAAAAATCTGACTTATCTCTCGGAGGCCAAGAGATTGTCCTCTCGTCAGGCCAGATGGGCACTGTTCCTGTCCCGATTTCATTTCATTGTATCATATTTACCGGGATCAAAGAATGTCAGGGCTGATGCACTGTCAAGACAATTTGAGGCCGACAGTGGAAGCACCAGCACCTATCATCCAACCCGATAGAATATTGGCTACTATACGCACGAGTATCACTTCTCGTTTAGGGGAGGAGATCCTGGCCTCTCAGGGGTCCGCTCCCCATGAAACCCCAGTGGGCAAATGTTTTGTCGCTGAACCATTTCGTACTAGGTTGCTCGAAACCTACCATTCCTCTAAGGCTGCGGGACATATTGGTAGAGACCAATTGTTATGGTCCCTTTCTCAGTTATTTTGGTGGCCTTCCATGAGAAACGATTGTGCCGAATTTACGAATGCCTGTGCCACCTGTGCCCGCGCTAAGACCCCGAGACATCTCCCAGTGGGCTTGCTTCAACCGGTGCCTAATGGCGAACGCCCCTGGTCTCATGTTTCCATTGATTTTATGGGAGAATTGCCTATGTCTAAAGGGTATTCCTTTATATTCATGGTGGTGGACAGGTTTTCTAAAATGGCTCATTTCGTGCCCCTCCGTGGCCTTCCTTCAGCTAAGGAATTGGCAATTGTGTTCGCCAGAGAAGTATTCCGGTTGCATGGAGTGCCCAGGGTACTGGTGTCCGACAGGGGGAGCCAGTTTGTGTCTAGATTTTGGAGGGCATTTTGCCAACAGATGGGCATACAGCTGTCCTTCTCCTCTGCCTACCATCCCCAGACCAATGGAGCCGCTGAACGAGCTAATCAGGGCTTGGAACAATTTCTCCGTTGTTTCGTTACTGACCATCATGATAATTGGTCCGACTTGTTGCCTTGGGCAGAGTTCGCCAGGAACTGTGTGGCCAATTCTTCATCGGGGAGCTCCCCGTTTCTGATTAATTACGGGTTTCAGCCCTGTTTGCTTCCAGATTCATTTCAGACGCAACAGATTCCAGCTCTGGATGAGCATATCGAGCAACTCCGTTCCACATGGGCACAAGTTCAGAGGGCACTTGGTCAGTCATTTCAGCGTCATCAGCGCCATGCCAATCGCAGAAGGCTTCCAGCGGTTTCTGTTCAGGTTGGGGACAGAGTATAGCTTTCCTCCAGAAATCTCAAGCTGCAGGTTCCGTCTAATAAGTTGGCTCCCCGGTTCATTGGTCCATACAGAGTCATTCGCAAAATTAACCCTGTCTCCTACGCTCTAGACATACCTGCATCCATGCGTATCCATAATGTGTTCCATGTGTCCCTTGTCAAGCCTCTGGTTTGCAATCGCTATACTACCACACCTGTGGTGCCAGGGCCTGTTGAGGTTGAGGGTCAGGAGGAGTACGAGGTTCAGAGCATTATTGATTCCCGAAGGCTTAGAGGAAGGGTACAGTACCTGGTACATTGGAAAGGATATGGTCCTGAAGATCGATCATGGGTGGATAGTAAGGACCTTCATGCACCTAGGCTAGCTAGGGTCTTTCATGCCAAATACCCACAGAAACCTAGACCCTATTCTAGGAGAGGGGGTCTTTGAAAGGGTGGTACTATCACAGTGCCTGTGATTGCTGCATTTTCTTGTCTGTCACCAGTAGGGGGCTTCTATTGGCTGTCTGCATTTAGCCCGCCTCATATTGCCTATTTAAACCTGGATTGGGCACCCTTTGGGTGCCCTTTCGTGTTGTTTCTGACCTTTTGCTATCACTATGTCCAGTGATAGTTGGGCCTCTGTTCCAGTGTTCCTGAGTTCCTGATTTCAACTGTTCCAGTGTCTCCTGCATGCTGAGTTGTTCCAGTCCTGGTTCCGGCCTAGTACTCTGGTGATGCAGTTCCTGCTGAACTTCTTTTCTGCTGTTTCCTGACCTGACTGATCGCTGCTGGTTCCGGTCATCTCATCGCCTGTCTCCAGTATCCTGGTGACCTTCTGCCTGGTCGCGTCAGCGACATTGCTTGTTAGTCCCAGCGTGCGGACGCTGGTTTGCTCCTAAGCCTCGCGGCTACACGATTCCCTGTTGGTCCAGTGTGCGGACACTGGTTTGCTCCAAAGCCTATCGGCTATACGATTCAGTGTTGGTCCCAGCGTGCGGACGCTGGTTTGATCCAAAGCCTTGCGGCTATATGATTCACTTGTTACTCCAGTGTGCGGACACTGGTTTGCTCCAAAGCCTATCGGCTATACGATTCAGTGTTGGTCCCAGCGTGCGGACGCTGGTTTGCTCCAAAGCCTTGCGGCTATATGATTCACTTGTTACTCCAGTGTGAGGACATTGGTTTGCTCCTAAGCCTCGCGGCTATACGATTCCCCTGTTGGTCTCAGTGTGCGGACACTGGGTTGTTTACGATCCTGTCATTCTGCCATTATCATCCGACTGCTATTGATATCTCTGGGCTGCCCTGCCCGGTATTGGTAAGGCCGGTAGAACCTTTGCCACATTCCATCTCAGGTTGCCTTACCCGGTATTGGCAGGGCCGGTAGAGCCTACTCTGTGTACTTATTGGGGCTGCCTTGCCCGGTAATTAAGTAAGGCCGGTAGAACCGTTATGCTATTCCATCTGCAGGTTGCCTTACCCGGTATTGGCAAGGCCGGTAGAGCCTAATATTCAATTCTCTCAGACTGTCCTGTCCGGTATATTGACAGGACCGGTAGAGTCTGCCTTCTGTCTTTGCTAGTACTCATGATTTATATATGTATGTGATTGCCATCCTAAGTGATCAATTTAATTATTTCAATAAAATTGATTTTGACCTAAAACTTGTGTCTGAGAGTCATAACAAACCGTGACAACAGGGTGTGAGGGTGGACAGGTTTTGGGCAGTGTATGGAGAGGGTGTGGGGGTGGACAGGGTGTGGGCAGTGTGTGGTGGTGGATAGGGTGTGGACAGTGCATGGAGAAAAAAATGTCCCCGGATTTCATTTTAAAAATCTGGTCACCTTAGACTAGGCCGAAGCCACTGGTAGTCCATGCAGGAACCAGGAACGGAACAGGGACACAATGTCTTGGTCCAGGACCACAGGAAAGCTACCAGACTCACGCCTGCAGTCAGTAATAGGAAACAGATATCTGACTCACGCCTGCAGTCAGTAATAGGGAGCGAATCTCTGACTCACGCCTGCAGTCAGTATATAGCTAGTCTACCAGAGCCTCAGGCCCGCACCAGATTGGGTGTCTGCTAGGTACAGGGGACAAACAAGAGAATAGTCAGACAGAGCCACAGGTCAGCACAGAGAGGATAGTCAGACAAACCAGGTCATACAACATTTTGCTCAAGGACAAAAGTAGTAGCAATACAGGTCATCTTAATTCCTTGGAAATACAGACTAGTATACCTTTTTTCCTCTCTGGCAATGATTCCCAGAGTTCTGACAAAAATCAAGTAGGCCACAGGAAAATATCCATTGTGCCTCATGGCTGTATGCCAACACTACTCTGAGAGGGTTAGTGCGAAGGACAATGGGAACGAGCGGAAACCTCACAGGGTGCATAGGAGAGACCAATGTATGGGAGTGCAAAGATAGTACTATGAAAATGTTTTCTTTTTTTTCTCCCTTCTTACTTTTGGAACCGCTTTGGAATATCCCCATGGTTCCTGTGTCCCCCAGTCAGATGCA
The DNA here is from genome assembly GCA_037306005.1 of Rhinophrynus dorsalis. NCBI lineage: Eukaryota > Metazoa > Chordata > Amphibia > Anura > Rhinophrynidae > Rhinophrynus > Rhinophrynus dorsalis. The sequence goes on along the minus strand of CM074727.1, from coordinate 117,848,720 downwards.
AGAAAAAAAGGGGATTTTTGTTTAGTGACAGATAAATCATTTTCTCTTAGTCCATTGGGGGACACAGGGTATCCAATCAAGTCAAGAAGAAAATATTATGACATAAGGTTTTAGAGGGATGCCTTGACACTTTTTACTTTATTTATGGCAATATTACACTTTTACCTAAATGGAAACTGCCTGTCTGTCATGAGGTGAGGGGTAAAATAGTCTAAGGATCAGGAGTTTCAATTTAACAACTAATAAGAAATTAAGTAACTGGCCTCCTGGTGGAGGGAATTTTACCTTGTGGTTCATGTGCTCCTCAATGGACCAAGAGAAAAGGATTTATCAGTAACTAAACAAACCCCCTTTTTTTAACACTAATAGAGCTTTACAACATGTTTATAAGTATGCCCCATTGTAATACGCAGATTAAACACTTTGCACATGCCCACTAATAGCAGACAATAGGAAACATCATAAAATGAACACAAACCAGCGGCCAAGGATATACACAATATACAAATGAAAACATACATGCATACATGAGATGCATGCACAGACAAGCAACATGGAAGAGAGGGAGAGGAGAAAGCCCCCCCCCAACCAAACAGAGAGAGACAGTCAGATACACAAAGTGGGGGTGGTGGGAGAACACATCCACCCACACAGGGAGGCTGATGTACTAAGATAAGAATAAACGGAGCAAGCTAACTGCACCATTGGGAACAAACAAAAATCCCAATTCGCCCCTTGAATGCATTGCATTCAAGATTGCATTCAAAGTCCCAGTTAAATTCATGGGAATGCAGGTTGTTCCCTATGGTGTGAGGGAAAGGGAGAGAATGAAGCAGCGAGAGAGGAAGAAAAAGAACAGAGAGAGAGAGAGAGCCACAGAGCATGGCAGAGGGAGAGAGTGACACAGAGCATGGCAGAAGGCAAAAGAGACACCTCAGAGGGCGAGAGAGTCCCACACAGTGCATGGCAGAGGGCGAGAGAGAAACAGATCGTGGGAGAGGGCGAGAGAGACCCACACAGAGCGTGGCAGAGGGTGAGAAACACACATGCAGCGGCAGATGGCAAGAGAGAAACACACACAGCATGGCACAGGGCTAGAGAGAAACACACACAGTGTGGCACAGGGCTAGAGAGAAACACACACAGTGTGGCAGAGAGAGACACACAGAGAGTGGAAGAGTGAGAGAGAGACACACAGAGTAGCAGAGGGCAACACACACACACAGTGGGGTAACAGGATGTCCATTTCTGAATAATACTTCTCTAATTTGTGTTTTTCAGAAGCCGTCTCGCGCATTAGAGACAGCTGGGTGCGCTGCACTCATGCGCAGTACTGACTGCCTGTACGCGCCCGTAGTGCTCTCTGCACACCTTCACCTGAAGGTGCGCAGACAGGAGTACGTTTGAATTCAGAGCGATGCAGCGCGGGAAGTCAGTACTGCGCATGACTGCAGCGCCGCCAGTGTTGGCCCGTGTACACGGACTTTAAAACTAGTTTCTGAATAAAACACATTGTACTGGACAGCTACACTACACAGTTTTGAATATATAAAATGTCCACGCATGCCAGTCATTTAACCTTTTGCGTGCCAGAGGCATGATTAACACATACTCCAATCCTACACTAGAACCAATGTAAACCTTTGAGTGCCATCCATCTCTGGCATTCAGAGGGTTAAGAAATATTTAACTCGTCAAAGGAGTTAGCTCAAACTGGTTAAAGCAGCAAACCAATAAAAACTCTTGCGCTTTAACCCTTTAATTGCAAGGTGGGTATCAGAGGATGTCAATCTGCTACTCATTCCTCTGCATTCTGAATACCACGTTCCCCGGTACTCTACTAGCGCACTGCAAACACTAGCACAAAACAAAAATACATTATTTAAGACTAGTTGAAGAGCCCGTTACACAGGCCACAGTGCTACTGCCACCCTGTCGCAGGACAGTCGTGCACAGTAGAGATTGCCCGCTCCGCGGCTAATACAGAGCTCCAGCTCTGTATCAGCCGCGGAGCGGGCAGTCTCTACTGCGCATTACTGCAGCACGCGCAGCAGTGTCTACTGCGCATGATGCGGCGTTACACACATTTTAGCGAATTATTATATAGGATGTTTAATTTTCACTGACGCACTTGCAGAACAACAGCATTTTACGCTATAAATACTGAAAGATATAAAACATCTTGTGGTTTTGCTTCCACTGTTTTCTCCGATAAAGAGAAAAGTAAAATCAACGCCCGCTTTGCTGTTTTAGCCCCCTACTGCTCACATCCATCCACGATACAGGCAGTAAGAGTTCAGGAGAGAAGAGCCCAGCACACTCCCATAGATTTGAATCGCCCTCGCTGTTCCTTGTTCCACCACTCTATACTGTGATCAAATCACATGACTTGCTGATGTCACTAGGCCCATCAGCTGGATAGAAACTTGGTGCTGCAATGCTAGTAGCTGTGCAAATGCACGATACTTTTGAATCCCCATTCAGCTTCCGGAGTGAGCACACCCTTGACTCTCCAAACTACACCCCAGCATAATTCTGCGTCAACTTGCTCTTCTAAAGTCAGCAAAAGGCCCCAGAATCCAGGCAGAGATAAGTACTCCCTTACATACAACATATGTATGCATTGCACCTGTATTTTACCATGTTTTTCAAGTTATTGCGTTCTTCCTGGTCCTTGCAACATTGGATAAGTTAATATGATTGCATTAACCCTTGCAGTTCTAAAAGATATATATATATATATATATATATATATATATATATATATATATGTACAGAAACAGAAAAAGAGAAGAAAGCTCGCAGCGCTAACTCATCATGAAATATCCATATAATACATATAAATAACATATAAATATAAAGCTGAAAGATATAGATAGCAGCAAGAAATGAGAGGGTTCTCCAGTCCCCGACATTGGGCCTAAACCCAAAAGTGAAAACACATACAAACAACCAAATCTGCACTCCTCTATATGCTGTGAATGTGTGCCCTGTAATGGGAATATATAATAATCCTTTGTAAATCTAAAAAAATAAGTGAGAATTTCGTCCCACAAATTGGCCAATCCGTGTGTAAGCTTACCACCACGCCAAGGTATCTCACTTTATGATTTTTATTTCACTTAGGTGACGTTCCCCGATCGTGATCACTCCTACCGGTGGTAGGGGTGAAAGGCAGGAGAGCTTTTGCTCTCCTGCGGTCGCCAGATTGATCTCCCAGCACAATCGGCTGGGAGATCAATAACTGGGGGGACATCAGAAGGTGTCCTGATGTCCCCCCACTAGGTCTGAAATAGAATAAATAATAATAATTAAAAAAAAATTAACCCTATGAGTGCCGTGGGGACGTCCAGCGCATTGCTTTGCAATGAGCTGGAGACCCCTTTGGCAGTCACAGGGTCAGTTGTGCTGTAGCACATTTCTTTTAACTGAGACCTCATTGGGGGGGTCAGGAGAGGTCCTGATGACCCCCAATGAGGTCTATATATATATATATATATATATATATATATATATATATATATAAAATAGAAAAATTAATCCTGTGTGTGCCATGGAGGGGGGGGGGTCCAATGCAGACCCCGCTTCCTGTGGCACACACAGGACTTTGGTTTGAGGTTTTTTCAAAGCTTGTTGGGGGGCCCTGATGTCCCCCAACAAATTATGAATACAAAATAGTAAAAAAAAAATAAATTAACCCTCTGTGTGCCACATTGCTTTGCAAAGCATTGGACACCCCCATGGAAGACAAAGTGTTTTGTTTTTTTTTTCATTTTTACTTTATTTAGACCTCATTGGGGGACATCAGGGGTCCTGAAAAAAAAACAAGGTGTAAAAAACAAAACAAAAAAAAATAGGAAAACAATGCGTGCCCCACAGGGGGGTCCAACGCAGTGCTTTGGCACACACATTTATTTATTTTTTATTCTGCCCTTGTTGGGGGTCATCAGAAGTAGACCTGAACCCCCAACAAGGTATGAATAACAAATAATAAAAGGAAAAAAAAAATTAACCCTCATTAACCCTCTGCGTGCCATAGGGGGTCCAGTGCATTGCTCTGGAATGCATTGTACACCCCTGTGGCGGACAAAGGATTTTTCTTTTTTTCCCCTCATTACTTTTTATTCAGATCTCATTGTGGGGCATCAGTTCTAATGCCCTCCAATGAGGTCTACACATATATATATTTTTTGGGAAAAAACACCAAAAAACCTGCACGTGTTACAGGTGGGTCCAACACAAGTGGTTTACAATGCTCTGGACCCCCTGTGGCACACACTTTTTTTTCCCATTATTTTTTATTCAGACATCGTTGGGGGGCATGAGAAGTGGTACTGATGCCCGCTCCAATGAGGTATGAATAAAGAAAAAATAGCTAAAAAAAATTAACTCTTTGTGTGCAACAGGGTGTCCAATGTATTGCTTTTCAGTGCATAGGACACCCCTGTGGCATGCACACAAAATGCCTCCAATCCTCCCCACCACATATCTTACCCACCAGCCTAGTTACACAGCCTACTGGCAGTCCCATTCCCCCAGTTTGACCCCCCAGCCTGATTCCACTGCCTACTGGTAGACCCAAGTGCCAGTATGCACTGGATTCAGGCTGGGAATCAAAGAGTGTATGAGGGGACTTACAGTGCACACTGGTAACGACAAATCCCCCATATGCACTTACCTCCCCACCATGACCACTGCCACACTTGCTCACTGCCCACTGGTAGATATACCCACTTACATAGCCTGACCCCTCGTCCCTTCCCCGACCTGGTTTCTCTGGCAGACACAAGTCCTCACTTACATTGACTGACAACTGGTAGCAATAGAATCACACATACACTGTTTGCTTCCCCCACCGGTAGCCACGCTCCTGGCACCCAATATGATATGTCAACCCACAGCAGTGGGGCACCATTTTTTGTAGGCTGGCAGGAGGTCCTCCTAGGAAATCCCATGATGTTGAACCATTTCCGTATCTTTGAAGTGAGTGATTTGTAAGAAAAACAATTTTTTTTCTGTAGCACCACATTCTGGAAATAGTTGTGCACTCTAACTTAGGGGAAGAAAAGCAAGCCATGGCTCATTAGATGTGGCAGGTCATCTTCTTTCCAAAATGTCATAGTTTCTGTAACCTTTCTTCACTTCTGTAGTTGATATAACCATTTTTGTGCAGACAAGTATTATTTGAGAAAATATTAGAAAAATCAGAGGTTGTGGTAGGTGTTGTTTTGCACTTCTAGCACCCCCTACGGTAGGTCAACTCATACCAATGGGGTGTCATTTGACTCCTAAGAGCACTAGCTAGTGAATGCAGTTGAAAATTGCATGGTTTTCACAGAGCTCCATACATTTTAAGGGGCAGAAATGTAAAAAAATGCAATTTTTTTCCTATATCGCCTCCTTCTGGAAACATTTATGCACACCAGTACTGAGGTAAGAAGGCAAGTTACCCCTCATTAGATGCGGCAGGTTATCCTCTTTACAAAATTGTATGGTTTCTCTACCTTTCCTGCATATCTATAACGGTTATGGCACTTTTCGTGCAGGCAGATAATTTAAAAAACAAAAGTGCCAGGTTTATGTAAGTGTTCCTACCACCCACATACTGCATGTTATCCCACACAAATGGGGTAACATTTTTCTCATGTTGGTAGAAGGTACTGAATACAATAGGAAATGTTATGGTTTTCAAATATTTTAGTATCTTTGAAGTGGTGGAAATGTAAAAAAAAAATGTATTTATTCCTATAGCACCACCTTTTGGAAATAATTGAGCACTTCAGCCAGGGGGTAAAAAGGCAACTGACCCCTCATGTGATGCGGGTGAATGTCTACTTTCCAAAATGGTATACCTTTTATACCTTTCCTTCATGTCGCTAACAGTTATGAACATTTTATTACAAGCAGCCATTTTCGAGGAAGCAAACAGGTAGGTGAATTTACATGCTTCTGGCACCCCTAAGGTAGGTCGACTCATACCAATGAGGTGTCAGTTGTCTCCAAGGAGCTCTAGCTAATGAATGCATTTGGAAATTCCATGGTTTTCACAGATTTCAATACATTTGAAGGGGCAGAAATGTAAGAAAATGCCTTTTTTTCATTAGCGCCAACTTCTGGAGGTATTTGTGCACTCCAGGCTTGGGGTAACAAGGCAAGTCACCCATCATTAGATGCGGCAGGGTGTCTTCTTTTCAAAATGGTATGGTTTGTGTACCCTTTCTTCACTTCTGTAGTTGTTATAACCATTTAAGTATAGACAAGTAATGTTTGAGAAAATGTTAGAAAAATTTGAGGTTGTAGTAGGTGTCGTTTTGCACTTCTAGCACCCCCTGAGGTAGTTAAACTCATACCACTGGGGTGTCATTTTTCTCATAAGAGCACTAGCTAATGAATACAGCTGGAAATACCGTGGTTTTCACAAATTTCAGTACTTTTGAAGGGGCAGAAGTGTAAGAAAATGCCTTTTTTTTCCATTAGTGCCACCTTCTGGAGGCATTTGTGCACTCCAGGCTTGGGGTAACAAGGCAAGTCACCCATCATTAGATGCGGTAGGCTGTCTTCTTTTCAAAATGGTATGGTTGTGTACCCTTTCTTCACTTCTGTAGTTGTTATAACCATTTTTGTACAGACAAGTAATGTTTGAGAAAATATTAGAAAAATTAGAGGTTGCAATAGGTGTAGTTTTGTACTTGTAGCGCCCCCTGAGGTAGGTGAACTCATACCTATGAGGTGTCATTTTTCTCCTAAGAGCACTAGCTAATGAATACAGTTGGAAATGCCATGGTTTTCACAAATTTTAGTACATTTGAATGGGCAGAAATGTAAGAAAATGCCTTTTTTTTTTCATTAGCGCCATCTTCTGGAGGCATTTGTGCACACCAGGCTTGGGGTAACAAGGCAAGTCACCCCTCATTAGATTCAGCGGGTTGTCAGAAATATATAGTTTTATATAGTTATTCCACTGTTTTAGGGTAGCTTTACCACAAAAACCCTAGAATGCACATATTATTTTATAAAGTTGAAAATGTCATTTTGCGCTGCTGGTGATTAGGGCTCTACGCTAGCCATGGACGTAGGTAAAACTATACAAAATTTGGTATTTTTTTACTCGGGGGACTTGGGGCTTTTTCAAATAATTGAAACTTTTTCAATCAAGGTAAATGTTTTTTGATACATAGTATGTGATTTTAGCAAAATGAGTACATTTTCACTTTTTTTGTCATTATGACATCATAGCTTTTTGCACGATGTAAAATTCTCTTCACGTAAGCTACCACGAGAAACCTCAATTCGTTCTGAAAAAAACAATATATAGTTTTCCATATTTAACTAAAAATCCCCAGAGGAAATCAAGCATAAACAGAAGGATAGCAAAAATGCTGAAAAAGTGTCTGGCCTGCAGGGTACAGGAAATGGCCCAAGCCTCTGGCACTGAAGGGGTTAAAGATAAAACCAATGATAAAAATAGCAATAAAATATGGCCCATTTGAGCAACCTCTTGCATTTTCATTTTAGCCATTTAGTCTTTAAATATTACATTTTATATACCGTAAAATCTCAGGTATAATATGCACCTGTGTATAATACGCAGGTGATATTATACCAAAGATTTTGGAGGAAAACAAGAGTGCCTATGTATATTACGCACCCTTGTTTTCCCCCCTTGCTAAAAAATTATAAAGGCTGGCCGATCCCTTCCCTCCCTCCCCCGGGTCAAACCCGCTCTCAAAACAAGCCTTACTAGCTTGAAGTTTAACTTGAAGTCCGCGTCTTCTTCTGTGGATAAGGCAAAATAAAGCGTTATGCACAGCTGATACACAGGGCATTACCATTGGCTGTAGGCGGAAGGTCCTGCAAGCCCATTGATGGAAGCGGGCGGCAAAGGGAAGCGTGCCGCCCGCAGGGAAGCTGTGCATAACTCTTTATTTTTCCTTATCCACAGAAGAAGATGCGGACTTCAAGTTAAACTTCAAGCTAGTAAGGCTTGTTTTGAGAGCGGGTTTGACCCGGGGGATTGAGGGAAGGGATCGGCCAACCATATTTTTTTTTTATTTTTTAAACTCTCGTGTATAATACGCACCCCCCACTTCACATAAGGTGAAGTGGGATAAAATTGTGCGTATTATACCAGAGATTTTACGGTACTTTTCAGTTTACATTGTCAATCTTTGACGATGCATTGCATGCTTCTTTGACAGAGAAGGGGTTAATTATAGATTTGCCTACTGAGCCTAGGGCTTGCCTGTTGACTTTGATTGCCATCAATTTCTTTGTAAGAATTTCTTGAGGTGTAAAGGTCAAAGGGCCACTTTCCAAACCAAATTTATGTATCTTGGAAAAATCCCTTTGCAATAAAATAATCTGAAAAATGTAACCATTTAAGGGCTAGAGAAATGTGCCGAGCATACGCTGTAAGCCTCTCTGGCATACCACGGGTTAAGGTTAATATGAGACTTGGTGTTATCTGTCAATGGAATTTTTATAGAGGAAAAAATATATTAAAACAAATAATATATATATATATATATATATATATATATATATATATATATATATTAACCCTTTGATTGCCATGGGTTATATTCAATGCATTGCTTTGCATACCCCCCTGGCATTCAAAGGGTGGAGTTTAACACCCAGCCCATAAAAAATAGTAATGTTTTTATGAAAAAATCTAGTGCTGGGATTTTATACTGAGTAAACCAAGGGCAGTCCCATTGGTGTGTGATTCTTCAGTCAGAAATTAGTTCTGCTCAAACTTGACCACAAAATACCATATTTTTTTGTCAGTATTAGAGATATTTAAAATAATTTACTGAAATACCCCATAGACTATAATGGCAACAGCACCATCTAGAGATGACTTTTACTTAGAATGTGTTTTTAATTAAAGGGATAGTAATACTTAAAATGTAAAAAAAAATATGTTGTAGGGTTTATCCCCCCTGAGTAAAACAAGAGTACTCCCACTGCTGAGAGGTGTTTTATTCAAAAGTTATTAATTTTCAAAGTTGAATTTTTTAGGTGCAATATCACAGTGACCTGAAATTGTACAGTGGCGCTGTTGCTACACGATCCTATGGACAACTCTGGTCAGTTGACCATAAATCTCCATAGGATGGTGTAGCAACAGCGCCACTGTACAATTTCAGGCCACTGTGATATTGCACCTAAAAATTCAACTTTGAAAATTAATAACTTTTGAATGAAAGACCTCTCAGCAGTGGGAGTCCTCTTGTTTTACTTAGGGGGATAAACCCTACAACATATTTTTTTTTACATTTTAAGTATTACTATCCCTTTAAAGCGGAACTTTCACCTCTCTATCATTGTGGCTTCAGCTGTTCGTTTGTGTCCCGTGGTCATATTGTTATGTTTCTTTTCGCTTGCAAATGTGTCTAAGTTGAGCAACACAGACTTCAATTCTGTTCCTGGTGACGTAAGCCTTTGGTTTATCTGTACAGCCGTGCACCGTATGGTGCAGAAGACACTCCCACAGGGCTTGTGTGTGAAGCGTCCGTCCTGCCCCTGAATCCTACATCATTCCCTTCTTTACCACGTGACCTGGCGTGCTCCTGCTCATCCAGGTCATGTCAGTGAGGTGCGAGTGCATTCATGTACAGCGCTCGCACTGTATATATAAGCACAATACAATTGTAGCACTAGTAAGAGGGGTAGGCAACTCATTGCAAATGTGGTGTGTAGCCCTCTAGTACTCAAAGGGTTAACATTTTGAGGTCATTTAAATTATAAAATCCATGTACTGAGACTGACATATTACTACAGGCTGTTTCCTGCAGTCATTTATTCGCATTCACAGTTTAACATACCTCTGAGAGCGCCGGGAGTCAGATACTGTACACTCTGCAGTTCCTGATCCTGTGTAAGAGTGCAATGTGCACGAACTGCAGCATACACCTTAATTTGCATGCGGTTCGTGCACGAGCGTGCGTCACGCTGAACTGGAGGAAAAAAAAAGCCAGTCTCGTATGCTGTGAGTGACAGGGCACAGGGAGAGCTAGCACATACGCTGTTTAACTAGGAAGGAAAGATGGCGCCACTCTCCTTGGATGTGCAGCTACATTGTAAGGTAAAGTTTAAGACCATAGGTGGATAGCAGGGGACTTATACATATACGACTGGCATAAGCATAACTATTACTTACAACCTATACATAGTTATTTGTATGTTAAAGTTCCGCTTTAAAAATCATTCCATATTCAAGTATGAGGTGTAATAATTTGTACAAAGAATCCCCCAGCAGTGGCCCTTCCTTGTTTTACTCAGCAAAAAAAAAAAAAAAGCCCTGCTGCATAATTATTCTTATAATCTCGGAACTGTTTCTTTTAGATTTCCCGGAGGATGACTCTAAAAGAGGATGGGAGTATATAAATGACATGATTCACGTCACAGAGGGGTGGGGCAGGTTCTGACAAGCTGTCTAATGAAGTGGGCGGGAAATAGGCAGAACAGGATGGGGAAGGTGCAGAAGTGGGCAGAGTTTCAGAGGAAACTTCCCACCACAGGAGAATTGGCCTCTCTCCCCAGAGACCCAGTCATTCACTACAATGGGGCAAATTCTGAGAGTTCCCAGCTATGGGGATAGGTCTCCTCTTCTGTGTATTACTCTCATTTGTGGCAATTACTGTAAAAACTACCTCACTTATATATTACCTTATTCTATTTTGTGTACCTGGAGCTGTATACACAAAAAAAGAACTATTCTACAGATAGAGGATACATTAAATTTCTTTCCTATTGATATAAATGGGGCTTTAATCCCTGAAATTCTTTAGAGGTCTCTAGTTTATTGGAGAGCAATGTGATGGAGACTTCTCTAGTGTTCAAGGAGTCAACAATGTATTGGAGAGCTTTATAGCATTCAGTGGATTAACATCTCCAACTTAATCAATAGGAGTTTGTGTTTGCCACAGTTGGTTTATCCCAGAATTGTTTTCTTTTTTTCATTGTTCATGTTCATACAACCTATTGTGTGATGCTGTATAAGTAAAAATATGAACAGTACACCTCCTAACCCATGCCAATAAAGGAACCATGTCCTGTCACTGGGATTTTAGTGGGATACAGTACTAAGGGATTCTGGGAGATAATTCTTGTGACATGAGTCTAATGGAGCATGCAATACATTGCTGTTTTGTGAAAAACATAATTTATTAACGCTCCAGTGAGTCCCAGTTACAGGTCACAGCCATTCACCAAAATCATGGAAAACAAGTTAACACATATTTTCTATTCCTTTGTGATCTGAAGATGAACACAGAAATAATGATTACAACATTCTTATGGATAGTTCTTTAAAGCATCAGTCGACATTTCCACTTGTAACTGACCTGTAACTACAGCAAAACCTCCCGTGTTATGTCTATTACAATTCTTTAATCTGTGTAGGGTTGAGGCAGAATAATTTGGACGCCTCCACTAAATAATATGGCATTATCCTTCTAACAATTTGTGGATAACTTGTGTACACTGAGGGTCATATACAGAACACTAAAGAGGAGCAATATTAGAACAAACCAAATGCACTGTAGGGGACAAATTTCAATTTCCATTAGTTTAAAGGGATAGTAATGTTAGAAAAAAAAGTATTAACTATAAGGTAGATACAATTAAAAGAGAGTACTTGCACTTATTCATATCTCTCAAACTGTTATGGTTTGAGAGATATAGGAAAATAAAGTTCTCGATCCCTCCCCTTTCTGCTTGACGAGCTGTAAAGCTGTCAGAAGCAGATTCTGGTCACTTGACCAGATGTGGCTCTTCAGCAGAGCTGATATAACGATATCTAAAGATAAATACTTCATCGGAATGATCTACAAAGTGTGCTTTCAAAGCAGGCACATGTTGTAGACCGCTCCGATGAAGTATTTATTTTTAGATATCTCTATCGGCGCTTCTGAAGAGCCACCGTCTGATCCAGGAACCAAAATCTGCTTCTGATAGCTTTACAGCTCGTCAAGCAGAAAGGGGAGGGAACAGAGAACTTTATTTTCATCTATCTCTCAAACCATAACGGTCTGAGAGATACGAATAAGTGCAAGTACTCTGTTTTATTTGTATCTACCATATAGTTAATACATTTTTTCTGACATTACTATCCCTTTAAAGGGGATCTATCACCCCTATACAAGTTAGTCTTATTAGGTAGGTTATATAGCAAATAGGTGTAATATTGTAGTATTTTCTTTTTTTAATCGCTGTTTGGCTGAAATTCAATTATGAAATACTGCCCTGTGCCCAGTTTCCAGATAGACTGTGGGTACAGCTCTGTACCGCAGTCTGTCACTCTGTCTCAGCTCCCCTCCCTCTACCCAGCTTCCTCCAATGACAGAGGCTTTCTGCCTGTAAGTTGGAGCGGTCTCACTGGCCAGAGAGCACGCCAGCTTACAGACAGAAATCCTCCATCATTGGAGGAGGCTGGATAGAGGAAGCAGAGGCAGAGTGGCAGACTGCGGTACAGAGCTGGTAACCGCAGTCTGTCCAAAAGTAGGGCACAGGGCAGTATTTACTCAGATTTCAGCCAAACAGAGATTAAAAAAAATACTACAATATTACATCTATTCGCTATATAACCTACCTATTAAGACTAACTTGTAACTTTAAACTGGTCTTTAATCCCCCTGAATGCTAAATAGGTCTCCAATTCATTGTAAAGCAATGGTTTAGAGAGCACTCTAGTATTCAGGGGGGTTAAAAGACTCATTTTAATCAATTTACATTTTAATTTGTCCCCAATGATGTGGTTGGTTTACTCCAGAATTTCTCTACTATATGAACAATAAAATTTGTTTTATTAAGATGTTGGATCCTAAAACTCTGAAAAGTCTTTTTAGGGTGAAGTATTAGATATGAACTACAAATGTGCAGGGAGACAGGCATTAACCCCTTAAGGACCATTGCCGTACCAGGACCGTCACGGTGGGATGGACCACTGACGGTCCTGGTACGTCATGGAGTTCAGGGCTCCCGACGAGGCTGCATGTTGCTCCAGAAGCCCTGAACCGGAATTGCTAAAAAAAAAAAAAAAAAAAAAAAAAAAAAAAAAAAAAAAAAAAAAAGCCCTGTGGTGCTCAAGTGCCAGCCACGTGGGCATGCGCCGGTCCTTAAGGGGTTACACCAATATTTTTGATCGGACGGGATGAAAACAAGGGTAAACCTAAACAAATCTCAATGTGTAGGAGGACATTTCTAATGCAAGTTTCCATTATCGGGATTTAACCCCCTTAAGGACCAATTTGATCCTTGCCGCCGCGCCAGGACACGTGACCTGTTACGCATACCTGCGCGCCACTTTGAGGCCTAAGAGAGATCGCTCCGGTCTTGGAGCGATCAATTTTAGGCCCCGTTTTTACTTACAGCGCTCACGGTAGAGCGCTGTAAGTAAAAAGTACGTGACATGCTATGACCGTCATTGGTCCTTAAGGGTATAAGGACCGTGACGGTCATAGCACGTCACGTAGTCCTTAAGGGGTTAAAGGACAAATATTAAGTTTTTGTACATCTGTAGAGCAGTGGTTCTCAACCTGTGGGTCGGGACCCCTTAGGGGGTCGAATGACGATTTGCCTGGGGTCGCCTAAAACCATCAGATATTTATATTTCGATTCATAACAGTAGAAAAATTACAGTGATGAAGGAGCAATGAAAATAATTTTACTGTTAGGAGTCGCCACAACTTGGGAAATTTTATCAAAGGGTCGCGGCACTAGAAAGGTTGAGAACTGCTGGAGTAGAGGGAGATTATCGATGGGCTGCATTGTGCCACTACTCAATGAGTCAAAAAACTAACCTCAACAATTATCTTATAAGCAGGACTAAAATAAATGAGCCTGAGAATGCACTTTGAGTTTTGCTTGTAACCACTCTGTCTTAACCCCTTAACGGTCATAGTACGTCATGGGTCGATATGAGTTAACGACCCATGACGTACTACGACCGTCATGGAATTCCGGGCTCCCCCTGTGGCTGCACGCCGTTCGGGGAGTCTGGAACCGGAATTTGAAGGGGGAAAAAAATGCTCCATGGTCCTTAAGTGACCACGCCGATCGGCCAGTTGTTAAGGGGTTAAATAGCCATAAAGTTCGGAGCTCCGCTTCAGCCATTACAGTCAATGTAAACTTTACATATTTAGCTTCTGCAAATTAATCTGGGAGACTTAAAGGGATAGTAATAATTTATTTTCTTAAGCTATCTTTATTCTGTATTCCCTATAATAATAACAAATGTCCCCTTAATTTTTTTCTGAAAGCACCATCTTACCTAATTTTTCTAACTGTTTATGAGCTCTCTCAGTGAATTTCAGCAGCCATCTTTATTTTTCTGCTCACTCTCGTCAGAAGCTGCAAATGCAGCACACTCCTGATAAAAGTTAATTTATTCGGGCATGAGCACACCTTTCCAAATGCTCACAGATGTTTCGTGAGACCTAACACCCGCCTCTCTCACCCATTCTGTGACATGACACTAAAATATGAATGCGCTGGACTTACTATGTTTTATGCTGTCTTGAAAAAAAAAGGTAGATGAATGTACTCCGGCACATTGCAAAGCCTGTACAAATCTGCTATTAACCCTTTGAGTGCCGGAGGTGCTTAGCACCCTACTGGCACTCAAGGGATTAAAAGGAGGTTCATGCCAGCTTTGCGATGTTCCGGAGTACATTGATCAAATGTAAATACTGTAAGGATTCTAATAAGATACATAATGTTCTTAAAAATACAATAAGCATAGTATAACAGAAGAATTCTGTATGCACGATAACTTGCACAAGGATCGCTGTTCATCATTTATATAGATGCGGTTAACTTGAAAAAGTTGAAAGTATTTTACACCGTGCTAGTACAAGCAGTGTAGCAGTGGAGCGACAGAAAGTTAGTGCACATTATTCCCCATATGTATCTTTAGGCAGCTTGGTGAAAGAAAAATGTTTCTCTGTCAAACATCAGTAGTAGTGAGTACCAGGATCCACCATCCCGGGTGGTTGGTCCTGTCAAAATACATTGAACCTGTGCATAAAAGAAGACAAACTATTCTGCTAGTAGACATTATTCCTTCAATGAGAAAAACATATTAAATGGAACATTCTTTCTTGAATTATTTGGCAACTGGAGAACCTCCGTGTATGTATTAGGGATTCCGCTGTGCTGTGATCAAATACAATGTTGCCGCTCCTAGTGGCAATGATTGCAAACTCCCGATTGATGAAAAGGTTTCCTTCTTTGCGAGTTCTGTCCTCAGGTGACCCCTGGGCTTTCCTACAGCTTGTTGTTCTGCAGAGCTGGGGAGCCCCATAACAGGCCTTCAGTATGTGGGCAGAACCTTTAGGAAACTCAAGTCAAGATTTTTTGTGCATCTGAGAAACAGTCGGTTTTGAAAATCAGCAGTGCCTTAATCAACAGGTCAAATAAGGAGTTACTTAAATAACCAGAGTTTGGATGTATACCAGGAGTGCTGCCTTTTGTTGAGTACTTTCCGCAGCTCAGCTCCTCTGTGGCACTGAACTGAATGGTCACATGTTTGGAAGTAGTTCAGGCGGGGGGAGCAAAGAGTAGATGAGATTTGCAGGGAGGCGTGTATAACTAGCTCCTAACACAGGAGCACGGCTTCATTACTACAGCTTGGGTCTTTTGTCCCTTTCTGCTATCTGCTTGGTAGTACCACCATATCTCAGATCTGCAGGAGCTTTGATGATGTCATGAATAGGGGTGGGAGGGGTAAGATTGAAGAGCCAATTTTAGGAAAAGTAAGCTGTTGCTGATTATCAGAGTAGGATGCATCTACTGCAAACTTTACTATGTACACTAAGTTGATGATGATAAATTGTATATACAAATAAAAAATGAAATAAAGAATTGAAAGTACAAACTAACTACGTGAGCAAAACTGCCCTCCATTCTTTTTCAGGCGACAATGATAAGATTCAATAGCCCTCTCATGTGGTATATTGCTGTATAATTACACCACATCTAGACTAGATATGTATGACAGGGTTGTGAAATTTATATTGCCCGACACCCGGGACATGTAGTTCCGGGAGTCTGGCAGGTAAATTTTACTCCCATTTAGCCCTGCTTCGGGCAAGAAGAGTCGGACTGACAGCGCGGTGAAGCTGTGAATTTTTTTTTTTAGCTCTGTATCCCGCTATTGTGAACTGCACGTGCGTGTGCCCAGTGATGTCATCACGGTCCGCAGGGGCTCGTGATATCGAGTCTGATTGGGCCAACAAAAACGCTTGGTGTGTAGTTGAGCAGAGTGCACAAAGCCAGTACTCCAGCAGCTTCCTTATGCTGGCCTGGCACAAAGGTGAGGAAGAGAGGCAGGCAGGCGGCAGCACTTCAGTGGAGGAGAATGAGCACAGTCTAGACTGGAGGACTCAGGAGGAGGCTTCATTGGAGGTAAGCACTGGTTTGGGTGCCAGTGTGAGTAGGGTGGACACAGTGTGGAGGTGGAGACAGGATGGACAGTGTGAAGGTGGACACAGGGTGTGGAGGTGGACACAGGGTGGGCAGGGTATGGAGGTGGACACAGGTTGAGGAGGTCGACACAGGGTGGGGATGGGGTGGAGGTGGACACATGCTGTGGACACAGGGTGGGCAGGGTGTGGAGGTGGACACATGGTGTGGACACAGGGTGTGGAGGTGGACACAGGGTTGGGAGGGTGTGGACACGGTATGGAGGTGGACACATGGTATGGGCAGGGGGGGAGGTGGACACAGGGGGTGGACACAGGGTGGGGAGGGGGTGGACACAGTGTGGAGGTGGACACATGGTGTGGACACAAGGTGGAAAGGGTGTGGAGGTGGACACAGGGTGTGGAGGTGGACACAGGGTGGGCAGGGTGTGGAGGTGGAGTCTATATTGATATGAGGTGGTAGGCTGTGTTTCCTATTTGTACATATGTTTTTGATTATTTAACTGTTATCTTTGTCTTAGGTTAACAACTTTTGACTTTAGTATGTGGGATAGGATTTTTTTTATGTCACAGCTGTAGGTGATTGATTTCACCTGCTTAATTGTTTCCACTTGAGTGGAAGCAATTAACTTGCAGATGCCAGTCTTTGAGCGCCATTTTTTAACATTTTAACATGTATGTGAGAGCACTTTGGGGTATCTGTCTGCTAGCACGTGCCTATTTAGGACAAGTAGATTGTCATGAGGGACAAGTAGATTGGGCTCCCGTTTTAGTCCCTTGGACAAGTAGTTTTTTTGTTTTTTTTTTTAATTTCCACACCCCTGTATAAGCTGGTACTGTAAGGCCATGCACAATGTATGTGTTCAATGTCTTGGACATAAGATGATAATGACATTATATATGGCTTGAGTATTTTGTCCACATGTATGCTTACATTTTGTGTAATGCAATTACCAGCTACAGTTGGTCTTCCTGATAGATCCATCAGGTTTTTATGTACTTTTGGGAGACAATAGATTGTCCTTGACCTTCAGTAGCATATTCTGTAATTGTTTATTGAATCCCAGCGTGGGTTGTTAATATCCTCAATGCCATTTTTTCAGAACCATCTCTTGTTATTATACAAATGTTCCCCCCTTATCAGTGGGCTTAATAATGTCACTCAAGTCAAAAAAAGTTTGCACTTTCCCCTTACTTAATTTTTTAGCACTACTATAATTCTGCAGGTTTTGCTTGTGTTGAAATATAGTTATTAAAGGGATAGTAATACTTCGTTTTATCTTTATTTTATTTTGTAGGCATTAAAAAAACATGAAAAACGATATGTCTTATCTCTCAAACCTTTATGGTTTAAGAGATATTCACAAGCAAAGTATCCCCCCCCCGTTCAGCCAGATCAGAAGGGAGGTGCCCAGGTAGACTGCAGAGAGGGCCAATCTTCAATTAAGATAAGGGATAAAGCTGAAAAACTTGTCAAGGGGGGAAGGGATTTCATTGTTTTCATACAAAGAAGATTGTCCCCTTCTGTTATCTGTCTGGTTTTACAACCAGATTCACATCTGAGAAGAGATGGTTTACACCAGGAAAAAGGGACGGGGGGGGGAAACTTTGCTTGTGAATATCTCTTAAACCATAAAGGTTTGAGAGATAAGACTTATATCATTCTTCATGTTTTAATGCCTACAAAATAAAATAAAGATAAAACGAAGTATTACTATCCCTTTAAGGAAAACTGTTTCAGCTTCAGCAGACCATACAACTGTCTTTTATTAATTGCACTTAGGAAATTCATTCCGACAAAACTTTATAACATATTAAAGCCAATAATTCTCTAGTATGCCATTGACTAATTAGATGTTGAATTAATAAATCACAATTGATCATATAAGACCACAAAATTGCAGATTAGTGGTATAGGAACAAAAGTGTAGATTTTGGTTACTATTGCATCAGAGCCACCAATACATTTATTAAACTACCTATAGTATATGTGATAGGGTTGCAAGACTTGTCACAAATCTCTGTTCATGTAGTGTAACAATAATAAGATTTAATGTCATTCAAGGCCTCTATCAGAAATCTTGGGGTCCAGTACAAACATAAAGCCAAGCTCCTCCCATCCCATGCATTTGCAATGAATTCTGGAAGCATATGTAAACATGGAACTAGTGGAATAGAGGACAGAGCGGTAGAGGTGCGCTCCAGTTTTCTGCTATACTACCTACAAAATATACATAAAAAGGGGATCAATCTGGTTACCTCTGTCTGATCGAGGACGGCTGCTCCCCTCTGCTTGACTTGGCCTTATACATGGGTATTGCCTGTAACCATACCTGGGAACTTTTGAAACAGGGCTACCCAGAGGGTAACCCTGTCAGTGCCCAGGGGGAGGAAAATGACGCGAATCGCGTCATAAAAGGGGTGGGGCTTGGTTGTGGGGGGCGGGACAACAAAAAAAACCCTGTAAGAGGGCGGGGAGTGGGAGGAACCGGGCGGGATGGAGCACAAGTGGGCAGAGTTTCTACTTAAACTCTGCCCACCCGGTGATTCACACATTGCCTCGGAGACCCGGTAATTCACTTTGAAATCCGGAGTCTCCGGGGCAAAACCGGAGAGTTCCCAGGTATTCCTGTAACCTGCTGATGTCCCTCAATGTTGATAATATAATGCTTTTACAGTAGGTAATTTAACCTTACTCTGAGGAATATTGTATCTCTTATGAATAAATATTCAGAAAACAGGAGAAATAGAGTAACAGTCATAATATTACACATTCACTGGGCCTGGTCTCATTAACCCACTACAGCTGTTTTTTTCTTGTGTGTGTGTATACATAGTCCTTAATTGACCCTATAGACACCAGCTCACTTGTTGAATTCAACACATACATATTCATAAACATAGTAGAAAATTAATGCTCTTACAGTTGTCTGACTCCATATGTGCTGGCAGAAGTCACAGAAGGACTGCATAATGTAGTACCTAGATCAAGTATCAACATACAGCTGATAGTTCCCTTTAGCCAAATATTTACTGTTGGATCTTTCTTTATCATAAATCCTATATATGGTTTGCAGTCTGCTTTGTGAAAGGAAAATACGGTCTGTCATTATCTACAAAATTTTAGGTGACATTTTGTGAATGTCATTGTTCTGTTCTTTTTAACTCCTTGGATGCTAGAGAGATCTCCAAAGCATTGCACTGAAGAATTCTCTTGCATCCAAGGAGTTAATCTATGTTGTTTTTGCATTTTTTTGTTCTATGACCTGCAAATCATTTTGTAAAAGTTGAAGAAGCACAAAAGGTTTTACAAAAGAGACCATATTACCATAGCTGGGAGCTCTTCATGATTGCCCCAGAGACTCCAGTTTCGCTGTTGATTACCGGGTTTCCGGGGCAGAGGCTGATTCTCTGGATGTGAGAAGTTTCTAAGGAAACTCTGGCCATTTCTGCTTCTTCCCAGTCTGTTCTTCCCACTCCCTGCCCACATTTCTTCCTTCCCCACGCTGTTCCTGCTACTTTTTTTCCACTTCTGTTAAGCCCCACCCCCACTTGTGATTAAAGGGATAGTAATACTTCATTTTATCTTTATTTTATTTTGTAGGCATTAAAAAAAACATGAAGAACGATATAAGTCTTATCTCTCAAACCTTTATGGTTCACGAGATATTCACAAGCAAAGTATCCCCCATCTGTTCAGCCTGATCAGAAGGAAGGTGCTCAGGTAGACTGCAGAGAGGGACAATCTTCAATTAAGATAAGGGAAAAAGCTGAAAAACTTGTCAAGGGGGGCAGGGCTTTCATTGTTTTCATACAAAGAAGATTGTCCCCTGCTGTTATCTATCTGGTCTTACAACCAGATTCACATCTGAGAAGAGATGGCTTACACTAGGAAAAAGTGGCGGGAGGGGAAACTTTGCTTGTGAATATCTCTTAAACCATAAAGGTTTGAGACATAAGACTTATATAATTCTTCATGTTTTTTTAATGCCTACAAAATAAAATAAAGTTAAAACGAAGTATTACTATCCCTTTAAGCACCACCCATTGTTTTACAAAAGTTGCATCACTTATCTCCCCCAGCGGCACCACAAGACTCCCCTCTGGTAAGTCCACAAGATAAAGTACCCAGGTATGCATATTACCAGATGGAGGGTCAGTATAATACAATAAAATGTTAAGTTTTTTTTCTGGGAAATAAAGGCTGAGCTTTGACACGGGGAAATGGATGCTAAGTCACAAATGGTGGACAAAGACTAATCCTGAACCAAACAAACTATTGGTAGAGAACAAGAGAGGACATGTACCAATGGAGCTTTATTCCCTGGGGATGGTGGGGGTGGAATCTTTACCTCTGCTGCTGGAAAATAGTCAGAGCAAGCAATGTTTCTTATGACTTTCTTTGTCCATTCCCTGAGATTCTGCAAGAAAAGAGGGTGAACCATGTGTTACATATGCTACAAAGAGATCACAAAGATGTCCACAGGGCCACATGCACAAATGACAAGTCTGACACAGTCCAGTTGCAATATTAGGAATAAAAGGGTTAGTAATGCCCATATTTAACCCCTTAATGACCCTTGACAACCCTGACTGAACGACCCATGACGTGCTATGATTGTCATGGAATTCCGGGCTCCCCCCGCGGCTGCACGCTGTTCGGGGAGTCCGGAAGCGGATGGATTAAAAAAACAAAAATGCTCCGTGGTCCTTAATTGACCGTGCCGAGCCGATCGGCCGGTCATTAAGGGGTTAAGTTTATTCAATATTGTAGAGGTGAAAAAATAAAGTATATGGAGAAAGTCCTGTCTCTCAACCTTTAAGGGTTGAGAGATATTTACAGCTAAAGTTCTCACCTCCATCCCCTTCTCCTGACGTCAGCTCTCTACTGACAGCAGGAGATCCCGGTCCTGGGACCAGCCGGTGGCTCTTCACCAGAGCCAAAATAGCTATCTTTAAAAAAAAAAAAAAAAAATACTTAATTGAAATGGTCTACAAAGTGTGCCGGGTTTGCAAGCAGACTTTGTAGACCATTCCAATGAAGTAGTTATTTTTAAATATCACTATTTTGGCTCTGCTGAATAGCCTCCTTGAGTCGGCCCACACAGATCTCCTCCTGTCAGCTTCACAGCTGACATGAGGGAGGGGGGAACTTTAGTGGAAAATATCTCTCAAACCATAAAGGTTTGAGAGATAGGACTTTCTCCATATACTTTATTTTTTTAACATCTATAATATTGAATAAACTTAAATATGGGCATTGTTACAGATAGTTAAGTCCATGGATGGACTTAGGCCGTTGTGCTGGGTTTTCTCTCTCTCCTGAAGGGGCTATGAGCAGGTAGCCTTGCCGGTCATTTTTGCAGCATTCCTTCCTAGGATGGGGGCCAAAAGGAGACCCTTGATACCAACTAGTGACAGGGACACAGGACCCAGTTCAGGTTCCAAAGTAACACACCCTTTATTTCACAAACTTCAGCTCTTTTATACACAGTGAACCACATCAGGATATAATACCAGACAAAGGACAGTGACATATGGTATACACATAATATAAAGGGCCAGACATGATTACATTATTTAGACAAAGGGACTGATGAGGGGCAAACACTAGGACAAAGGACTGAGGGACTCGAATACACATTTTACACAATGGGCCAGGGGTTAGAAGCATCTTTGAATATTCCGCTTCAACCCCTGGCCAATCAGGAGTCCAGAATCAGATGGCCAATCCTGGCCAAGATCTTCATGGCCGTCTCAGCCAATCAGAACCTTTGGGCGGGCAGCTAACTGACCAATCCCTGGGCTGCCTACTTTCCCCCATGTTAACTGTATGAGGGACCTTTAAACTCTTCACCCAGGGCTTTGGCCAATCAGGAAGCGGCCTACTCTCTCATGTAAAGTCTATGGGGCTTTTTTGAATATGTTGCCCCTCGCGGCAGCCAGTATGCAGCCTGTTATAGTTCATGTATTTCAGTCTTTTGGAAATAGTTGATCCTCTACAACTCCACCAAGTTCCATGTAACGGCCGAGGGTCTGTTACAGGCATTACTAACCATTTAGAAAATTCCCATTTGATTTAAATGGTACTTTTAATACCTTGAATGCACATTGAGTATATTTCTTTATTTTATACCACCCTGGTCCTCAAGAGTTAATGTCATTGGATAGGAGAGCACAAGCGTACAAAGCATAACATCTACCCAATGGGAGAGCTCAGGCTTTGGCTACACCCCTCCGTAAACCTGCTAATAACCGCTCCGTATAGTCATGACAATGTAAACTACAATACAGTTTTGGGTGTACACTGCTTGTACTCAGCAGGAAGAGTTCTAAAGCACACAAACACATTGGTTTTCATAATAAATCATTGCTGCTACTTTAATGTGGTTTTGGCTGAATTATAGGAAATCAGAATAAGCATTTTGATGTATTCCAAATGAAGTATGAATCTCGCTTCTCTCCTGTCTATGGAGTAGCGAGTTTATCAGCTGAGTATTATCTCACAGACCCAATGAGATAAAAAATGAATTTATAAACATTCAACTTACCATGTTTAACTGATTAGGTTTCTCCTGGCATTTAATATAGGCTTCATAGTATGCAAACATCTTAAAGGGATACTGATGTTTCATAATAAAACAGTTCTAATTAATCATCATAGTATTTGGACTTTGGAGAGTGTTATTTCAATTCTGTCAGAGTTGTAGTTCAGGAGTAATTCAATGACAAAGTATCCTCCTCCCGCCCCTTTTACTGATGTAAGACTGCTCAGCCAGATCAGAAGGGAGGTGCCCACGTAGATTGCAGAGAGAGACAATCTTCAATTAAGATAAGGGAAAAACCTGAAAAACTTGTCAAGGGAGGCAGGGCTTTCATTGTTCTCATAGGAAGAAGATTGTCCCCTGCTGGTATCTGTCTGGTCTTACAACTAGATTCCACATCTGAGAAGAGATGGCTTACACTAGGTAAAAGGGGCGGGAGGGGAAACTTTGCTTGTGAATATCTCTCAAACCATAAAGGTTTGAGAAATAAGACTTATATCGTTGTTCATGTTTTTTTAATGCCTACAAAATAAAATAAAGATAAAACGAAGTATTACTATCCCTTTAAACCTGAAACAAAACACAGTTACAATGTGAGACATCTGTATTAAACACAGTAACATATAATATGATTTAAAGACAGGTCAGCTTATTCCTTTTCAACCTTAAGACCAGAGATGAGCAACATGGCTTGTGGAACTGCAGTTCATATTATCATTTCCTATCACCCGCAGCTGAACATTGGCCAGATAAATGATGGGAGCTGTAGTTTAACAATAGATAAAGAACTAAAATATTTGTACTCCACTGCTATAGATCCAGTCTGAACAATGTCCTTTTACATAGGCAGAAGAGACCCATATCAATGCCAAACATTTTGTTTCTTGCTGCTATTGCATTAGCATTCCTCACCTTGTGGCAGTAAGTTGTTCAATGAATCTAGAAAGTGTTCTGTGAAGTATTCTCCAGGTTAAAGTGCAACTAATTATATAATCATATAAAAAAATGCTTTTCTCTGTCCAATACAGGTTACTGGTAACTCTGGGAGGCGATCCGCCCCTTAGTAAGCAGGAACAAATTCTCAAAGTGTATGCAGGGGGTGGAGCCTCCCTTCCTTCCTTGACTGCAGCTAGCCAATCAGCTCCAGAAAGATTTGTTCCTCTGTGAAGACAACACCAAATCTTTTTTATTTTTCTGTTAGATATGGAATACCACCATTAGGCGGATTATCATGACTGACAATGCCCTTAGATGTGACTAGCTCAGTATCCAGGTGCTTTTTTGTGGACCTTAAGCCCTGAGGGGGAAAATCTTGATTTCAAGTGCTTTCCCAGGAGTTACCCACTGAGGTACTTCTTGCCCCCATGGTAA
This sequence comes from Rhinophrynus dorsalis, assembly GCA_037306005.1. Lineage (NCBI taxonomy): Eukaryota > Metazoa > Chordata > Amphibia > Anura > Rhinophrynidae > Rhinophrynus > Rhinophrynus dorsalis. Next base: position 117,824,374 of record CM074727.1, on the reverse strand, counting down.
TCTGAAGACAGAAGATCTGCAGGAAAGGTGAGCTACCCTTTGAGTGTTGCAGGTCCACTTGTTCCACAGTGCCCCTCCGCACAGGGGTGTATTTCTGGAGTTCTTACTGCACATTCCTGCACTCATTGGGTATATCTGTATGTCTGTTTGGAGAAGGTTTATGTGGTAACTTAACCCTTTAACTGCTGGTTTGACACTTTTTTGGGGGGTTTATGGCACTTTTCCTACTGGATTGGTGTTTTCTGGGTATCCTCACATGTTCTGTGGATGTTTTACACATTTTTATGTTTTACTGTAATATTTGTAAAAATTGAGTACTGCGCCTTTAAGCCGCGCTTTACCGCATAGACACCATTGCTCCACTCACTTCTATGGAACTAGACTGTTTGGGACGTATCTCTGTAACCATTTAACATAGAGACTTCAGAGATGGCTCATTTTACATGTCTACCCTTGCTCTATCATCCGGTTGATGTTTCAAGTGTGTTGGGGGACTCAGGGGGCTTCGGGCACTGTTTTAGGGTACTTTTTGGGAAAACTACATTTCCCATGAGCACTTGCTTTGCGTCCTTGTTTCTGATTGGCTCCCGCCGTGGCAGCCATTTTGTGAGATTTTCTGGGCGAGTATCCTACGCAGGGCTTGGACTCGCCTTCTCTCCTCTGCAGATTAACCCTTCGCCCTGCCAGATAAGTTCATTTTAGCGATTTCTGGGGTGAAACTTTAATCCTACACACTATAATTGGGTGATTTATTGTACCGTTGTCTATTTTGACACTGTGAGAATGTTTATACTGCTGGAGCTTGAGGCTAGACTTAAGACTAAGGAGGCTGGGGTCTCTGTATCCCCCATTGTGCATTGCTCTTCCTGTCACTCATGGCTACCTAGAGAATATTCAGGTCACTTATGCCCAGCATGTTCTGCATCTCACTGTTCTCCCTACTCTTCATTCAGCCCATCATCCTCTATGCAATGACTTTCACCTTGTCTATGGCAAGTTTTAATCTCTCACCACCTTCTTCTTCATCCTGCCCCCCAACCCTTCCGCCTACTTCTCTTGTCCCTTCCCACCCGTTGTTCCTTCCCCCTCTCTTCTGTGGAGCTCTGTCACAGTTTTTTTGTGGGGAACAAAGCCCTTATGACTTATTAGGGTTCATTAGGTCAGGTAGCAGTGAGTCATAATATCTATATTTGAGCTCTATATACAGCTCACTCATCTATCTGGTTGGAGTAGAGTAGGCCTCAGGGTGAGTGAGGTCTTTAGTGTCACACATACACCGGGGACTCGAGTAGTGGGCATGCCCGGCAAGACTGCACCTGTGCCACGGAGACACTCAACTGTATACCACAGACGTCATACACAGAGGGAGAGACCAGGTCTTACACTGTCCTCTCTCACTAAGAAACTGATGGTATCAGCCCGAAAAGACTTGCAGGAGGGGCATTGTATTTAACAATGCAATGAATACTCCTGATGCACTCAAAGGACTTATTCCGCACGGGCAATGCCATGCCCCTTTTGCTAGTTTTATTATAAATCACACTTAAGTTATTATTAACTTATTATTTTTTTGTTTTTGTTTTTTACAATTTTTTTTTTAAGGCTGTAACAGCAGCCTGCCCTTCCCAGTAGATAAGTGGCCTGCTGTCACTTTCAGCATGGTCCCCTTCCAAATTACACATGATGGGGGAGATTCACTAAACGGTGATAAAGTAGAGATGATTTCTCCAGTGTTTCACTTCTTCAGTTCCTGCGTTGTTCTGTGGAGCCTATGCACTAAGATTTCTTCAGCTTTGGACCTCTTAGTGCATAGGCTCCATAGAATAACATAGGAACTGGAGAAGTCATCTCCACTATCATCTCTTAGTGAAGTGTCATAGAGGAGAAAGTGAGATTTCTAAGGGTGGGGGGATAGCAATAAAGAGGTTTGAGACCCATGCTTTATTATTCACAGACTTTTGTAAGTGACAGGGAGCGTTATTGGATATATATTATATATGTGTTTGTGAATTCTGTGCACATATGTTGTCCAGAAACTCACAATCTTTCCAAGCACAAGCCAACAGTAAAACACCCCAGGACTGAGTGAGACAGCTTTCCTCTTTCTACTAGCAGATATTTCCTACACTGCAAGCAGATATTACAATGTCCTTGATTCATTTTTCTCTGCCATGGGGGCTTGTGTTTCAAGGCAATATTTAATTAACTCGGGAGGACAACACTTGCACCACATACCATTTACACTTTGTAATAACTTAAGATGTCTGTCGTTTTTTGTCTACCAAACTTTTGCCACAACAAATGGGCTTCCTTGGTCTTTATTCACAAAAGAAAAATGTATCGATTCTGGAGCATAGAAACTGCGCATGAAAATGGAGATCTGGTTACCATAACCCTGGGGACCAATTAGAAGACCCATTGAATAAATTAGACTTTTAACACTTTTAGTGCTAGAGGGTTATGCAACACATATTTTTTTTTATGACTCTTCACTAGATTGTTTACATGCAGTTAGTGCAGTGGTCATATAATGGCTCTAATTAAATTCTTCTAGCTCTGCTATTTGTAAAAACACCCTATAAGAATCGCTGTTCAGAGTAGATTTTAAAATATGGGGTTAAAGGGACAAGGACCATTTATCATTAATAATTAAACAGAATGATTTTTTTGTTTTTACGTTTTTTTTAAGGCTGTAACAGGAGCCTGCCCTTCCCACTAGATAAGTGGCCTGCTGTCACTTTCAGCATGTTCCCCTTCCAGACCACAAATAATGGGGGGAGATTCACTAAGCGGTGATAAAGAGGTGATAAAGTAGAGATTTCTCCAGTTTATCACTTCTCCATTCCCTATGTTATTCTATAGAGCCTATGCACTCCAAAGCTGAGAAATCTTAGTGCATAAGCTCCATAGAATATAAGAATTGGAGAAGTGATAGACTGGAAAAGTCATCTCTAGTTTATCACCTCTTTATCACACCTTAGTGAATCTTCCCCATTGTGTATTATCACAGCTGACAGCGCACCTCTGCTGTTGCCCATGCAATCCTCTGAATCACAATGGATTAAAGAAAAATGTATAGAGAGACAATCAGCTACTCTCTGCACTTGTAAGAGCCTGTCATGAGACAGCCTACCCTGGTCTACTGCATAAAGGCTGGAGTATAAGAAAGTTAGTGCTGTTTACAAATTGCACTGTGGCATAAATCCCAGCCATTAGTGCAGTTTATAAATGTCATTATAGACTTTAAGGGGTTAACACTTTCTATAACGAAAAACAGCAAAGGGGTTCATACATCTGGTTTTGAAAGAGTTTTCAAAATAATCTGTATCAACCTTTCTTTATTTAAAATGATAGTCTGAGAGATTTAGCTTTGTCAGTTTATGCACATTAAGCAAACTGGCTAACACAGCCTCATACCTCCCAGATGTCCCTCTTTGAGACCCAAATCCTTCTGTCCCTCTTTCCAACCCTGCTATTGCTCTTTTTTAGGAGCTCCTACTGTGAGGTGTGTGTATATAAATGTATCACATTGCTCCACAGTAACACAACTCACATTAATATTTTTTATTATCAGTATGTAATTATAAATTAACCTGTGTAAATGAAATACTTTTTAGTTTTGATCTAAATCTTCTATTCACTAACACAAAGAGGTCTCAATTGGTCATGAAATAACCTAAAAACTCTTGGTAATGCTTCGCCAACGGCCCCAGCAACAGATCCAAAAACAAAAATGTCCCTCTTTGGCCATCTGAAACCTGGCTTGTCAGATACTAACATTCCATTGTCCCAACTGTCACTTCCTCCCAGTAGGAGACTAGTCAAGTAAAAATGATACTATAGTTCTTTCCAGTAAGTATACCTCCACACATTTCAAATGGACAGAGGGGCACTTTTGTTTTAAATGGATAGTATTGGTTACTATTAACAAGGTTTAATAATATAGCTATTAAACATATAAATGCAAGGACCTACCTCCCATCTCTCAAACATGTATAGTTTGAGAGATATAAGCTGCTAAAGTTCCCCCTCCTGCCCCTTTCACTAACATCAGCTCTCTAGCTGACAGAAGGAGATCCTGGTCCCGGGGCTGGCGGCTCTTCAGCAGAGCTGAAATAGCACTATCTAGACAGGAATACTTCATTGGGACGTTCCAAAAAGTGTGCTTGCAAACCAGGCACACTTTGTAGACCGTTCCAATAAAGCATTCCCTTATAGATAGCGATATTTCGGCTCTGCCGAAGAGCCATCAGACGGTCCCGGGACCAGGATCTCCTCCTGTTAGCTAGAGCCCGACGTCAGTGAAAGGGGGCAATTTTAACAGCTTATATCTCTCAAGCTATACATGTTTGAGAGATGGGAGGAAGGTCATCGCATTTCTATTTTAATAGCTACACTATTAAACTTTGTTAATAGTAACAAATACTATCCCTTTAAGTGTTGTTGCTGGGGGCATGACTGGTGGGTGGAGCATTACCTCTGTGTAACTCAATAAATAATTTTGAACAAGACCAATGTATTTTATTAACACAAATTAATTTATATAAATATATACAGACGTTAAACATCAATGCGAGTTTTATGGCTATGGAGCAACAGGATATACTTACTCACCAGTCTGATCTCTTAAAAAGAGAGACAGCTGATTTGGGTATCAAAGAGGGATGCTTTGGAGGCATGAGAAGTACTGGCTAAGTCACTTAACCTAAAATGAAGCTAAATATCTCAAACTATATTTTTAAATAAAGCATAGCTAACATTAATATGTGATTTTGAAAGACATTAAAAATGTATTAATTCCACTTCAAAGTGGGTGAATTGCGACCAGCATTAATATATCATATAGGATTGAGCACCTTGTACAGGGAAAACCTAGGAATGGCTTGTTGCCACTGTATTTTACCAGCAGGTTTCTCTCTGTGCGCTGAACATATGTACACATGCGCGCTATTTAGCATCTGCTTGTTCTGCCCCATAATGTAGTGGCTGTGTTTGTTCAGCGTACGCATGCGCAAATGTCTTGTGATGTTTGTTATGATTTTAATTTGCACCCAGTGGTAATCCAGCCGTTATAGCGCAACTGCCCATCAGCCATTAAATGTAAGGTGACGGGACCTAGAGTCCTTCAACAGCTGGGGAACAATATGTTGCCCACCCCTGAAATATACAGTTTTGCGTACCGCTTGCTGTAGACATGCGCAATGTGCGCCAGACGATGTACGGTCACGGTACATGCAGACAAGTGGTAAGGCTTGTGCGCATGCGTAAGGAGTCTCCGGGTTGTCCGGTTAGTGCATGCGCGTTGTCCCATTAAGCACGGGTCTTGCGAATCTGAACCGCGCATGCGCATTGTCCCCGGCTGGTCGGCCTCCCGGCCCCGGGGAGAACAGCGGCTCCATGGGAGGATGAAGGAGATGGTTGGAGGCTGCTGCGTGTGCTCGGATGAGAGGGGTTGGGCCGAGAACCCGTTGGTCTATTGTGACGGGCACGGGTGCAATGTGGCGGTGCACCAAGGTGAGTGCAGAAACTCAACATTGGGACAACTAGTGCAGGAGGAGGATCAAGTATTGACAGAAGGGGACAACGGGCAGATTCTGGCATCACAGGGAAGAACAGCCTGACTTGTCTGGTGCTGCTAGATAGGGGACTTGGGGAACTGTAGGGGGCATATATTGCCACAAAGAAAACAGGGGTCGGATACTGACAGGTGGCAGCAGCTGCAGGGAAGATGATAGAAGGGGGCATCTAGGGGACACGAAAAAAATGGGAGCAGTGCTAATAGAGGTTTACTGGATACTTTTTGTGCGTGAATGTTTATGACAGTTCAGAAAATACTCAAAAAATGTAAATATTGTTGGTTTAGCAGGTGCAATGCTTTGGGGATTCACATAAAGGCCAGCTACTGGAAGGGGTATTATTGCCATGAGGTTTAAAACAAGTACTACTGCCAAAATAAATGAACGTGGAATATGACACGTGGTATTAATGTAAATTACTTTTTCCATCTCAAAACTATTCAAGTACTTTTAACTCTGAGTGCTACAGTTCCGTAACCCTCTGGCACTCAGAGGGTTAATAGTTGTGCATGTTTTTTTCTTTCATTTGGGTGCTCTGCAAAATGTTACTTTCTCTTATTGCCCTCCAAGTGTTAAGACCATGACCATTTTTATTGAAAAAAAAAACGTGTGCTGGTAATAACACAGATATATATTTATGTTTTTATTTATTTATGTATTAGAGGTCATAAGTACAGATAGTAGCACCATATGTTAGAAATAAAAACCCCATAGATTCATATGGATCTCTTAGCTGCTAGAAAGCTCTCCAAAACATTGAATTTCAATGCTTTGGAGACCTTGCTACCATCCAAAAGATTAAATACGTTTTCAAAGTTTTATATTTCAATTCCAATGTATTTGTTTATATTTTTAGAAACAATGCCAATGCTACTACCTGAGCAGTGATATTAGCCAATTATTTGATTGATCAGTTAGTGTAGTGAAAAAAAAACAAACCTGGTAACCTGATCTATTTAGACTTTCTTAATGTCCTTGGTTCAGAAACTCTATTCTAGGGTACTACATACAGAAAAAGACATATGCTACCTCTTGATGGGCTGGAGATAGGGGTCTGAGCGTTTGGCTATTTACACTTTGCATGCCAGTGAGGTATCCTATGCATTAGATACCTCGCTGGCACTTCAAGGGTTAAGTGGGGCCCGTTTCCAAAATGTCAGCACTGTAGGGTCAAATTGTCTGGTTGGGACTAGTATTTGCCCATCGGTGGTAAATATGGGGGCATATTGCTGTCACAAATCCAGAGTACTGATGTTGATCACTAGACTAAACTCTGAATTCCGGTGCTGTTTCCAGGGGCAGGTAGAAGAGATATAGGGCTGTTTTCAGAATGCTAAAGATGAGACGTTGTAGAGCACCATAGGGGATAAATGAAAATTCCCATTTACATAAATGAGTCTTTTAACCCCTTGAATGCTAGAACATTGTCCAACATATTGCAAAGCAATACACTTGAGACCTCTTTGGCCCCATTTAAATCAGTACAAATTTGTGAATTTGTATTTCTCCCCTATGGTGCTATTTATTTTCTCCAGGATTGTGTCTTTAGCTTCCTGCATAACGCTCATAGTTTTATATATGCATGCATGTGTGAGCTTATCCTAAGCTCACACATGCATGCATATATAAATCTATGAGCCTTATGCAGGAAGCTAAAGACACAATCGGTGGAGTTACTGTACAGGAAAAGTTTATACAGTGTGTGTGTGTGTGTATATATATATATATATATATATATATATATATATATATATATATATATATATATATATGTACATATATATTTGCCCTTTTAAAAAGGCTGTTAATTTTGGAGGTGCAACCCCTGTTTTCAAGGCAATAGATAACCAATTGCCTAATTTTCTGACTTTTACCTGTTGGGGACTTGTGCTCTAATCATCCATAACCAGCTGTTGGTGGTGATGGGATTTGGAGTTCCCAACAGCTGGAGGGATGACAGATGGCTAGCACTGATTTATGAAATACTAGTGTGAAAGCCCGTGTACACGGGCTAAGGTCCGGTTAATGTTAACCCTCTGAGTGCCAGAGGACAATGTGTTGCATACCCCTCTGGCACTCAAAGGGTTAAGAGGCAGCTGCCTCACTGCTCCACTTGATGCAGTCTTGCGTTGCATCACTTGAGTGAGGCAACGTAAGATTGCAATCATGCACAGCAGAGACTGCCCATGACTGCATCGTGACAAACATATAATAATTCTCTAGGATAAAAGGATTGTTGTAAAGTGGTGCAGAATTTGTTGGTGCGATGATTATGCCTATGTAAAAATTTTACAGTCTTTATAAACATAATTTCTCAGGCTTCTAATCTTTGCCTAGCCTAAACTCCTCTCTGTAATATATATTTATATCTATATTTTTGCAAGTGGGTCAGTGAGGCCCCTTTAAGTGCCAGTTCTTTTAATAAGTGGTAGATGATTTAGAACAATCCATAAAATTTGACTACTGCAGAATCATCAGAAAGTTTTAAGTTTAGCTATACTTGCTTATTTAAAAAGGTCTATGTGCAGCCCACAAAGAAATGTACAAACATTCTGTAAATTAAGGATGTCCAAACTAAAGCCCAGTGTCCTGACTGGCCCTTCAAGCATATTCAATGCTTCTGTGGCACTTAAAGGTTTAATGCAGTTTAATTATTTAGCTGCATGTGGTCCTCCTTTTGCTGTTCCCTTTTCAGTACAGCCATTTGAGGGCAATTGTTTGGACAGTCCTGCTGTAAACAAACTGCAAAATTGTAATTACAATTTATAAAATGACTAGTGTAAAAGCCCGTGTACATGGGCCAAGGTCCGGGTGATGTTAACACTTTGAGTGCCAGAGGGGTACGCAACGCATTGCAATGTGTTGCGTACCCCTCTGGCACTCAAAGGGTTAAAAGGCCGGTCCTGCTCTGCGTCCTGCCGCCGATGCAGTCATGCACTGTAGAGACTACCCTAAAGCACAGAATGCTCCCAGCGCAGAACTCCCAGCATTCTGTGCGTTCTGGCAGTCTCTACTGTACATGACGGCTTCTGACAAACATCTTAGCGAATTATTATATAGGATGTGTCTGCATATTGCATCCAGTTAATGTGGTGAATAATACACTTGGCTTGATTAATATTGAACACATCCTATAACATAAAGTGGTAGAACGTGTTGCTCACTGTGAGCCGTAACCGCACATGCATAGTAGAGACTCTCTACTGTGCATGTGTGGTTTCGCACACAGGGAGCTTCGCTGTGAGCCGTCTGGACCTCCCTGCTAAGGATCAGCACGTTCGGCGAGTCTCTACTGAGCATGACTGCAGTCATGCGCAGTAGAGACTCGCCAAGCGCGCTGCCCCGCTCCGGACGGCTCACGTCATGTCTCTGCTCCCGGCTCCGGGGCAGCAGCTGGGTGCACTTTAGCACTTTAATAGTAACATAGTTGATGAGGCTGAAAAAAGGCATGTGTCCATCAAGTCCAGCCCATGTCAAAAACATCCCTATTGATCCAGAGGAAGGCAAAAAAAAAAAGCCCTCTGGAGCAATTTCCAATATAGCCCCAAGTGGGTAAAAAAATTCCTTTCTGATTCCAAATGGCAGTCAGATAGTACCCTGCATCAACATCATATCTTCTTTTAACCCCTTAAGGACCGGACATTATGGGACATTTCCGTCCCATAACGTCCGCATAGGGGCACGTTGACGGGCCGGTACACGTGACCTGTCACGTGTATCGGCGCGTCATTATGGGGCTTGAAATAGATCGCTCCGATCTTGGAGCGGTCTATTTCATGCCCCATTTTTACTTACAGCGCTCCCGGAAGAGCGCTGTAAGTAAAATGTACGTGACGTACCAGGACCGTCAAGGGTCTTTCAAGAAAGTTTACCCTTGACGGTCCTGGTACGTCAAGGGTCCCTAAGGGGTTAAGCCACCTGTCATAATTTTCAATATTGTCCTCTGTTAGATAGGCATCCATTTCTTTTTTGAAAGCAGTTGCATTATCTGCAAGTACAACATCCTGAGGCAAAGAATTCCATAGATTTACCGCCTTTACTTTTAAGAATCCCTGCCTTTGTTTTAGTCGAAAGCGCCTTTTCTCCTTAATGGATGACCTCTTGTTCTTAGCTCAGCTTCTTGTGTAAATAATTTGTTGGCTACTTCTTTGTATTGACCTTGAATGTATTTGTATATGGTAATCATATCACCCCTTAGACGTCTCTTCTCTAATGTAAACAAACCCAGTTTGGCTAGTCTCTCTTTATAACTCGGATCCTCCAATCCCGTTATTAGTTATTGCTCTTATTTTACTTGCAAGATACAACCATCTTTTTGCAGTATTTTACTTTCATCTTGTTCATGTATTTACTAATTTATATTACAAGTTATTTGCACTGGTGTATGCACGTGTACAAGGGGTTTGTTTTGTATGTGGGTGTGTGTTGGTTTTTATAGGTCATATTTGTAATTTTATTGCTCCTAGCAAACCTTGGATAATTTACGGGCAGATAGTTTATTACATACATTGACTCAGTTTTATCCTTTAAGTTTCAAACTGTGGGCTGGATGATATCAGTGGTGACTATTTTATCACTGATATGCAGCTCAAAATTTCTCTAATTAGGTGAGAATCTGTGAAATAGATATGAGAAACAAAGTAAAAGAGGCACTCAAAATAGGAACTAAACTTTTTATTCAAAGCATTATACCACTAAGATAGGGCGGTGATAACATTTACCACCTGCAGTGGAATCAGACTCATGTAGTAGGGGAAAGTACAGCAAAGGAAGAGGTTCTATGTGTTTGTCGATATGTCGTGTGTGCGTAGTGAGAGTATTAGTATGTTTTACTGACACAAGGATGTGGTCTGTCTCCTTGTGATTCACTTTTAAGTTTGTAGATATACATCACAGGAAACCAGAAATGGGTGTGTGATTTGGAGGCATGAGGTAAGTGTGTGTATATAAATATATTGGCTGTGCTGGAACATGTGTGATGCACATTCACACAGAGGCTGATGCACTAAGAAAATGGAGCAATTATAGGCTAACCAGCTGCACCAATGGGGACAAATAAAAGCACCCCAAATTCCCATTGATTTTAAAGTGCACCTGTTACAGTGAATTTAAGTTTTCATATTTGAAAACTTCATTCAAAACTATCTTTGTTAACCAGAGATGCAAAAATGGACACTTTAGGTCAGTGGTTCTCAACCCGTGCCCTCAGTGGCCACTAACAGACCAGGATTTGAGGATTTCCTTGTGAAAGCACAGGTGAGTTAAAGGGATAGTAATGTTTCATAATAAAAGCAGCTCTAATTAATCATAATAGTATTTGGACCTTAGAGAGTGTTATTTCAATTCTGTCAGAGTTGTAGTTCAAGAGTAATTCAATGACAAAGTATCCCCCTCCCACCCCTTTAACTGATGTAACACTGTTCAGCCAGATCAGAAGGGAGGTGCCCAATTAGACTGCAGAGAGGGACAATCTTCAATTAAGATAAGGGAAAAACCTGAAAAACTTGTCAAGGGGGGCAGGGTTTTTATTATTCTCATAGGAAGAAGATTGTCCCCTGCTGTTATCTGTCTGGTCTATGGACTGCATTCCACATCTGAGAAGAGATGGCTTACACTAGGTAAAAGGGGCAGGAGGGGAAACTTTGCTTGTGAATATCTCTCAAACCATAAAGGTTTGAGAGATAAGACTTATATCATTCTTCATGTTTTTTTAATGCCTATAAAATAAAGTTAAAACAAAGTATTACTATCCCTTTAATCAATGTGAATGAGCCTCTGATCAACACAAACAAGCTCTAGCAGGGAAATTCCTAGGTCCTGGCCTGTTAGTGGCCACTGAGGGTACGGGTTGAGAACCCCTGCTTTAGGTGGGCATTTTATTTCTGAAAAAGCCACAGTGAAAGTTTCTGAGCAGTTTCATATGCCATACTGAGAGAGAGAGCTTCAGTAGGGTAAATTCGCATTCGAGAGAAAAGTATGAATATCTTTTAAACACCTTTATCTGATGGTCTTTTGGCTAACATGATAGAGTCAATTGTTAACCCTTTGAGGCTAAAGGTGGAGAAATGCATTGCAAAGCAGTATGTTGCCCAGCCCTATGGTCCTCAGGGGATTAACTCCTCAAGGACCGGAGGCTTGTGAACGATTTGCAAAGCAGTGCGTGACCCTCTGGTTCTTAAAGGGCTGGGGAAGTCTTCAAATATGCATATTTTAATTGAAGATGACAGGTCCAGTCTAGATGGGGGTTTCAAACCTTTGAATGCTTTGCAATGAGTTGAAGACCTTCCTATCATTTTAGGGATTGCAAGCGTAATTTAACACTTTGAATGCCAGAGGGGTACGCATCGCTTTGCAATGCATTGCATACCCATCTGGCACTCAAAGGGTTAAGTTAGTCTGACTTTAGAGAATTTCTGTTTCACTCCTATCGGTTGGTCCAGTTCCTCTTTGTACTCCATCCTCATGCAATGAATCTTCCTCAGTATACATTTTCCCTAATTAAAACTAAATACCCATTACCTTGCAATTCCTGGGGAAGAGCAAGATGGTTGTAATTGGTTCTTTCATCTTTGGCATAATATTTTGGAGCTACATAAACAAGGATGATAATGCATTTTCTCGAGGGATAAGATAACCAGGTTAGAAAAGCTCTGAGTGTCTTCCTTTGAAGAACTGTAGTAATACCAACTATTGCCTACTTACTTGTACCTTTTCCTGCTTACTCTGCGGGTTCCAAATAGCATCTTTGTTCCTTATTCACAGGCCTCTGGTTACCCCTATCTCTCTCTCTCTCTTTTTTTCATTTTCCTGGTAATTCCCCAGCTGTCCCCTTTCTCTTCGGTGGTCCCAAGGATAAGCCTCTACCTTCTCGCGACTACTCTAAGTATCTTCATTAATCACTAGCACACTCTTCAGAAGAAAATTGCAGTAATTCTGGTGCAGTCCAGCTGAACTATAGTTGGAAAGTATAACCATCCCCCAATTTAAATGGAGCTTTTAATCTCTTGAATACTAAAGAAGTCCCCAAGGTGTTTTAAGGCCTCTCAGGTATTCAAGATGCTAAAAGCCTCATTCAAATAATCGGGTAGTTGTATGTGTCTCATCATACAGTTAGGTTGTCCCAGAGTTACAACACTTTTCTTTTGAAGTTGCAGCCCTTTAACTTATATGACCGGAATGAGCAGGCTGAGGACCTCCAGTTGTGGAGGACTACAATTCTCATCATCCCCAGCTTGTAGTTGGCTAGTTGGCGATGATGGGAATTGTAGTGCTCCACAGCTAGAGGGCCTGAGATTGCTCACCCCTGTTATAAGACCTAATGATCAGGGTCCTCTAATCATTTGTTTCAGTAGGCCTTATGTATAAAGGCAAAGTTGTACATTTCTGTATCAGGATGCCTGGTAACTCTCTGGTTTTGCCCAGGAGACTCCGGTTTTGACACTGAATTACTGGGTCTCCGGGGCAGACGCTGATTCTCTGGATGTGGGGAGTTTCTGATAAAACTCTGTCCACTTGTACTCAATCCCACCCCGTTCCTCCCATTTCCTGCCCTCTTCTCCTCCTACCCCAGGCTATTCTAGCTATTTTGTTGTGTTTTAGAGGTCCCGCCCCCCCTCACAAGTAAGCCCCACCCCTCTTATGATGCAACTCGCATAATTTCTCCCTCCTCATCGGCACCACTGGGCTCTCCTTCGGGCAGCCCCAATCAAGAATATCCCAGGTATGTGTATCAATCTATCTGCACTAGAGAAATCCTAAAAATCACCCAAATTACCATAGTATTCAATGTGCTAATACCTAGCATTCAAAGTGCTTAAAGTCCAATTTAATCAGTTTTAATTTTTGTCTCCTGTAGTGTATTGTGCTCATTCAGGGATATATTGAAAACATTCACTGTTGTTAGCTCTTGAGGACCGAGGATGGCTACCCCTAGTATAGCTTGTCCCCTTATTGTACAATGCTAAGGAATGTTAGGTGATGGTAATTCTTTTTTGACGTCTTACTCTCATTCCCCTCTCTATAGTTTTGGAAACTTTGCTATTGGAGTCCTCTGGGAATATAAATGAACCTCCTTCCTCTAAAATTCATCTTAGTGGGGTTCAGAAAAGATCCACTAAGGTGTGATAAAGAGCAGATAACACTGATAAAATATCCAATTCCTGTGTTATCCTATAGATATTGGTCACTATGAACTATGGAGTTGGAGAGATCGTCATTCATAGGCTTCATTGAATAATGCAGAAATAAATTAGTGAGCTAATAATATCACGCATGATGTAAAGGATATAGTAATATTAAATCCCAGTAAACCAGCAAACAAAAAAGGAACAGTGAAGTCCAACCCATCTATATCATCTACTTAAAGCAAAACCACATCCATATTAGACTTGCAATAGCAAATTTGAATGAGCTTTCAGTAATTGTATAGATGATAAAACTTCTAAACCGTGATATTGCTGTAGTAGTATGCAGAATATAATAAGTTCATTCTAGTAGAAATATAGACCAAAATCCCTTCTAATACAACAAATAAATGTGAAAAAGCAAGGTAGAGATATATGAATCAATAATAACAATAAATGATAGGATAATATCATACAGGAGCAACAGTCAGTACCTGATTGTACTTATATCTGTTGACAAGTAGAGTGGCTTCCTAGGGTAAGCCACCTAAAGAGGTAATAAAACAGGTCTCTTGAATTGTAGTTTATAGCGACTGAAATCCAAATTCACCCATGGACTACCGTGCTCCACTGAGGCTGCCTTGATCCGTAATGGTGCTGGTTTTCTCTCTAATTTAGGTATCCCTAGAAATTAGATTACTAACATAGGGTCATCAATGCTTAGCGATTCAGTGCTGTATTTGCCAAGTCCTGTTGTAATGAGTTGCCTTTCACATTCAGTCACTGTATCAAGATGCCTGTCTTAGTGTAATGTGGAAAAATCCTGCAAGAAAGAGGGAATATAAGGGGAGTAAATCTAAGTGCTTTATGTGAATACCATCTTCCAGTATCCATGTTTTTTTTTTGTTTGTTTTTTTTCCCCTCTTTCTCCCCCTCTTGATTCCCACCTTTTGATTCATTCTCCCCCTCTTGAGCCCCCTCCGTTTGCCTTGGCGTTTTCTCTCCCTTTTGATCCCCCTTTCTCCCCCTCCTTGACTCTTGATCCCACTCTTTTGCCTCTCTCTCTTCCTTCTGATCCCCCCCTCGTTTTTCCTCTTCTTGGTCCCTCTCCTTTTGTCTCCTGATCTTTCCTCCTTTTGCCTCTTTTTTTTTTTTTTTCTTCTTTTTCCTAGTCCCTTTTGCCTCTTTCTTCCTCTTGGCCCCCCTCTCTGTCTCTTTCACCACCCTCTCAATGTCCCATCTTGCCTCCCTTACCCTCCTCTGCCGGGTGCTCGTTGTTTTCTCACGAGCCCCGGCAGAAGTCAGCGTCGGAGCGTTGCCATGGTAACCCGCGGCAATACTCCGACGCTACAGGAGGGGGAGAGGCGACCAGGGAGCATTGTGAGCAGTTCCCCGGGCTCCCTCTCTGCAGCACCGACCCTGACACAGGGTATCGGTGCTGGCATCGGCCGCATTTCCGCGAGTACAAGTACTCGCGCAAATGCTGGTATCGGCACCGATACCAGTATCGGTATCGGTGCAGCCCTAGTAAAAAGAGAAATGGAACAAGTGCATTATATACTACAGGGTTGGTTAACATGTGGCCCCATCCCAGCTGTTGTTGTCTGGCTGAAGATGATGGGAATTGTGGTCCAACAACAGCTTAAGTTTGCATGTTTCTTACCTCTGATGTAGCATTTACTGAAAGATTTCAATTTAAAAAAAAAAAAAAAAAAAAGTAAAGGAATAGTAATGTGTTAGGGCTTTTCCTGCTGATTAAAACAATGCCACTCCACTGCACCTGGTGTCTTTATTCAAAAGTAATAACGGCTCAGACTGTCACAAATTCTTGGAGGTGTTATTGTGGAGGCAAGGATGTTCTCTCATACAGAGGTGTGCAACCTGTCATCTGTCCCTCTTAACTGTGCATGTTTTCAGGATCTCCTCCTTGCAGAACAAGCAAATGTTGTTAAATTAGACAGACTCTTCAGAACACTAATGTGTTGCACACTTGTCTGGTTCTTGACGGGTTAATAGCAGTGTAAGACAACTATTGTTAATTTTAAAGTGGCTAAGAATATTTTTCTCATGAAAAAACAATGGGAGATGCAACATCAATAGACAGCTGTCCACTTTGTCCTGTTGTTAAAGTGTTAGTAATGTCCACAAAAAAGTTTTCTGCATTTAGAAGAGCTTAAAAAGCTGAGCTACATCTCTCTCAAATCGCTATGGTTTAACCCCTTAGCGACAGGCGGTCCTGGGATGTTTCCGTCCCATAAGGACCTCGTTGATGCACGCCAACGCACCGGTACACGTGACCTGTCGCGTGTATCGGCGCATCACTATGGGGCCTGATAGAGATCGCTCCAATCTTTGAATGGTCAATTTCAGGCCCTATTTTTACTTACAGCGCTCCCGGTAGAGCGATGTAAGTAAAAAGTACGTGACGTACTATGACCGTCATCGGTCCTTCAGTATTTCAAGGACCGTGACGGTCATAGTACGTCACATGGTGTTAAGGGGTTAAGAGATACAGGCATTTAAAGTTTTTCATCTCTCCTACTGACAGCTGTAAAGCTGTCAGCAGGAGATCTTTGTCGGCCGACACAGAGGTGCTTGAGCAGAGCCGCGATCTCGTTATTTACCACAAATCCCTTTCATTGGAATGGTCTAAAATGAGTGCTTGAAAACCAGGCACCTCTGAGAGCTCTGTGATTTATGCCGGGGGAGGCTATAACTAACTGCTCCAGGACCGGAGCAGTCTGTTTTCAGCCTTTCCCTTGGTGAAGCTGCACATGTGATTGCCACTACAGTGACAAAAGGCAGTATATACTATACATTGACTTTGTCAATGTGATTTGCCTCTCTCTTCCTCACAATGCTAGTGAAGAAGAGAGAATCAGAGAACACACATTTCCACAGGGGGAAAGGGCCACAATTGGGGTATTTTTCAGTAATTTACATGCTGAGGGAAGAATTATAGGTAAACCAGCTTTGGTCACTTGAAAACCTACTGCCACCTCTTTGTTTTAAGACAGACATAGAGATTTTTGCCTCAGAGGGACATTACCCCCTAAAAAAAAGGGACATTTGGGAAGCTGAATGACGTTCATACCTTTTATCCAATCCCTGTTAAAAATGAACCAATTGAGTACAAATTATGACAGGAAAACCTATAAAAAGTTACGTATTTTTTTTTAATTCTTATCAATAGAAATTATTGGTTATCCATATAAATGTGGTATCAAAAGAGAGCCCTGCTTATGCTTAAAAAATAGTACATCATTTCTGTGAGTAGACGATTAGAGGAAAAATACGGTTGAACAAAGGCATACTAAAAGGGCCAAAATTGCTCGTCCTCTAGTGTCAAAAAGCCCTCGTCACTAAGGGATAGTAATGTTTCACCAAAACAGCAGCTCCAATTAATCTTCATAGTATTTGGGCCATAGAGAGTGTTATTTCAATAAGTATCACCTCTCCCGCCCCTTTTAACTAGTGTAAGCCACCTTCACTCAGATGTGGAATCTGGTGTTGATACCAGACAGCTCACAGCAAGGGACATTCTTCTTACTGTGAGCAGAAGGAAAGCCCTGCCCCCTTAACAGGTTTTTCCTTATGCTCATTGAAGTTTGTCCCTCTCTGTGATCCATCCGGACAGTCTTGCTGCCCTGAGGTGAGCAGTGTTACATAAGTAAAACGCGTGGGAGGGGGATACTTTATCATTCAATTACTCTTGAAGTACAACTCAGACAGTATTGAAATAACACTTTCCAGCCCAATACTAATTGGAGCTGCTCTGTTGTGAAACATTAGTATCCTTACCATAGATGATACAAGAAAATCTTTTTTCTCCCCTCCTGGCAACTCCCAGTAACTCACACTTTTTTTTACTCTTTCCAGCCTGCTATGGGATTGTACAGGTACCCACAGGTCCCTGGTTCTGTCGGAAATGTGAGTCCCAGGAGAGAGCCGCCCGGGTGGTGAGTATATACAATGTAAATATAGGGAACTGTGTACACTAGGGTTGGGAAAGCTGAGGCCCTACAGCTTTTGTTTACAAGCCTTTTTTAAATCTGCTGATATCCTTGAACTGAAAGGTATGGAATACCATATTAGATTATGTAGCTGGGGCCTACTGAGAAATCTGGTACCCCATTGGTATTCATTGACATACTGTAGGAGGTGCCATAACTAAAATCTGCCAGGCGCTTGATATAGATAGGTATGGCTATAATATAACACCTGCATTTAAAAGTTTTTTTTTGTTTTTTTGTTTTTTTTTTTTACAACTACATGCAAAAAGAAAAGTTTAACATTTGTGAAAGAAGTCAACCACCAACATCAAATATGAGTAACATGCCTTTCTACCCCTAGCTTGATGTGCATACATGTTTCCAGTAGATGGCGTTAAAGGGAAATACTTATTTTTTATATACGGAAAGCACTCCACTCGAACTGATACATATACATGGTGCCCAAACAAAAAGAACAATAAATAAAATAAATGTGAATGGTTGCTCACATTTATTTTATGATATTGATATATTATATACACTTAGGTAACCCTTCAAAGATACTGAAATCTTTGAAACCTGTGGAAATTCCTACTGCATTCATAAGCATCTCCTCTCCCGAGAGAAAAAACACCCCGTTGGTAAGAGCTGACATACCATACGGGGTGCCAGAAGCACAAAACTACCCCTACCAAAATCTGTTATTTATCTTACATTCTTAAAATGTGTTCTTATTGTACTAAAATGACTGCAACAAGATCTGAAGAAAAGGTAGAGAAGGCTACCGTTTTGGAAAGAAGGCAACCCCTGTTTCAAATGAGGGTTGGCCACTTGCCTTTTTACCTTTAGGCTGGTGAGCACAAATATTTCCAGAAGGTTGTGCTGTTGAGAAACATGTATTAATATCTCCACCACCTCAAAGACACTAAAATCTTTGAAAACCATGGAATTTCCTACTGTAGTTAGTACCCACTCTCAGCCTGAGGGGGAAAAAAATAACATATTGGTTTCACATACCATAGGGTTGTCAAGAGCAGTAAATTACACCTATCATTTTAACGTGTAATTCTGCCTGCAATAACATAGTAATAATAATTACAGATATGGAAAAGGTAGAAAAATCATACAGGACATCTTTTGGAACTGGTTACATCAAATTAGGAGTCCCTTGTCTTTCTACCCCTAGGATAAGATGCACATATGTGTCTAGAAAGTGGAAATATAGGAAAATAGTGATATTTTTTTTTTTTTTTTTTTTTTTTTACATTTCCCCTCTTTGAAAGCCATGGAATTTCCTACTGTACTCTGTATCTATTTTCAGCCTGAGAAAAGCGGTACCCCATTTAGTATGAATTGGCATAGTATAGGTCGGGGCTTAAAATTTGAAGTCCTCTGCTACTAGCCAGACCTGAAAAGTTACAAGCCACTGCAAGCCATAACATACCCACCAGGGCTGAATTTCTACTTGCCCGTGCTAAGTTTTCACTCGCCATTGGCTAGTGGAAATTTTGAGCCCTGGTATAGGCGATGCCTGGGGCACAAAACCATTACCACAGTATCATAAGTATTTCTTAAAAGTACTTCAGCTGAAAGAGGGGCCTTCCCTCTTTAAGTTGTGGGTACAGCCCTCCCCCTAATATGTGTGTGCGTGTGCGTTAGAATGCATGTTTGTGATCTGGGTCCCTGTCCAACATACACGCGCACATACACACACATCTAATGAAACAATTACAGCATGTTGGGTTTGTGGTGAGAGGGGTAGCATAGAGACGCTTTAGGAGCCCCCCAACCTCCTTATGCTCACACAATATGTATTTTGTTAATGTCAGGTGATCTGTGATTTTCACCCCTATAGACTACTTGGTCTGCACCAGACGCTCTTATCTTTAGCTTATTGAATGCCACTCCGTGATTGGTAAGATCCCTACCTGACTTTGGCTCTCTTTGTTCCTAGAGATGTGATTTGTGCCCACACAAAGAGGGGGCACTGAAAAGAACAGACAACGGAGGTAAGAGAAAAAATTAAAACTAAATGCTTCATAACTTATGATAATCTGCATTTATAAAAACCTAGGTTGTTTATTTGTTACTGTCAGACCCCTTAGCAGCAGTAGGAGGGGCTTATGTAAATTCATCCCTACTGCTGCCTGCAGAATCCTGCCATATCTCTGTAAAGAGATGCCTGGAGATGGTGATTTGGGCAGGAGACAAAGCTCCCAGGCCAAATCACTGCAGTACCCCCCACCCCTCCAGGGCATCTCCACTTCCCCACACTGTTTCCTGCCACTCCCCTTTCCACTCTGTGTCCCCCTCCTTCTGCCCAGTTCAGTTACCACTCTGCCTCATTCAGTGATGTCTACCCCTGCTCATCCCTTTCTTTCCCTGCTGATCAGACCTTACCCAAACCCTGTTCATTGACTCATTCCTCCCTCTGCCCCATTCATTGCCCCCCCCCCCCAGCTCCTTCCCTCCCTGCCTCTGCTCAGTTCACCTGTCCCTCCCCCGCTCATCCATTCCTCTAACTGCCAATCAGACCTGGCCTAAACCCCAATCTAACTTCATGACTACAAAAAGAAAATCTTATGCTGCTCCATACAAATTATTTACGTGTGAACTCTGCATACCATAGATTATTACCATTAACTTTTAATACAATTCATTTTTCTTGCATTCCTTGGTAACATATGGCTAAGCTTGTCTGCTTGTATCCATTTTAGGTTGGTCCTGTCTATTACATCTCATATGGCTTACAGAAAAAGGTTTATGTTATAAGTTCTATCTAAATCTGTCAAGACATATCTAACCTGCTTTCAAAAGTGTTCACCTGCAATCCACAGTACATTTTCATAGTCTGCCCCACCGACTAACATTAACTGTATGGAGCCTGAGTAATACAACTGCCAGTTTGCATTGTGTCCTTCGTTTTCGTTTACTCAGGTGACTTGGCATAATTACAGGCTAACATTGGCAGGAAAAGGTGACTAAAATGCCATATACTATTCCTTTAAAACCACTCCTGAAATGATCAGCAATTGTACATATTTAAAAACACATTTAGTGCATTCCATTTTATTCCATCATTGTCAGTCAAGTGACTGGTGCTTAAATGGACAATAATGTCCCAGAAAAATTGTATCCAGTTTTGTAGAGGTTAAAATAATAAACAATAAGCTCCAAATCCGATCTCTCAAACCGCTATGGTTTGAGAGTTATAGGTATTCAAAGTTCCCCCTCCCTCCCCTTTTCCTGGTGTCAGCTGTAAAGCTGACAGCAGGAGATTCGAGTCGTACGACTCAAGGAGGCTCTTCAGCAGAGCCAGAATCTTGTTATTTAAAAACAATTACTTTATTGGAATGGTCTACAAAGTGTGTCTGCAAACCAGGCACACTTTGTAGACCTTTACAGTGAAGTAATTGTTTTGAAGTAACGAGATTTCAGCTCTGCTGCAGAGCCGCAGGCTGGTTCCCAGACCGGGATCTCCTGCTGTCAGCTAGATGCTGACGTCAGCAGAAGGGGAGGGGGGAACTTTCAATGCCTATATCTCTCAAACCATAGCGGTTTGAGAGATAGGGTTTGGAGCATATTGTTTATTATTTTAACCGTACAAAACTGGATACAATTTTTCTGGTACAATAGTGTCCCTTTAGAAAGCAATGTTATCATATTCAAACCTCACAGACGTTGAAGGTAAACCTGGAGATTGAGACATGACGATGTCTAGGAAAGCATAAGACAACTTCTACTTTATATAACAACTAATTGAAGAGCCCGTTACACGGGCCAAAGTTCCACCCAGCAAGGGCCGCGGTGCAGTCATGCACAGTAGAGACTGCCTGCGCCTAGGCTGATAAGCAGCGCAGTGCTCCGAATTCAGACCGTAGTCCTCTCTGTACACAGAAGGACTATGGTCTGAATTCAGAGCCCGGCTCCGTTATCCGCTGCGGCACGGGCAGTCTGTACTGCGCATGACTGCAGTGCGCGCAGCCGTCTATACTGAGCATGATGGCTTCTGACAAACACACACTTAGCGAATTATTATATAGGATAAGTAAAGAGGAAGGGAGAAGCACAAATCTATAGGGCCATTCTTTCCAACAATTATATGTTGCAGTACTAAGCTATAGGTGTCATGAGCAATCCATCTCCCCCATAGGGGACTAATTAGAATCTCAAACATTTCCAGTGATTTAAATTGGGCGTTTAACTATTTGAATGCTAGAGAGAAAACTTCTCCTGCATTCAGGGGATTAAGAAAACTAATTTAATTCAAGGCAAAGTTTTTTGTGGTACTCTCATGTAGTTGATTCGCTTCAGAATTGTTCCTCTTTCATTTTGTGCATAAGGTCTGTAGTGTAGTCTACTGTCCAGAGGTGGCGGAAAAAATCTACATATCCAATAGACACCATACTGATGGTATTAAGAAGCCTCTCATGTTAATAGCAGATCATAGTCAGTCCTGTCATTTCTTCCATTACAGGTTTGTGTAACTGCTACAATGTAAGCATCCTTAAAGGGATAGTAATGTTTCACAAAAACAGCAGCTCCAATTAATCTTCATAGTCTTTGAGCCATAGAGAGTGTTATTTCAATACTGTCAGAGTTGTAGTTCACGAGCAATTGAATGATAAAGTATCCCTCTCCTGCCCCTTTTACCTAGTGTAAACCACCTCCCCTCAGATGTGGAATCTGGTTGTAAGACTAGACAGATAACAACAGGGGACAATCTTTTTCCTATGAGAACAATGAAAGCCCTGCCCCCCTTGACAAGGTTTTCAGCTTTTTCCCTTATCTTAATTGAAGATTGTCCCTCTCTGCAATCTGCCTGGGCACCTCCCTTCTGCTATGGCTGAGCAGTGTTACATCAGTAAAAGGGGAAGGAGGGGGATGCTTTGTCATTGAATTACTCTTGAACTACAACTCTGACAGAATTGAAATAACACTATCCAAGGTCCAAATACTATAATGATTAATTAGAGCTGCTTTTATTATGAAACATTACTATCCCTTTAAGTTCACCTTCGTTCCTGGATCACGGTGCAATTTAGCGCATTTGTATGACTGATTTTATGCACAGTTGAAAATTCAGGCATTGTGAAGTTATTAAAGGTCCTCCCTTACCAATGACCTTTAGCCTTTAGAACTGAAAGGCTCTGTGAGTCATTTTACAATGTTCTGAACACCAAATATAACCTTTTGCATTTAGGACACAGTAACATGATTTACATAGAGCGAATTTCTGTTTTGGACTTCAGAGAAAGTCGAGGAAGACTGGAAAATAAAATATTAATCATTTCAGAAGAGAGACTGATATCAGTCACATTTTTAAATGTTCAAAGGCAGTTTTAAATAGTTATATTTATGCAGTACTGCTATTATACAGTCTCTTATGAATCTGCATGGATTCTGTGTACTGCACTAAACTGGATACACTGCTTCATCAGGGACTATAGGGTCCCTTAACCACTTAAGTACTAGAGGGGATCTCAACACATTTCTGCACAATGTGTTTCACGCCCTCTGGTCCTTATGGGTTATAGCAAATAACCATTTGGCTGCGCTTTGATCCAGGACTTTAGGGAAATTGTAAAGATGCACACATTGTAGGAGCTGCTAAAACCGTTCCAGGGAGACATGATATGATTCACGGAGACCTGCACTATGTATGACAGGCCATTTAAAGGCATAGTAATACTTCGTTTTATCTTTATTTTATTTTGTAGGCATTAAAAAACATGAAGAACGATATGTCTTGTCTCTCAAACCTTTATGGTTTGAGAGATATTCACAAGCAAAGCTTCCCCTCCCGCCCATTTTACCTAGTGTAAGCCATCTCCTCTCAGATGTGGAATCCATTCCATAGATCAGACAGATAACAGCATGGGACAATCTTCTTCCTATGAGAACAATGAAAGCCCTGCCTCCCTTGACAAGTTTTTCAGGTTTTTCCCTTATCTTAATTGAAGATTGTCCCTCTCTGCAGTCTACCTGGGCACCTCCCTGCTGAGCTGGCTGAACAGTGTTATATCAGTAAAAGGGGTGGGAGGGGGACACTTTGTCATTGAATTACTCTGTAACTACAACTCTGACAGAACTGAAATAACACTCTCCAAAGTCCAAATACTATGATGATTAATTAGAGCTGCTTTTATTATGAAACATTACTATCCTTTTAATGCCGATGTGGACTCTAAGACCCTCCAGCTGTTGTTGGATTACAACGCCCATCATCCCATCCAGCCAAACTGGAGAGAGATATCTATAAATGTCCAGAGGGCCTCAGATTGCTAACCCCTGGTTTTATGCCCATTACATTGAGAGTGCATATTTGATGTTTTTAACTGCCATTTTCTCTGTCATCCAGTGTGGAACATAGGAACCATGGGGTAAAGTCCCCTTCTTTAGGTGGTCGGAGCACTTCCAAAAAAGGTCTTTGAAATGGAGACTCCCTTCCACTTTTTCGCCACCTTCTACAATTAGTTTTAAGTGACCTCAAACAGGTGTGCATGAGCACTTCTCTTAGTCTTCTTTTTTATTTTATATACATATATGGGACTGTATATTCTTCCATTAGGTGGTCTTCTATTTACTGACTTCCCCTCTCATGGACTGGCCAGTTCACAGGTTAATTTTCAGAATCTTAGTCTTGAATTTCATGTTTGTACCTCTCTAGAGCGCTTATTTGAAATTCCTTACAATGGGAGCCTGAAGACTGAAGCTACAGGGGAGTTAACCGTTTGAGCGCTGTGGTCCTGCATTTTGTCTCTATTTTGTGGGTATCCATCATATCCGGTATTCTGACTTATTTGCACTCTATTACTTATTTGATTATGTGGTGTCTATCCAGGCTGTCTTAGATGTAAGGATTAGTAACCCCTTCGCTCCCTTGTGTTTAAAGGTTTGCATACCTTTTCATTCCTTGGGTGTACAGAATATTCAGTTTTGTGGGCTTTTCTTATGATTTGCTAACTATTTACTTTGTGGGGTTTTTTTTAGCTTTTTACATGCTTACAATATTTTTCCAGTTATGAAGCATACCATTTAAGTGCGGTTGTCCACCTTATGGCCATTTTGGATTCACACACCTTGCATGTATGGGGCGTATCTAACCTCCAGCTGATCACAGGAGGTTCAGAGTGGGTCTTATTGATTTGGGTGTCCTGTTCTATATATCTGTAACCTGTGGGACCCTTTTCAATATTTGGGAGGGTGCCATTTTGGAATGGCTGGAGAGCCACTTTTTAAAGACAAGACTGGAATCCCCAAAATTCCCTGTTTCCTGGGTTTTCCTAGCATGGGAGGGATTTTTTTTGAGTAACTCTCTCTCTCTTTTTGCCGTTTTCTCCCTCCTGTGTACCAATTTAACACTTAACCCCTTACAGTCAGATAAGTACTTCTGCATATCTTTAAGCGCTTTTCTCTTACCTTTCTGCTATGTATACTATCTTTGATCTTCTTTGGGGATTTTCTCTGACCATGTCATAACCCAAGGGACTCATAGGCAGTACCAAGACTAAAGATTCTAGTATCCCCCCTAACCCCTTTAACCAATTGCTCCTCATGCCAGACTAGGCCTTCTAGGGAGTATTGTGATGCTTTATGCTCCTCTTGCACTGTGGCCTCCTACATCTCCTCTGGGTTCTTTCCTGCTGAACAGGAACCAGTTTGCGTTAAGGCTCTTATTTTTTCAGTCGCCTCTATCCCCTCTTATTTTCAAGGAGTCCTAAACTCTCCCTGTGGCACACCCTGCAACCCCCACCCCCAAACAAAATCAGGCACTTGAGCACTGTATTTGGGGGTTATTCACAGAGTGTTTGGGATTCCACTGCTGCAGAAGAGATGACTTGGATTCTTCTCTGTCATTTGGGTGACCGCCAGACACAAAAAGGAGGTGTGTGTATATTTCCTCCTCGTCATTCTTTAGACCAGCTGCTTCTGGAACAATGGAAGATGCCTGACAGATGATGTCTAATTTGTATCCTTTTTCATATGAGGCCTTAATGCAGTGGTCTACTCTCCATCCCCCCTCCCAAGAACACCGCTCTGCCACTGGCAGAAGCTGCGGTCCTTAAGAATCAAGCATATAAAGTCTTGGATACTCTCCTAAAGGTGAACTTTGCTGCCACCTTTCTACCATTGTTTGCAAAATGCCTGGGTCACTAGAACTATGGCTGTCTGAGGTGAACAAATCTTGGATGCCATCAAAGGGGATGTTCCCAGGGATAAACTTTTGGCATTACACACCAAGGTCCATGAATGCCTGCCTTATGGAAGTAATCTTAGACACCGTCAGGTTCTCCGGGAAAGCGTCACCTTTTTTTCTATGGTGGCACTTTGCACTGTGGTTCAAGATCTAGTCGGCTGACCAATCTTCAAAGAAGTCCCTGGTTTGTCTTCCCTTTTGTGGGCAAATAGTTGTTTGGCCCTGACTTGCTGCCTCAAGTGCCTCCTAAGCGAGCCTTTTTTCCTAAGAAGATGTGTGGGTTTAGTATCCCCCATCTCTTCAGTTACACACACACGGTTCAGTCCATTAAGCCCTCCAGGCTTGTTGTCCCCCAAAACCTAAACAGGCTTGAACAGGAAAGAAGACTGTTCAGAAGCCTAAGGCTTACAAGTTCAACTCCAAGACTCGTGGGTGATTTCAGTAACTGATCAGTGGGTAATTTCAGAATGGTACTGCATAGACTTCAAGTTCCTTCCCCCTCACTGTATTTCTTGTCCAGAGTTCCTCAGGATCCAGTCCAGGGCCTTCTCTTTCTAGATGCTGTTTCTTCCCTACTAGAAAAGCAGGTGTTAACACCTGTTCTCTTCAAGATCGTTTCACCAGATTTTACTCAAATCTTTTTGTTCCCAAAAAGAGACAGATGAGGCTGTCCCATTCAACTTTAAATGATTCCTGCCTGCACTCTGTTTTTTGGAACAGTAATTTTCAGTTCACTGCCCTTCCGTTTGTTCTGGTGTCTGCAGCAAGGGTCTTCACAAAGATCATGTTCACCTTGGTACCTCACATCCATCTCAAGGGATCTCTTTGACTCATTATCAAGACAATATTTTACTCAAGGCTCCTTCAGCACTGTTGGGTGCTCAGATTCTCAATGTCATCTTTTGTTCCTTCCTAGGTCCTTCATTTCTTAGGACTGAGGTTCAGTACTCCCCAGGGGAGGGTGTTTCTTCCAGCTGACAAAATTCGATCCTTGTCCCTTCAGGTGTCTCATGTGATATACTGGCCGTCAGCAATGGTGTGGGAGTACCCAAAGGTAATGGCTTACATGCTTTCTGCCTTGGAAGTAGTCACCTTTGCAAAATTGCCCAGGGGAATTGCAACTGGACATTCTCAGGACTTGTTCTAGACGGCAGTCTCATCTATCTCATGTCATGTCACTTTCTCTTCAACCGAAGGAAGACCTTCCCTGGTGGCTTCAGTTGTCCCATCTGACACTGGGAAATCAGTTTGTCATTCTCGAGTGGATTGTGGTCACCATGGACACGAGCCTATTGGGCTTGGATGCTGCTCTGGTTGATCTGATGGCCAAGAGACTTTCATGGCTAGGGGTTTCCCTCTGGTCCAATGTCCTTACAAGTGATTCACTGTAAGGACCTTTAGTGAGAGTTCAGTCAGACAACATGATGGAGGTCAGTTACATCAGCAGCCAAGGAGAAACCAGAAGAATGTCAGCCTGGGCCAAGGTTCAGAAGATTCTCCAGTTTGCAGAGGCCTATGGGCAGGCCATCTCCAAAGCTCATATTTCATGCATAGAAAAAACAGTGGCGGACTTCCTCAGTCGCCCACACCTTGATCCCAGACACTGGGACCTTAATCTGAGCTTATTTCACTTGATTCTCTGACATTGGGGGGTCAGCAGAAATAGTGGACCTCATGGCTTGTCTCCAAAAACTGCAAGGTTCTTCACTTCTGTGCCAGGTCTCGGAACCCTCTGACTTTTGCTATGGATGCGATGATTATCCCATGGAAAATTTCTCTAGCGTACAATGTTCAGAGAGAAGGAGGGAGTCTCTGCCTCGGGTAACGTTTTGAAAGTGGACTTCCTTCTTGGAATAGGGGACTTTACCCCATGGTTCCTGTGTTCTACATGGACTAAGAGAAGAGGATTTAATGTTAAGTTCACTAAAATCCTCTTTTCCCACAATATGTTAGCTTTGCAGTTGCTCAATGTTTTATGATTTTTATTTATTATTTCCTTGTTTTGAAATAGCAGTAAATATTTTTAATGGAAAAATAATTGTACATATTTTTCTCCTAATTAAGTACTATTACTGCTGGGTATTTTTTTTCTTTCACAAGTTTTAAATTAAATTGCAGTTTTAGATTATGGTCACCAGATGTTGCTGTTCCTGTCATTTACTGTGGTGAGTCATACTTTTGACTTTAGCTTGCCCACAGAGCGCACTGCAAAAACTATTTTTTGGACTTTTGTTGGAACTGTTGCAAAGTTTTTTTTTTTTTTTTTTTTTTTTTAAATCAAAAAGGTTTGTGCTCTATTAAAGGGGTAATAATGTTTCAAGGTAAAAGCAGCTCCAATTAATCTTCATATTATTTGGGCCATGGAGAGTGTTATTTCATTACTGTCAGAGTTGTAGTTCAAGAGTAACTGAATGATAAAGTATCCCCCTCCCTCCCCTTTTAGTGATGTAACACTGATCACCTCAGAACAGAAAGGTGGTATCCAGATAGCTTGCAGAGAGGGACAATCTTCAATTAACATAAGGGAAAAACCTAAAAAAACTGTAAAGGAGGGCAGGGTTTTCATTGTTGTCACAGTAAGAAGATTGTTCCAAGCTGTGAGCTGTCTGGTCTTAAAACCAGATTCCCCATCTGAGGGAAGGTGGCTTACACTAGGTAAAAGGGGCAGGAGGGTGATACTTTAATTACTCTTGAACTACAACTCTGAAAGTATTGAAATAACACTACCCATGGCCCAAATTCTCTGAAAATTAATTGGAGTTGCTTTTATTTTGAAACATTACTACCCCTTTTAACTTTTGAATTAAAATCTCCCAGCACTGGAGTACTCTTTTCTACTTGGTAGAAAACCACATGAACTTCTATTATGTAATAAAAATGTTTACAGCTCCTTTTTGAACAGAGGTAAAAGAGGTTGGGTGAAAGAAATGGCCCAAGCAGAGAGGGCGGGGAGAGTCGGCTATAAACCCATAATCCTCTGAGTTCCAGAGGGGTACGCCACACATTGCAAAGCAATACGTTGCTTACCTCTCTGGCAGCAATGCATGTGGTAGTCCAGTTTCTCTGGTGGCTTAAAAATATATACTGTTACCCAGATTGACTTTCACCCCTCTGACATGTTTTCACTCCCATCCTTCCCAATACATCCACATGCCTGTTTTCCCATCCTTTTCATTTTTCTCCATTCAGGTTGGGCACATGTGGTTTGCGCGCTCTATATTCCAGAGGTTCAGTTTGCCAATGTCTTGACCATGGAGCCTATTGTGCTGCAGTATGTTCCCCATGACCGCTTCAACAAGGTACTTCCCAAACCTGCAATATTAATGTCCTCTGCCTTAGATGCTAGAAAACTTGCAGAGAGATATCTCTAACATCCAGTGGGTTGAGTTAGGAGCCTAACTTGGTGCCCCCCAACCCTAAAACAGAGTATTTCCTACCATCCGGGCCCAGTATTAACTAGATTAGAATAGCATCCAACATTTGCCCACAGTCTGACATATCTGTGCCTCCCCAGACCTGCTACATCTGTGAGGATCAGGGACGGGAGAGCAGAGCAGCATCAGGGGCCTGTATGACCTGCAATCGACACGGCTGCCGGCAGGCGTTTCACGTCACCTGGTAAGATGGGAATGTGCAATTTGCCTTGTAATGCTGTAAATGGGAGGCTATCTTATTTGATGCTAGGTGGGGTGTGTACTACATGATGTTAGAAATGGGGGAGATCTGTATAATGCTAGGAGTGTGTATGCACAGTCTATTATAGGACATGGAGTGATATCTGTCACATTTTGAGTGGTAGCACGTAGTTTTATGACAGGCATGGGCCACAAAAATAGGGAAGATCTTCTTGATGTTACAGTGGTTAAAGGGTTAGTAATACTTCAAATTTACTAATCCCCAACTTGTACAACTTACAAAAAGAAATTAAATGTCCCAAATCACATCTCTCAAACCTTTATGGTTTGAGAGAAAATCAATTTCAAAGTCTCCCCCTCCCTCCCCTTTCCCTGCCATCAGTGTTCTAGCTGACTGCAGGGATAGTCTGTCGTTCAACCATCCCGCGGCTCTGCAGCAGAGCAGAGATCGCATTAATGAAGAAAAAATCATTCACTGAAACGGTCTTGAGACTTTGAAATTGATTTTCTCTCAAACCATAAAGGTTTGAGAGATTTGATTTGGGCCATTTAATTTCTTTTTGTAAGTTGTACAAGTTGTGGATTAGTAAATTTGAAGTGTTACTATCCCTTTCAACCTCAGTACCACTGTAAACGGAGTTTACTGTAACGCTACATCACACAAATCCAGCTTCGAAGGGCATCGTGAACGCGCTTCCTGGGGCATCTGGGAAGTCCTGAGACGTCATGGAGTCCCGCAGAACACGGAAGTCCCCGATTTTGCAGGGCAAATATCTCCATTACCAGGCGACTTGAAGAACACACACACAGCACTAATGTCAGGTTAAACATTAAAACTCATGGTAAAACTTTGGTTTTAGGTGATGGTTCACTTTAAAGAGATGTTTTCTTTTTTGTTTAAGGGCAATAAAAAGTTTCATCAACTTAATATGAATACATAATATTACAGTTTGCCCATCTAGAACATTTCTAGTGAATCTCTTGCAATTTTTAACATTTTACATAGTATACAAAAAATAGGAAATATAAACAAAATTGTATATAGTAGGACTTTTGCACCGTCGCTCAAAGTGCTTAGCTTGCACTCTGATACTGCCAAATGTGCAGCTATTTTGAATGTAAAATCAATAAACACCCTCCTATCTGCATGGCAGAACTCTCTGCCATCTTGCCAGAAACATTTCTGAAAGAAACATCATTGAGACACTGGGCCATATTCAGTCAGACTCAAGAAGTTCAATCTTGGGGAAATCTAACTGTACCATGTGGACAAATGAACATCTACAGAATTCCCTTTTGATTTATAGGGATAGTAATGTTTCACAATAAAAGCAGCTCCAGTTAACCTTCATTGTATTTGGGCCACGGAGAGTGTTATTTCAATACTGTCCATGTTGTAGTTCAAGAGTAATTGAATGATAAAGTATCCCCCTCCCACCCCTTTTACTGATGTAACACTGCTCACCTCAGAGCAGCAAAACTGTCTGGATGGATCGCAGAGAGGGACAATCTTCAGAGAGAATAACGAAAAACCTGAAATACCTGTCAAGAGGGGCAGGGTTTTCCTTATGCTTACAGTAAGAAGATTGTCCCTTGCTGCGACCTGTCTGGTCAAGGGACCAGATTCCACATCTGAGGTGAGCAGTGTTACACTAGGTAGAAGGGGCAGGAGGGGGATACTTTATCATTCAGTTACTCTTGAACTGTATCTCTGACAGTATTGAAATAACACTCTCCATGGCCCAAATACTATGAAGATTAATTGGAGCTACTGTTTTTGTGAAACATTAACCATTTGATTTCTAGAATGATCTCCAGCATATAGTTTTGCAATGCATTGGAGACCTCTGGACCATTCAAGGGGTTAAAAGTCCCATTTAAATGAATGGGAGATTTAATTTGTCCCCTATGATTATTGGTTTAGTACATAACCCTCAATGAGTAATTACTGAGCAAAGTGAGAGTAACCCATCAATCCATGTGGTATTCTATGGAACCTACCCACTAATCTGTAGAGATGTTAGTGCAATGGCTTCATAGAGTAACATAAGAACTAGTGAGTTTCTTATCACACATTAGTGCAGGGGTAGTCAATTCACAGACCTCCATCTGATGGGGTCTGCAACTCATGTTATCTCCAGCGGGGTCTAACAGGAGTTGTCGTAGCTGCTGGGGACTACAGTTAGTTACCCCTGCCCTAACCCCAGGTGTTCTTGCACATTAGCCTCACTGGCGACTGCCTTTCACAATGTATTATAAAATTTGCACTTTTTTTTTATTATTTTTTTTTATTTAAATCTTCCAGTAGTGAGTCTGTTCATAAATGTCCTTCTTTGAATAAAGAGTAACAAGTCATTTTAGCAGTGCTAACACCCCTTATAAAAAGATCCACCGAGAGGGATGGAGTGAAACACCTATATAGGGTGTAATACACAGTAAATGTATACTAATAGTAACAACAACATGTGCTGTCCCTTTGAAGATGCCCTGTTTTAGTGAGGGTGATTAGACCTTTAAACCTCTTGCAAAAAGCATCCTGATGATGCACAGATCCAAAAGTGAACCTGAAGACTATTAATATAAAGGGTGGGAGGCAGCGCAATCTTGCAAGGAAAAGGAAAAACAAAGAGAGCAGAAACATACTAAGTGTAGTATTCAGGTGAAAGACATTATATTTACAATAAATATGAATTAAACATTGAAAATTAAGGAATCTAAATTTGGGTAAGTAAAAAACTTAAGTTATGAGCTAGCATATATTGTTTGTTAAATAACACGGGACCTGGATAAAACCAATTATTAGGAATTGGTAGAAACTACCGTTCAAAAGTGTGGGGTCACTTAGAAATGCCCTTGTTTTCCATCAAATGAGTTACATGCATAGGAAATACAGTAAAGATGTTGAAAAGGTTAGAAATAATGTTTTTTAATTTAAATATTAATTGTGTCCTTCAAACTATGGTTTCGTCGTAGAATTCTCCATTTTCAGGAATTACAGCCTTGCAGACTTTTGGCATTCTATTTGTCAGTTTGTTGAGGTAATCTGAAGAGATTTCACCCCATGCTTCCTGAAGCACCTCCCACAGTTTGGATTGGCTTTATGAACACTTCTTTCGTACCATACAGTCAAGCTGCTCCCACATCAGAAACAAGGAAATTTGTAAGTGACCCCCCCCAACTTTTGAATGGTAGTGTATGTTGATGTGCCCTTACATAGGTATATTGGATAGTGGCTCTGGTGAATAATAATGAGTAAATGAGTGTCTAAATATGACAGAACTCTGGTACAGGTGTACCCTTACACTCAAGAAGTCTTTATTCAGAGAAAACCGGTTACAGGAAGCAGCAACTCGGCCTGTGTGCTCGTGAAGATTGTCTGGATATTATACAAGATATTTTCTCTAGTGCTGTGCAAAGCTCTGGAGTCTAAGTCGGATGCTTCGTTACCAGGTTACCACAAGCATCAGCTCAGCAGATTCCTTAGTTTTCATTGGTCAGTTTATATTTATTATCTATATTTTTTTCTTTCAACTGATTACTACACTTAGTAGGTTTCCCCTCTCTTTGTTTTTCCTTTTTCTTGCATCTTATTTGAATAAAATCCACACACTTCCAGTAGGGAGAAGTGTTGCACGAGAGAGAAAAAAGGTGGAATGTTTCATTGTAACACAGATCCCTCCTTCCTCCCCATCACAGTGCTCAGATGGCCGGGCTGCTGTGTGAGGAAGAGGCTCAGGAAGTTGATAATGTCAAGTACATTGGATACTGCAAGTACCATTTCAATAAGATGGTGAGAGACCCACAGGTATGTTCTTAATGTTCCAATATTCCTTCAGTGAAACACCTGTATAATACTAGTGGACAGTCCTGTGTACACTGGCTCACTACCCTTGTACGCTCTTGCTTAGTGCTTCCAGATATTGCTTTATTTATTTATTCTTCAGGTACCCTGATTTTATCTCTAGGTGACACTGATTAAAACCTCCATAAATACATCTGGTTTTATTCTCTCCGATATCCTAAATAGACCAGGACTTCCCAACCCATGTCTCTCCATCTGTTGTTGGATTAGATATACTCTCATGTAATCACCTGAGGATGACTCCCCCCTTCATATTCAGCTCACTATATGGCAGGGACTCTAGTCTAACAACAGCTTGAAAGCCACAGGCTGGCCAGTACTGATGTAATTAAAGGGGAAATAACACCACCTACTATGTCCAGAAAATCCTTATAGTGGGTGAGGAAGTGATGTGAATCTCAGGAGGGTGGGTGAAGGAGTGAAGTGAGCTGCAGTTGAAGGGTGGGTGAGGGAGTGAAGGAGCTGCAGTCAGAAAAGTGGATGAGGAAGAGAGCTGAGCACAGTCAGAGTGAGTGAGGAACAGCAGGAAGTGTGGGTGAGGGAGAGAAGGAGCTGCAGTTAGAAGGGTGGGTGAAGGAGGAAAGGAGCCACAGTCTGAAGGATGCATAAGGGACGGAAGGAACGCCAGTGTTTGAATGAAGGGAGAAGGGAATTAGCCATTCTGTGTATGCAGCATGGGATGAAAATGTCCCTCTATCAATGGACATAATTAGAAATGCTCAGCCCCTGCATTTCTGCCTATACCGATTGCCAGCCCAAGGCTGCAGATCCCCTCTCCCCCCAGTCATGCCTCCACTTGGACTGGTGTCACTGCTAGCAGATGTGTGAAGAGATTGGCAAAGCCTCTCTCTACTGACTTTGATCCATTTAAAAATATATAATACTAGCAGTGTGGGACGGCGTTGCCCGTCTGTTTTTGTTTATGAAAGTTCAGTAAAATGCATGTGATCACGTTCTGTTTTAGCAGTCCGCCCCCCCCAGCTGACTTGAACTGCCATTGTGTCCCCATAGTGAGACACACATCCCATACTGAGACAAACATACACCTATAGTGAGACATACACACACACATCCCATAGTGAGATACACATGCCATAGTGACACACATATGCACATCCTGTAGTGAGACACACACATGCCATGGTGAGACACACATATACACAACCCATATATAGACACACACACATACGCGTGCCATAAAGAGACACACACACACGCCATAGTGAGACACACACACACATCCCATACAGAGACACACACGTCATAGTGAGACACACACACATATACACATCCAATACAGATACACACACATGCACATCCCACAGTGAGACACACAGACACATCCCATACAGAGGCAGACGCACTCCATAGTGAGCACACACATACACAGGCCATACAGAGACACACACATATACACATCCCATACAGACACACACACCCACAATAGTGAGACACACAAATATATACATCCCACATTGAGAGACACACATGCACACCCTATAGTGAGACAGACAGATACACATCCCATGCAGAGACACACACCCATACACATGGCATAGTGATACACACACACACATCCCATAGTGAGATACACACATATACACATCTCATAGTGAGGCATACACACATATAACCATCCATAAGTGTATATTTGTTATTAATTTGCAATGCATTGCCTACCTCTCTGGCAGTGAAACAGTTAATGCAATGTACTCTTTTTTTCCCCACTGGGCTTCAAGGGTTAATATCAGATCTGTGAGTGATGGTACTTCAAAAGTTCCCAGCTATGGCCATAGTGAGAGACACACACAGCCACACACATATACATACATACATACACACACACATACACACACACACACACACATACAGATCTCACAGTGAGACACACACACAGCCACACACACATACATATTTACAGATCTCACAGTGAGACACACACAGCCACACACACACACATACATACATACATACATACATACACACATACAGATCTCACAGTGAGACACAGACGCATTCCATACTGAGACACACATACAGATGTCATAGTGAGACACACATACACATGTCTTACTTAGACACACATACACAACCCATAGTGACACACACATACATATTCCATACTGAGACTTGCACAGTGTCCCCATAGTGTGAGACATACATACACAACAGTGGTCTTGAGTCCTATGTGATGACACACAGAGCAGGTCAGGGTATTTCTCCCCTCAGCAAAAACAGGTTTTGGTTCCTCCCAATTTCCTGTATAGTGGAGGAGGTAGGGTGGTTGCTAGGCAACCAGCAGACATAGCTCTGGGCAGGTAGGAAAGTTTGTAGGGAGGGGAATCAAGTGAAGTAAAAGTTATTTGACTGTTATTTTGTTGGAGGAGATCACACTGTGTGGTGTAAACCTGTAGTCATTAGTAGGAGTGCAGCAGTGAGTCAGTAGAGAAGCAGAAACACAGTGACAGCCTTAACCCTTTGACTGCCAGAATGGAATCTCATGCATTGGGTTGCAATGTATGGGATCCCTTTATGGCACTGTGTGTGTGTGTGTGTGTGTGTGTTTGAAGCTGTGTGTGTTTGGTGGTATGTGTATTTGTTTGGTGCTGTGTGACTGGAGCATGTGTGTGTATTAGGGTGGTGTAGGAGCAAGTGGCAGCCATTTTGTTTTTGTCCTCAGTTGAATAGTGGTGGGTGGGCTAGAGAGTGGGGGCGGGCCAACTCCCTGCAGTACTGCAACTCCTGTGAAAATCACGCCCCCATTGAATTACCCAATGGGAGCTGTAAGTTCTCCCTATTGCCACCCCTGGGTGTGTGTGTCTCCTGAGGAGACATAAATTATGCAATGAGCCTTTCTCTTTTATATATATATATATAGACTAGCAATATTGGCATGGCTTTGCCTGTGTGGTTAAAGCAAATGTAAAAAAAAAAAACTAGTCACATGCAGTTGTAAGTATGACTAAACATAGAATGTTTTATAAAAGAAGTGTATTCTGATGACAGACACTACAGAAGACATCCTAAGTAGGAGTAGCCATTATGTGTGTGATCCACCCCATTGCACTGGATATGTGTTTGGCAAGTGCATTGTGTATTTACTTGTTTATTGTGTGTCTGTTTGTGTATTGTGTGTCTGTTTGTGTATTGATTCTGTGTTTTTTGTGTGTTGATAGAAGGCCCTGCAATTCCTGGCAGAGATTTTCACACAAATGGCCAAGGGGGTGAATAGACCTATGGGAGCATCAGTATAGAGGAGATTTGAATAACCCCTCCTTATTGATGCCCCGGGAGTGTATACCAGGGCTTCAGGGTTTTAACCCCTTAACGACCCTTGACGGTCATAGTACGTCAAGGGTCGATTTGACTTAACGACCGATGACGTACTATGACCGTCATCGCGTTCCGGGCTCCCCCCGCGGCTGCACGCCGTTCGGGGAGTCCGGAACGCAACGGAGCAATAAAAAAAAATTGCTCCGTGGTCGTTAAGTCACGTCCGCTTCCGGATTCCCCGGTCGTTAAGGGGTTAATCACATTACCCTTTTATTATATAGATATAGATATGTATATACCAATTGAATGAGTAGCTTATGTAATAATACTTTTTTTTATTCTGCTAACATTCAGTTTTAATGGCAAGATTTCTAGATCAACAAACTCCCTTTAGCAAGTCAAAAACACACTGTCAAACACACTTGATAAATGGAGCTTCTTGCTCTCGATAGTTTTTCCTTATAATTGAATGTTTATCCACATACATACTTTGCTGCTCTTTTAATATTCCTCTGGCACAGTGTCAAATAGTATCAACAGACACTTTAATTACTCACTAACCTCTCTCATTTTCTACCTTTTTCTCTCTGAATGCCTTAAATTCATCTTTACCTCCTATAATCTCTGCATTAGAAAGTCTCCCGCCTCCCATGTCCATTTATCCCAGGAAGGTGCAGCCGCTCAGCATCCCCCTGCCTGGACAAGCCTCTCCTATTCAGAGAGCGGCAGAAAAAGGTATGAATAGTGTGTCTCTTAAGCAATGCCTGTATATGCTACAGTGTTAAATAAACAATAAGGCATCATGGGAGCGCTGTTCTTGCAGAGATGGCAGTCTAAGAGGTATATAAATAGAGTGAATATTAGAGCAATTCTTGGGAAGAGCAACTGAACCATCTTTCACAATTAAACATTATTTCAAATAAATGGGCATTTTAACCACACAGTACTGCAAGAGATAAGACCTCAAACATCCATGAGATTAAGTGTCTCAATATTGTGAAGTTGTTTTGCCCCAGATTTTCCTCTTTTTTTCACTATCCATATGCTCCTACGTTAGTGTGTGTT
The DNA here is from genome assembly GCA_037306005.1 of Rhinophrynus dorsalis. NCBI lineage: Eukaryota > Metazoa > Chordata > Amphibia > Anura > Rhinophrynidae > Rhinophrynus > Rhinophrynus dorsalis. The sequence goes on along the minus strand of CM074727.1, from coordinate 117,786,648 downwards.
TGAAAGCCTTTGTGATCATGTCTCCTCATGTTAGCTATGATTATGGAAAGGGGGGTAGTGAAAAAAAACTTCTTTACATGGCCAGACTGCATGTCTATATAGTGGCTGAGAATTTAAACAGGGTCCTGCAGTCTTCCTAAAGATGATATGTCAACTTTTCAAATCCTCCGTTAGGTGGGAGTAGACATGTTGACAGAATTGCATACCTATTTCTCCCTATTAGTTTATTCCACCCCTTTCTCTTCCTGTGTGGAACACAGGAACCATGTGGGTAAAGTATCCTCTGGCCAGGAGTGCAGGGCATTTGTTTAAAAAGCCTCTCAGAGGCAGAGACTCCATCCTTATTTCTTTACCACCACCAGACATAGTGCGTATGGCCAAAGATTTTCTTAGTTAGCTGCCTTTTGGTCTGTAGGATGTAGTTGTGTAATCCCTTTTTAGGCAGGCACCTATCTCTAGCCTACTTTGTCGGCTTGAGTTATAGTGCAGACTAAAAGGGACCTGGGTCTGTTTCACAGTAAGCCCTCTGGACATGCCTGTACCAGAGTGTCACCTGGTGACCTCTGGGTTGTGGGGGCCTGCAACTTCTGCCACCATAGGACCTTTCATCTGAAGGATGTTCTGTAGCAGCATTGTCCTTTTACTCTTCCTGGCACCTATTGCTTAATGGCCTCCATCTGTACCTTGTTTAGAGACTATTTAAACCTGCCTGCCTGAGCTCCCAGTGATCAGTTGTTGGCCCTGGTGGTGAAGACTCATTTTCTGTTTGCTGTATTTGATACTTTGACCTCTGCTTGTATCTTGACTTTGCTTGAACTCCATCTGTCTCAACTTATTGGCTTGATTCGACTACTCCTCAGTCTCCTGCTTCAGTACCCAGACTATCAGTGTGTCTATCCTGGTCCGGACCCTGACTTAACAATAAGTGGGACATCTGGCTTGGCAGCCAGCACCAGTTTCTGGCAAGAGTACACTTGTTTCGGGCTCTGTTCCCCAGCCTTTCACTCAAGCTTTTACTCCCTAGTTTCCTCTGCAGAAACCGTGAGCCTTATGCTTCTTTCCCTTTGTCCCACCATCTGGATCCAGTCTCCTGTATTCCTGGCAGTCTGCTAGAGGATGGCTTGCATTGACAGCCTCTCTTCTCTCACTTCTATGTAACTTGTCTGAGCAGAACTTTGTATACTACATAGAAGCCTGAAGACTAAAGAGGGCAAGCTTTCCTTCATTCAGAATGCACAGGCCCTGTGAGTATGTTCCTGTCTTTTGTCTGGCACCATGTTTACACTATCCTTTTGCTAGACTGGCATTTTATTCATTTCTGTCCCACTATCCCTTTCCTTTCTGGAGATATTTCAGTTCATGTCAGTTAATTTTAGTAAACTATAGTTTCTTTAAAGGCATTTTAGTTCATTTTACTTTAACTTCATTCATTTTTTTTTAAATTTAGGAAACAGAGTCCCTAGGCCCTTTAAACCAAAAGTGCTCCAAACACAAGTTAAAATATAGTAATGTTTAGATATTAAGGCAAGGCTGATTCTTCAATATCCTTTTTTTTTTTTTTTTTTTTTTTTTTTTTTTTTAAATAAAAAGTGTCCCCCTCCTGCCTCTTTTCCACATGTCGAGTTGATTTCCCCCAGAGCAGCAATCCAATCCAGATGGATAGTGGTGAGGGACAATCTTGTGTCACCCCTCCATCAAGGGGGCAAGGGTTTCCTTATGCTGATAGACACAGGATTAGGCCTTGTTGCGATCCGTACGGATTTCAGATCTGAGGGAAGGCAGTGTGACGTATGGAAAGGGGGCAGTAGGGGGACTCTTTAAAATAAAATGAAGACTACAGTGTTACGGACAGTTATAAATTATTTTGAAGAATCAGCCTTGCCTTAATATCTAAACATTGCTATCTGTTTAAATTGTGTTCTGTGCACGTTTAGTTTATAGGGCCTAGGTACTCTCTGTTCCACCGGTTGGATTCCGGTGTGTGTAAGTGGACTTATTATTACTCTCTATCTTTGAACAGCATAGCCTTTCTCTGTCACCTCCCAATATCAGGGAAGCACTTTTATGTGGCAGCTGGACAACTACAGGTCCATTTTGGAAAGGGTTATTTGGGAGACTTGATTACCCATAAAGCCCATTTTTCCCAGGCTTAAAGGAATAGGAAGAGGAGGTTCTGCAATGGTCGTCTTCTTCCATGACTACAGTGGAGGTCTCCTGGTAAAGGGTGAGGCTGGTTCAGCATGAAAGTTCTTATAGTTTCAGATAAATACTTGAAATATATTTTCACTGTCCTGTATTCCATTTTAAAGGCTCTCCTGCCTATTTTTAAGCACACGGGTGACATAGGCAAGGCCAAAGAAATCAAGGTTTTGATGGTTCCCCCTTTTAATCCTTCAACCCTTTGCTCTTCATGCCTGATAGATCTTCCTAGGGATTTCTCTGGTGCTTTGATCCTTTTGATCTGTAGCCCCCACTCAGTGTCCAGGCCCTCTTTTGCTGAACAGGAGACTGCATGGGTTAAGGCTCTAATTTCTTCTATGAGTTCTGTACTGATTATTTTGAGGAAGACTTTGTTTCTTCCACCGAGGGTCTTATCTGGGCTGTATTCAAGACCCTAAAGGTATCTGAGGCCTCAGATTCTAGTATTTTTACAAGGTTCAAAACAGGGGTTGCCATTTTTCCTCCTCACCATTTCTTAGACAAAGGACTCCTGTAGGAATTAAAGAAGCTTGACAAAGTTGTTCTTTCTGCAATTGAGCACTGGTCTGCTGGTAGCCTCCGCTATAAAAAGGAACATCATGCAACGTTGAGACGCACATCTCACCAGTGGCTCCCCTGATACCAACAGGCTTAGTCTTGTAAGCCTCCCTTTTTGTTTTTTCACTCTGATAGGGTGATTTTGCAGACTTCCATAACGGTTTCTTCTTAATGTCTGCATTTCGCATCTACCCATTATTGTTGTTCTTAATTCTCTTCATCCCACTCCATCTGACAGACAGGAACAGGAACTTCATCTTTTGGATGTGGTTAAGTGCTTGAAGTATTATGTTCATCACATGCAGCCTTTCTGAAAGTGAAGTTTTCTTTTTGTCATTTCTGAGGGCCCTTGTGCAGTCCAGGCTGCATCTAAGATGACAGTGGCTTCTTGGATTAAGGCTGCCATGCGCCAGGTTTATGTTCTTAAGGAGAAGCCTGTGCCCTTTCTGGTTACATCTATTCCACTAGGATAGTGGGTGCCGCTTTGGCCTACAAGAATCAGGCCTCTGTGGAACACCGATGTAAAGCAGTGACATGGTTGTTGTTTTTTTGTTTTTTTTTTTACACATTTGTCAGATACTAACGTGTTAATGTGCTAGCTTCAGATGAAATACGTTTTGGCCAGAAAGTCCTATAGGCTGTTGTGTGCTTGTAGCTGTCCTTGTTTTCCTTTCCCAGTGTTTACTGTTACATGTAGAGAAAAATGCTATTTAATTTCCAGGCAATGGGTCCTTTGGGTTCTCCGGTCTAGGTGACCCCCTTCCCTGTCTCACTTCTCTTTTTTCTTTGATCCTCGCAATTTGTTAAAACCGGGCATGTCTGATGGGGGGTTAAAGTGAAGTAAGGAGGGGGTGTCCTCCTCATAGAACCTTTTAAGCCATGTCCCCTGCCTTCCTAGTCAGAGGATCCCATGGTTCCTGTGTTCCACATGGGCTAAGAGAAAAGGATGAGTGAGGTAGAAGATGCATGAGTGAGGTAAGGCCAGTACATATGAGTATGCAGGCTGTTCCAGACAGGTCAGAGAATTCAGCTCTGCTGAGGTTAGAGAGTCCCTAATTACTAAACCGGAAATCTTTAAAACCACCACACTAATGCTGCATTTTGTTTGCCTATTTATCACGTTTTGAATAAGGCCCTAAAATCTGTGTAGCCACATATTCACTTTAATCCCACATGCTGGCCTTGCACCTCTTTCTCTTTGCCTGAGCCCATTTCTGTAGTGCCTTTACATGCAGAGTCTGATTTACTAAAGAAAAGTGGTGCAATTCCTTGGCAGATCAGCACTTTTAAGGGGACAATCAAAATTTGCCAAATTCCAATTGATTTTAAAGGTGCTTTTAATGCCTCGAAAGCTATATCGGTCTACAGTGCATTGTAAAGCAACGATTTTGGAGACCTGTCTTGGATTCAAGAGATTAAAAGCCCCATTTAAATCGATGAACATTTTGTGTGTCCCCTATAGGGTGCAAATGGCTTGTGTCAGAATTTCTCCCATTCATCTTACTGAATAGGTCCCTTAGTCTCAATAAACACTTCTTTATGGCTTAGTTGGCTTGCCCAGAATTACACTGCTTTTCTTTAGTACATTAGAGTCACTGATTTATTCATGGATCTGCTCTCTGCAACAAAGCATTGATTTCCCCTCCTGCTTCCACACGCCACACTCACACTTTGTCGGTTTTTGCTCCATCTTTCCCTTTATTACGTGAATAACTCCCATTCTCTGTTCTTCAGAGTCACAAAGACAGGGAGCGAGTTAGGCATCGTAAGCATCGGGATTCACCAAGTCACATGACTGTGCCTGCCCTCCTGCCAGTCACTGCTGAGAAGGTGCCAACTAACATCTACAATTTCATCACACAACTCACCCATTGCTGCTCCAGTATTATACAGCTATTCCACTGCTACTGCTCTATCACACAGTTTATTTTACTTCTACTGCTCCATCACAAACACAGATCTTCCACTTCTACTGCTCTATGACACACACAGCTCTTCCACTTTTACTGCTCCATCGCATACACAGCTCTTCCACTTCTACTGCTCCATCACATACACAGCTCTTCCACTTTTACTGCTCCATCGCATACACAGCTCTTCCGCTTCTACTGCCCCATCTCATACAAAGCTCTTCTGCTTCTAGTGCTCCATCGCATACAAAGCTCTTCCACTTCTACTGCTCCATCACATACAAAGCTCTTCCACTTCTACTGCTCCATCACATACAAAGCTTTTCCACTTCTACTGCTCCATCGCATACACAGCTCTTCCACTTCTACTGCTCCATCGCATACAAAGCTCTTCCACTTTTGCTGCTCCAACGTATACACAGCTCTTCCACTTTTACTGCTCCATCGCATACAAAGCTCTTCCGCTTCTAGTGCTCCATCGCATACAAAGCTCTTCCACTTCTACTGCTCCATCACATACACAGCTCTTCCGCATCCACTGCTCGATCACACACACACACAGCTCTTCCACTTCTAGTGCTCCATCGCATACAAAGTTCTTCACTTCTGCTGCTCCATCACATACACAGCTCTTCCACTTCTACTGCTCCATCGCATACAAAGCTCTTCCACTCTTACTGCTCCATCACATACACAGCTCTACCACTTTTACTGCTCCATCACATACACAGCTCTTCCGCTTCCACTGCTCCATGACACACACAGCTCTTCCACTGCTCCATCACATACACAGCTCTTCCGCTTCCACTGCTCCATGACACACACAGCTCTTCCACTGCTCCATGACACACACAGCTCTTCCACTGCTCCATGACACACACAGCTCTTCCACTGCTCCATCACATACACAGCTCTTCCGCTTCCACTGCTCTTGCTCCATGACGCACACAGCTCTTCCACTGCTCTTGCTCCATGACGCACACAGCTCTTCCACTGCTCTTGGCTCCATGACGCACACAGCTCTGCCTCTGCTACTGCTCCATGACAAACACACGCAGCGCTGCCTCTGCTCCATGGCACACACAGCTCTGCCTCTACTATTGCTCCATGTCTCACACACAGGTTTCCATTGCTACTGCTCCATGTCTCTCTCACACACATACACATATACCACTTCCACTAATATTGATCCATGATACACACACATGGCTTTTCCACTGCTACTGCTCCATGTCTCTCACACACAAATGTGCGCACACAGCTCTTCCACCGCAACTGCTCTGTGTGTCTCCCCCCACACACACACACAGCTGTTCCACTGCTACTGCTCTGTGTTATACACACAGTTCTTCCACTGCTACTGCTCCATGTCTCTTCACACACACCTCTTCCACTGCTACTGCTCCGTGTCTCTTCATACACACCTCTTCCACTGCTACTGCTCCATGTGTCTCTTCATACACACCTCTTCCACTGCTACTGCTCTGTGTCTCTTCATACACACCTCTTCCACTGCTACTGCTCCATGTCTCTTCACACACACCTATTCCACTGCTACTGCTCCGTTTCTCTTCATACACACCTCTTCCACTGCTACTGCTCTGTGTCTCTTCATACACACCTCTTCCACTGCTACTGCTCCATGTCTCTTCACACACACCTATTCCACTGCTACTGCTCCATGTGTCTCTTCATACACACCTCTTCCACTGCTACTGCTCTGTGTCTCTTCATACACACCTCTTCCACTGCTACTGCTCCATGTCTCTTCACACACACCTATTCCACTGCTACTGCTCTGTATCTCTCTCTAACACACACACACACACACATACACACCTCTTCCACTGCTGCTGCTCTGTGTCTCTTCATACACACCTCTTCCACTGCTGCTGCTCTGTGTCTCTTCATACACACCTCTTCCACTGCTACTGCTCTGTGTCTCTTCATACACACCTCTTCCACTGCTACTGCTCTGTGTCTCTTCACACACACATCTTCCACTGCTACTGCTCTGTATCTCTCTCACACACACACACACACACACACACACATACACACCTCTTCCACTGCTGCTGCTCTGTGTCTCTTCATACACACATCTTCCACTGCTACTGCTCCATGTGTCTCACACACACACGCACGCGCACACACGCAGCTCTTTCACTGCTACTGCTTCATGACACTCTGCTCTTCCTTTGCTGCTAGGACACATTTTTGTTCCATTTGATATGGAGAGCACATTGAAACGTCTCCTTTTTGTCTGCAGCATGAGAGCAGTACAGAGAGTCCTGAAATTGTGAGGTCAGAAGTGAAAGGAAAAAAATCTTCCAGTCACAGAGGTCGAAAGACAGGAAATGGGAAAGGAGCAGCAGGGGCTGGAGGAACCCTCCCCTCAGGTAACATCCCCTTCCTTCTGCTTGGACCTGAACACCCACACTTCTCCTCCCTAGATCTAAATCACCCCCTCTAGAGGCTCTAATCCTGAATAAAAATTGTATGACCAAAAGAAAAGAGGAGCAATTCTGTAGCAAACCGACTGCAAAATAGGGGACAACTGAGACTTCCTCAAATGTCTCTGCTTTAAATGGGTCTTTTATCGTCTTGAATCTTGGAGAGGTCTTCACAATGCATTGGAGACCCCTTGGGAATTCAGGGGGTTAAAAGCCCTGTTTAAATTAATGTGGAATTTTATTTGTCCCCGGTGATGCAGTTGATTTGCGTCCGAATTTCATGGCAATGCATCGGAGAACTCTAGCATTCAAGGGGTTAAAAAACCCTTTTTAATCAGAGGAATTCCATTTGCTCTTGTTGTGCAGTTGGTTTGCTGCAGAATTGTGGCTCTTTCAGACAGCCCAGTGTGACAGCTCTGTCCCCCAAGTACTTCACACACCTGTCTTGTGTGTTCCACCACTGATCTGGAACGCAGGAGCAGCGTGTCTTCCGTCCAGTCCACATGAATGTGCTATCCAGTATTACTAGCTGATGTCTACTTGGGTCATGATTCATTGGAGGTTAAAGGGATTGTAATGTCTAAACACAACTCTATCGCCGATTCTTATTTAGACCTTATCACATTGTCCAAGTATATGAGAGATCAATACAAGGATCTCTGGGGTGAGCTATTTATTCCAAGGCCTGATCAGGTGACCAGGGGACACCCCTTGAGATTAGAGGAAGGGAGGTTTAAACTTCAGCAGAGGAACGGTTTTTTTATGGTAAGGTCTGTTAAATTGTGGAATTCATTGCCCAGGGAGGTAGTTATGGCAGATACAATGGATACATTTAAGAGAAGATTTCTTTCAAAAGGGAGCATACAGAGTTATACTGTTTATCAGTAGGCTGATCAGGAAGGTCTGATAATGACTAATTTAATTGTTAGCAGGAAAGCTATAAAATTCTCAGTTACTGGGGTATGAGGCGAAGGTTGAACTTGATGGACTTGTGTCTTTTTTCAACCTAATTTACACACTTTGCACTGTTTAAAATCTCTTACTTTTGTGTCGTTATGAAGTGGAGAAGGATCCCCGGCCGCCTCCCACTGAATGGCTAGTGGTGTTGTTCGACCCAATGACTGCAGCGAGGGAGAAACTTCAGTAAGTATAAGGAAAATCCTGCCCTCCTTGACGAAGGAGGGCAGGATTTCCCTTTGCTTACTGAAGTTTGTCCCTCGCTGCATCCGTTCAGATCTCGGAGAGCTACAGCAGTGACGTAGGCAGAAGGGGCGGGCGGGGGTTTCTTCCCCACTTCATAACTTTAGAACGATGCATAAGTAAGATTTTTTTTCTTATAATGTAAAGAAGAGTTGTGTTTAGACATTACAGTCACTTTAAGATGAGTGTTGCAGCCTCCAACTCTCTTTGAGTGAAAGCTCTGCCATATTGACCACCAGGCAGAGCTTGCTGATTGCAAGTTTACTGCATTCTAAGGGAATGCAGTGAAGTTGCAGCATGCTAGTGTGAAAGGAACGGTTTTCCAGCATGTTCTACCTGTTAACATGAACAACAGATTTAGGGAAGCATTGATGAATTGGTGTCGTCTGTGTGAAAAGTGCCTTAGTCTTCTGAATATGGCCCCAAGTTTTTTAGGATGATGTACTAAAAAAGAAAAGAGCAATTCTGAAGCCAACTAAGTGCACCACAGGGGACAGGAAGACAATCCTATGTTTACCAGTGGTTTTAAATAGAATCATAAACCCCTTAAATGCTTCTTAGTGTGTTGGAGACATCTCGAGCACTCAATGGTTTAAAAGACTCATTTCTGTGTCGTCCAATAAAAGTTACTGGTAACTTTGGGTAGGCGATCTGCCCCTTTAATTGTCGGCAGGAACAATTCTAGAATTGTATGCGGGGGGTGGAGCCTAACTTCCCTCCTTGGCTGCAGCTAGCCAACCAGCCCCAGAATGATTTGTTCCTCGTTGAAGACACAGGCAAGAGAACAGTTCTGCTATAGTTGTACAATTTTTTTTTTCCTTTTCTGTTACAAATGGAATACCACCATTAGGCGGATTACCATAACTGACAATGCCCTTAGATGTGGCTAGCTCAGTGACCAGGTGCTTTTTGTGGACCTTAAGCCCTGGGGGGAAAATCTTGGCTACAAGCTCTTTCCTCAGGAGTTGCCAACCGAGGCTTCTTCTTAATTCATGGTAGTCTGAAGACAGAAGATCTGCAGGAAAGGTGAGCAACCCTTTGAGTGCTGCAGGTCCACATGTTCCACAGTGCCCCTCCGTGCAGGGGTTTTACCTTTGGAGTTCCTATTGCTCACTCCTGCACTCATTGGGTCTGTCTGTATGTCTGTTTGGTGTTTTGGAGCAGGTTTATGTGGCACTTTAACCCTTTAGATGCTGGTTTTCTGACATTTTTCCTACTGGTTCAGTTTTTTTTATGGTATCCTAACATGTTCTAGTGGTGTTTCATGCATTTTTATTTTACTGTTTCAATTTTGTAAAATTTGAGTTCTGCTTTACAGCATAGGTGCCATTGCTCCATTCATTCCTATGGGACTGTACTGTTTGGAACATATCTCTGCAATCGCTCCGCCTAGCGACTTCAGATGGCTCATTTTTATTGTCTGCCCTTGCTCTAGCATTTGGTTCATGTTTCTAGTGTGTTGGAGGGCTCAGGGGGCTTCAGGCACTGTTGGGGTACTTTTTCTGGGAAAAACTACATTTCTCATTTCTGATTGGCTCCCACCACGGTAGCCATTTTGTGCCATATCAAGAACGAGTATCTTACACGGGGCTTGGAATCTCCTTCTCTCCTCTGGTGATTAACCCTTTGCCTGCCAGATAAGTCTGTTTTAGCGATTTCTGGAGTGAAACTTTAATCCTTCACACTAATTGGGTGATTTCTTATACTGTAATGTTTTTGACCCTGTGAGAATGTCTAATCCGTTGGAGCTTGGGGCCAGACCTAAGACTAAGGATGCTGCTGGGGTCTCTGTGCGCATTGCTCTTCCTGTTATTCAGGTTTACCTAGAGAATTCTCAGGTCATTTATGCCCAGCATGTTCTGATGTCCCTGAGGGTCTCCCAGGGACCTACAGCCATGCATTAGTGCCAGTCTTGGGTGCAAGAGTTCAAGGCTTCTATTAGGGACCTTAGGTCTACATTGCAACTCTTTCCATCCCAGTTACAGGGGGTCTTCCATTCTTGGCAGACCCCCTCTTACGTCAAGTCTTCCATGCCAAAACCACAAGGAGTACCTGATATATCAGATTCCTCTGAGGAGGAACTGCTGGTGGATTCAGATGTTGAGGAATGTTCTGCTGTGGGCTTCTCTAAGTTTTTTGGGGACCCCTTTGAGGCCGATCCTGAGCCCTCGACTGAGGGCCTGATCGGGGCTGTTTTGACTACCCTTAACATTCCCTTAGTTCAAGAGGTTCCTTCTGATCCCTGATGTGTTTCAGGAGCCTAAAAAGCCCTTTACTTGCTTTCCACCTAACCCCACTCTTGACCGCCTTGTGTCTGAAGAGTGCAAATCTCCGGACTGGAAACCTTCTGTGTCCAAGAAATTTGCCAAGCTTTATCCCTTCTCTGAGGCAGCACTTGCTCAGTGGGTTCATCCTCCCAAAGTGGATGCTCCTATCTCCAAGTTATCCAAGTCTACTGCCTTGCCAGTTTCTGATGCGTCAGCTCTGAAAGACTGGACTGACAAGAAACTTGAGGTTTCCCTGAAGTCCATTTTTGCCACTGCTGGTACTGCCATGCGTCCAGCGTTCGCTGCGGCATGGGTTAACCAGGCCATTGTGGTCTGGACTGAACAGCTCACCCTGGCTGTCTGTCAGGGTTCTCCTACTTCAGATATGTTGCGGCTTCTTGCCAACACTTCTGAGGCCCAGCATGATGTTTCTGCTGCCTTGTTTGATGCCATCCATTTGGTGGGTAGTGTTTCCACCATGTCTGTGGTTGCCAGACGGGCTCTTTGGCTCAAGATCTGGTCTGCTGACACTGCTTCCAAGAAAGCCTTGCTCTCCTTGCCTTTTCAAGGCACTTCATTGTTTGGGCCAGATCTCAAGGATCTGATTAGTGCGGCCACAGGGGGTAAAAGTACCCGTCTGTCTTTGGTTCCCAGGAAGAAAACGCTGTTTAAGCATAATTGGTATTTTCGTTCCTTTCAGACTGAGACAAGTCCGGAGTTCCAGATGGTTCCCTCAGCTCCGAGTACCTCCTCCAAGCTCAAACAGCAATGGAAGCCCAAGGTCTCTTCCAAGCCTTCTTCGGCATGACTCACCAAACCCAGGTCCCCACTCTGCTTTGGGTGGCCGTCTGCGTCACTACCACAGTGTCTGGGAGGATTCAGTGGCGGACCCATGAGTTTTACTGCTGGTGGTGGAAGGATACAGGATCCCTTTTGTCTCTCTTCCTCCCTTTTGTCTCTCTTCCTCCCTTTCGTCTCTCTTCCTCCCTTTTGTCTCTCTTCCTCCCTTTTGTTTCTTTCCTTCTCATACTCCTCAGGGCGCAGAGAAACGCCGGCTGTTCGGCGCTATTCAGGCTCTTCTGGACAGGGATATTCTAGAGCCGGTTCCAATTCAGGACATAGGTATGGGTTTTTACTCAAACCACTTTGTGGTCTCCAAAAAGGGCGGTGGTTGTCACCCTGTTTTGGATTTGAAGGATCTCAATTCCTTTGTGATCCGGACTCATTATCACCAAGAGTCTCTACGAACTGTGATTGCTGCTATGTCCCTAGCGGAATTCCTTGATTCTCTGGATCTTCAGGACACACATTTACACATCACCATTCATCCAGAGAGCCGTCAGTATCTCAGATTTGCCTGCGACTGAGGGCACTTTCAGTTTTCAGCTTCCTTTTGGTCTGACTACAGCTCCTCAATTTTTCAACCATGTTCTGGGAGCCTTAGTGTCCGTCCTCCACTGGGACGGCATCAGAATTACTCCATACATGGGCGACCTGCTTCTGAAAGCCTCCTCTGTGGAACTTCTTCATCAGCCGGTTCAGCTATGCATTCACTCTCTCACCCATCACAGGTGGATCATCAACATGGACAAGTCAGATCTTGTCCCATCCCAGCATCTGGTCTTCCTGGGCTTTCTCTTCGACACTCAGAAGAGCATGGTGTTTCTCATGGACGAGGTAACTCACCAGATTGCCCACAGGATTTCTGTGGTTCTGGCTCAAGATCCAGTTCCAGCTAAGAAGCTGTCCTCGCTAGTGGGGAAATTCATCTCCACCATAGAAGCGGTCCAGTTTGCCATGGTACACACCAGGGAACTCCAGAGGTTTGTGATCCAGGTGTGCAAGGGTCAGCCTGACCTTCTGAAGATGTCAGTGTCCCTCCCTCTTCATGTGGAACTGAGTTTGTCGTGGTGGCTCGAACTCTCCAATCTGCTGGAGGGCAAGTCCTTCCTGGTATCCTTCTGGACCACAGTGACGACGGACACCAGCCTCTCCGGCTGGGTAGCGGTCTTGGTTCGCCTGAGTGCTCAGGGTCGGTGGTCTCCGGGGGAATATCTCCTTCCCATCAACGTGTTGGAGCTTCGGGCGATATTTCATGCTCTTCACCATTTGACATCTCAGCTGGAAGACTGTCCAGTCTGGGTACAGTCCAACAATGCCACGGCCATGCCTTACATCAACAAGCAGGGTGGAACAAGAAGTCTCGCCGCTTGGTTAGAGGTCAAGGCTAGTTTGTCTTGGGCAGAAGAACATGTTTCTGCCATATCAGCAGTGCACATTCCTGGTGTAGACAACGTCATAGCGGACTTCCTCATTCAACACACAGTGGACAGTGGAGAATGGGAATTGCACCCAGAGGTGTTCACCCTCATTGTTCAGAAGTGGGGTCTTCCTTACATTGACCTAATGGCGAGAAGACACAACAGGAAGTTTCCGAGGTTCTGCTCTTGGTGGAGGGACCCTCTAGCTCTGGCGGTGGATGCAATGTCCATTCCTTGGTTGTTTTCTCTGGCCTATATCTTTCCTCCCCTCTCAATGTTGCACAGGCTGTTACGGAAATAGTGACTGGAGCACTGTCCAGTCATTCTGATTGCTCTGTACTGGCCTCGCCAAGCTTGGTTTCCGTAGTTGTTGGATCTGTCAGTGGCGGAGCCATTCTGGCTCCCTTGCCATCCGGATCTTCTTCTACAGGGTTACCTGTGGAAGGAGGATGTTCATCGGCTAGCTTTGACAGCATGGAAATTGAATTCTCAATATTGAAGAAGAAAGGGTTTTCTTCTGGGGTGGTGGCTATTATGCTCAGTGCCCGCAAACCTGTTTTTTCAAAGATCTACCATTGTGTCTGGTCGTCTTTTCTATCTTGGTGTGCTGACAAGGACCTGTCTCAGGAATTTGATCTGCCTACGGTCCTGCCCTTTTTGCAGGACGGCGTGGGCAAGGGCCACACTTTGAGTTCTCTTAAGGTTCAGACTTCTGCTCTCTCTGTTTTCTTTCATAGAAGCATTGCCATCCTCCCTGATGTCAAGGTCTTCTTCCAGGGCGTTGCTCATACTCATCCTGCCTTCAAAAATCCTGCTCCTCCGTGGGATCTTAACTTGGTTTTGGGCGTTCTCCAGCGCCCTCCATTTGAGTCCTTGGCTACTATTCCTCGACGTGGAAAATGGCCTTTCTTCTGGCGATCGTGAAAGTTACATGCTCTGTCCTGTAAACCACCTTTTTTGGTGTTTCACAAGGACAAGGTGGTGCTTCGCACCTCGCAGTAGTTTCTTCCGAAGGTGGTTTCGGCGTTCCACATCAATTAGGAGATTGTGGTGCCTTCTTTATGCCCTCACCTCTGACAAGGAGAGGGAACTCCACTTGTTAGACGTGGTACGTTGTCTCAAGTTTTATGTACATCTCACTGAGTCTATCAGGCAATCCAACATGCTGTTCCTCATTCCTGAGGGTCCCAGGGCAGGAAGACCTGCATCCAAAGTGACTATTGCTTCTTGGCTCAAGTTCACTATTGTAAGGCTTACGAGCTGAGGATGAAGCCTGTCCCCTTTCGGGTCACGGCTCATTCTACAATATCTATTGGGGCTTCTTGGGCTTACAAGAATCAGGCCTCTGCTGATCAGTTGTGCAAGGCTGCCACTTGGTTGTCTGTGCATACTTTTTCGAAGCACTACCGTGTTGATGTGCTGACATCGGCAGACGCCAGCTTTGGGAGAAAGATCCTGGAGGCAGTCTTGCCTGTCTAGGATCTTCTTCAGTTCTTGGTGCTTCCTTCACTGTTGGCTCTAGTTCAGTGTGCTGTGTAACAGTTTGGGGTGTTGTTACCCCTGTTCAGTGTCCATTGACACTTCATTGTTTTGTTGGGCTATCTCTGATCTGATGGTTCATATCTGCTCTGGTGACTTTGGGGGCCTTGCGCCTGGTCCTTGCCTTCCTTCCTGCCTCTGGGAAACTCAATGGTTGGACATCCCAAAGTTATCAGTAACCTGTATTGGACGACAGAGAAAAGAGGATTTTAGTCTTACCTGTTTAATCCTTTTTTCTTAGTCCATACAAGTTACTGTTCTCCCACCCTGTCAAGGGACCATGCTTAGTTGTCCTGTAGCAGGGGGTCCTTCGCGGTCATGCTCACAGGAGTCTTCTTTCCCTTCCACTATCTAGTTAATAGTTAGTGTCTCAAATCTTTCTGTAGCTGGTTGGTTAGCTGCAGCCAAGGGGGGAAGGTAAGCTCCACCCCCTGCATACAATTCTAGAATTGTTCCTGCCTACAATTAAAGGGGCTGATCGCCTACCCAAAGTTACCAGTAACCTGTATGGACTAAGAGAAAAGGATTTAACGGGTAAGACTAAAATCCTCTTTTCTCTCAATATGAGTTTATTTGTACTCTGTGGAGCATTTGGTTTGCTCTACAGTTGCTCCATTTTACTTTATTCATACGACTCTTATCTACTAAAGTGTGAATTGAAAATATTAGGGGCATGAAAAAGAATCAATGTGAGATCTGGGATGAAAGGATGCTTCATATGCATAAAACAACTGTAATGCTTTCTCTACCTCTCTGGCACTCAAAGGGTTAAAGGGATAGTAATGTTTCACAAAAACAGCTGCTCCAATTAATCTTCATAGTATTTGGGCCATGGAGAGTGTTATTTCAATACTGTCAGAGTTGTAGTTCAGGAGTAATTGAATGATAAAGTATCCCCCTCCCGCCCCTTATACCTAGTGTAACACTGCTCGCCTCAGATGTGGAATCTGGTCCCTTGACCAGACAGGTCGCAGTAAGGGACAATCTTCTTACTGTGAGCATAAGGAAAACCCTGCCCCCCTTGACAGGTATTTCAGGTTTTTCGTTATTCTCTCTGAAGATTGTCACTTTCTGCGATCCATCCAGACAGTTTTGCTGCTCTGAGGTGAGCAGTGTTACATCAGTAAAAGGGGTGGGAGGGGGATACTTTCTCATTCAGTTACTCTTGAACTTCATCTCTGACAGTACTGAAATAACAATCTCCATGGTTAAATGCTATGGAGAGTAATTGGAGCTGCTGTTTTTGTGAAACATTACTATCCCTTTAAATGCTCTGAGTACATAGGTTGGAATTTTCATTTTTTCCCCATAATGCACTT
The DNA here is from genome assembly GCA_037306005.1 of Rhinophrynus dorsalis. NCBI lineage: Eukaryota > Metazoa > Chordata > Amphibia > Anura > Rhinophrynidae > Rhinophrynus > Rhinophrynus dorsalis. The sequence continues at coordinate 117,770,942 of CM074727.1, read as the reverse complement.
GGCTTGCTTCAGAACTGCTCCAGTTCATCTTAGTACATCAGTCAGCCTCTGTATCTCCTTGTGTTCCTGCCCACTTGCAGTTAGCACTTTATACTGGCCCACCATGATACAAGTGAAGCTAAGAATAAAAATACACTCCAAACTACAAAAAAAAAAATGCGCAAATGTGTATGACCTAGTCAAGGACATGTTTGAAAAATATTGCACAATAGCAACCCCCCCGTCCACATTGAGAACCACAATAAAAAGAAGAAATACATATATATTTGATGTGTCCCACTCGTTAACACGCAGCTATTATCAAGTTGTTTAGCTCCCCCTCCGCATTGAAGAAACTGATAAGGTCAAATAACAGGCAAGTGTGCAGACAAAATTGAAAGTGGAACTCTAACCTCCCATAAAGGTATCTGGGAGGTGGATGGGAGGTGATTGCTGGCATTTTTCGATAGTGAGCTGTACTGCGGCAGTCCCTCCAGTGTCATCAGGTATATCTTTAACTTCTAATATGTCTGTTACCATACAGATTTTAAAAAAATAAATACAAAATTGAAGCTTTATTGGAGAAGAATATTTGATATGTTTAGATAACTTTATGGGAGGTGATTGTTCCATTTTAAATTCTTCTTCTATTTTAGTATTTGTTGAACACTAAATCAACACATATATAGTAATAAGAAGACAATAAAACGAATTTTAGAGAAGGTCTTTGTCTTGGTCTGTTCATATTGGGAAACCTAGCTCCTTAGCTGACCTCAGTACAGAGGAGGGAGGGGGAAATAAAACATTAAAATGGATCTTCCAACTTGAATTTGCATATTTTAAAACAAAATTAATATCTTGTAATACATTTTTTATTGGACTAACAGAATTATGGATTGACAAGCTTTTGGGATAAACTCCCTTTCTCAAATCTAAAGCATTTCTGAGCACAAGGACACAGAATTCACAGTTAATATATTGAATTCAAAGCTGTGTTGCTTGCTGGGGTTAAAGGCATAGTAATGTTTCATAATAAAAGCAGCTCTAATTAATCATCATAGTATTTGGACTTTGGAGAGTGTTATTTCAATTCTGTCAGAGTTGTAGTTCAAGTATCCCCCTCCCGCCCCTTTTACTGATGTAACACTGCTCAGCCAGAGCAGAAGGGAGGTGCCCAGGTAGATTGCAGAGAGGGACAATCTTCAATTAAGATAAGGGAAAAACCTGAAAAGCTTGTCAAGGGGGGCAGGGATTTCATTGTTTTCATAGGAATAAGAGTGTCCCCTTCTGTTATCTGTCTGGTCTATGGACTGCATTCCACATCTGAGAAGAGATAGCTTACACGAGGTAAAAGGGGCGGGAGGGGAAACTTTGCTTGTGAATATCTCTTAAACCATAAAAGTTTGAGAGATAAGACTTATATCATTCTTCATGTTTGTTTAATGCCTACAAAATAAAATAAAATTAAAACAAAATATTACTATACCTTTAACACAGTGGGACTGCTGATAAGACAGGGACCAAGAGAAAATCCACACTCTTCTTGCAGAGGGTCGTATATACCTTGTGTAAGGATCACAGAGTGGGGTGGGGGAGAGCAAGAGAAGAAAAATACAGGAGATGGTATGGGAGGGGAGAGAGTTAAAAAAAAAAAAAAAAAAAAGATTGCACATATTAAGAATGCTACATCCAACAATCCAGTATGGGCATGCAGGCCTATATACAACTTGTGCCCGTATAGGTAGATATATACACATATAATATAATATATATATGTATGTATGTGTGTGTGTGTATATAATATATATACACGCACGCATGCATGCATGTATATATATATATATATATATATATATATATATATATATATATACCCATACAATGTATCTATATATACACACACAAATATACATGTATATAGCATATACATATAAACACATACATATACATAAATGCATATACCTAAATACATACACACAATATGTAGGAATGCATACTAAAACATATTTCTATACACAAGTACCTATATATAAAAAAGGTATTACAAGATATTAATTTTGTTTGTTATTTTATATCTACATCACTGGACTAATATGGCTACAATCTTAACTCGTATTTTAAAACATTATTCAAAACTGCCAATTTGTTATGTTAGCCAAAAGACCAGCAGATGAATAGTTTAGGAGATAAATTTATTTAAAGGGGATGTATCACCTCTATAGAACTTAGACTAAATAGTTAGGTTATGTAGCGAATCTGACTAAAATTGAGTTTGTTTTTTTTGTTTTTTTCTTTCTTTCTTTTAAAAAGCTTTGTTTTGCAAAATTTAAGTTCTAAAGTCTGGACTGCAGTTACTTCCTCATAGACTGCAGTTCGTCGCTCTGCCTCTGCTCCCCTCCCTCTATCCACCGATGAACAGTCTCATTGGCAGAGATCGATATCTAGCCATTGAAACCGCTCCATCTTATAGGCAGAAGCCTTGGTCATCGGAGGAGGCTGGTTAGAGGGAGGAGAGCAGAGGCAGAGTGACGAACTGCAGTCTATGCGGAAGTAGCTGCAGGCCAGACTTTATAACTTAAATTTTGCGAAACAAAGCTTTTTTAAAAAAAAAAAATTGAACACAATTTTAATCAGATTCACTATATAACCTAACTATTTAGCCTAAGTTCTATAGAGGTTATAAAGGTAAGTCTCTCTCAGCATGGTTTTATATGTTTGTTAACCTCCGTGAAACACATAGTGGGAGATTCACTAAGCGGTGATAAAGTGAAGATGACTTCTCCAGTGATATCACTTCACCAATTCCTATGTTATTCTGTGGAGCCTATGCACTAAGATTTCTTCGACTTTGGAGATCTTAGTGCATAGGCTCCATAGAATAATATAGGAACTGGAGAAGTGAAAACACTGGAGAATTTATCTCCACTTCATTATCTCTTTATCATAGTTTAGTGAATCTTCCCTATAGTTTCTTCAGCATGTATTTGCATACGGTACAGCTTTCAAATCTCACCTTACTAAAATATAACTATCATTATTTTTCTGTCCATTGTGAACCACAGGAACCATGGGGTAAAGTTCCCTCTTTCAGAGGGCAAAGCACGTTAAAAAAAAAAAAAAAAAGGCAGGGCCTTTGAGGTGGAGACTCCTGTTTTGTTTTACAGCTTTGCCCTACACCCCCAGTTTCAAGTGACATTCCTCAGCAAAAGGGGCAAGCTGGCACTGTTCTTTTAGTTTTAAACTATTTATATTTTTGAGATAAGATATCTGGCTTCCCTGGAGTTGGATTGACCACTTCACAGGTGTATTTCTGGACCATTTTCCTGTGGAAGTTTACTTGAGTTCATGCCTCATTACTGAACTTCTGAGATTCTCTATTTAAATAATGGGAGTCTGAAGACAGAATACTGGTAAGTTAACCATTTGAGTTCTTACTATTATGTCCCTGCTATTACTTGGTACCCACTGAAAAGTGGTGATCTTGCATCTTTATTATTCAATCCTTTTTCTCCTTCATACTTTGTTTTTAAAGGTGTCTGCCTTAGTAGTATGGGTTTAATACTTTGTGTACTGGAATCTGATTGTACCTCTGTTTATGGGATTTCTCTTTACATTTTATCAGATAGCCTTATTCCATTATCAGGTATTTCTTCTTTATTTCTATTGTTATTTCATTTTTACATTTTTTTGGAAAATGGCCCCTTTAAGAACAGAGCCCACATGGCAGCCAACTTTGTTCCATAGAACTGCATGGAGAATCATTTCGGGGTCACCATTTCACCTACAAGAGTTAGAGTGGGCTCAAAAATGGACTGGACCTGCTCTGTCATAGGGTCAGAGTGGGTACGTTGTTCAGACCACTTAATTTTGGTGTTTTTAAATGACTGGAGAACTACTGTTTACTGGGCAAATGCAATGGGAAACGACTTTCCCCATAATACCCTTTTCCCTGGCTTTCTGAATTGGAAAGGGTGGTGCTGTGGCAGCCTTCTTACTTTTCTCAAGCAGTTGCTGGTCTTTTCTCTCTGCTTCTCCAGCTTAACCTTTGTAGTCAAATAAGTATCTTTTTCAGCATGTCTGTGCAATTTCTCATACTCTTCTTATTCTTTGGACTACTCTGTCCTACATTAAAAGTGTTTTCACTGACTGTGTCCAGTTTCAAGGCACACATGGGGAAATGCAAGCCTAAGGATTCAGGGGACACTTTAACCCCTTTAGCACACTGTTTTTCATGCCAAACTGGGCTTTCATGGGAATACTCATGTACCCTATTTCGTTCTTGCACCGTGGTCCCTACTACTTCCCTGGGGCCCTCCACTGTAAAACAAGAACCAGTTTGTGTTTAGAGACTGTCTTCAGTTGTTCCTCTATCCCTTCATCTGTTCAAGCGGTTCTCTGTTCTTAGTGCCCCGTACCCTGTCAGACATGCTGATCCAGTTTGGGTTTAGAGACTGATGTCTGCAGTTGTTCCTCTATCCCTTCATCTGTTTAAGGGGTTTTCCATTCTTGGTGCCCCATACCCTGTCAGACATGCTGATCTAGTCTCGGATGGAGATTCCTTTGCGGAGCAGGTTAACCATGATGAGGAGGACATATTCCTTGTCCTTTGGGGATGCCTGTGAAGAAGACCCTTGTCTCTCTCTTGACAAGCTTATCAGAACTGTTTAGAAACTTTGCAAGTCTCTGAGCCTTCTTTTGAGGGTCTTCCTCACTGGATATCTTCCAGTGACGCAGAATGGAATCACCCCTTTTTCCTCCCCATCGTTCTCTGGACCAGGATGTCCTGGAAGAATGGAAGACTCTTGATTGCATACTTTTTTAAAAATTAACTTCTTTCCAACCTTTACTCTTTCGGTGTCGAGGCTTTGTCCCAGTGAACTACCCCACCTGTTGTTGATTTCACCCACAATCTCTCACCTTGCTAAAAACACCACCCTGCTTTTGGTAGACGCTGCTGCCCTTAAGGATCAAGCTGATAAGTGCTTGGATTCTTGTTTGAAGGCAAGTTTTGCTGCTACTGTAGCCATCCTTCAATCCCTCTTCCATACAGCTGAGTCACTACAGCCATGGCTGTCTGGGATGAATAACTGTCAGATGCCATTATGGTGGATGTTACTAAAGAAACACTGCTAGTTATGCTGGCCAGTATTGTGGAAGCCACTTCATACCTCACTGAGGCTGCCTTCGATGCCACTACATTTTCTGTAAAGGCTTCATGTCTTTCAATAGCAGTGCATAGCAGTTTGTGGCTCAAGATCTGGTTGGCTGGCCATTTTCCAAAAAAGGCTTTATCTTTTCTTCCATGGAAGATACGCCGTTTCCGTTTACCCCCTGCCAGTTTGGGGTGCCTAGGGTTCAACCCCCTAAGGCCTTTCAGGCCTGCCCCACCCCACTCTAAAACCCAGACCACCTCTGCATGAGTTACGGAGTCCTGGTCTGTCTTTGCCTGTAGGGGGTTGACTTCTGTGATGGATCAGTGGGTTTTGCTGGTTATTTTGGAAGGGTACTGCATAGATCTCAAATCCCTTCAACCTCACCTTTTTGTTTTGTCAGGAGTTTCTAGAGATCTGGTTCGGAGGCATCTGTTCATAGACACAATATCCTCTCTATTGGGAAAAACAGGTTCTGGTTCCCGTTCCTGCCTAGGAACACTTCATTGGAGTTTACTCAAAGCTCTTTGTGGTTTCCAGAAAGTATGGTGGCTGCTGTCCAGTTCTGGACTTGAAGAGTGGAGGTAGCATGTACTGGTTGAGACACTTCAAGATGGAATCTCTGTTATCTGTTACTGCTGCCATGTATCAGGGAGAATTTCTTGCCTTCCTGGATCTCCAGGACATCTCTCTTCAGGTCCCTATTCACCCAGACAATCAGTGCTTCCTATACTTTGCCTTCGAGAGCAGTGATTACCAGTTCACTACTCTCTCCTATCATAGGATCTGGTCTCTGTTTTACCAGTAGTATTCTGATCATGATGTGTCACCACAGTCTTTCAGTCTTCTTACAATTCTGACCTTCCTTCAAGGTATCAACAAGGGCCTCATCTGAGTTCTATTAAGGTTCAGCCCTCTGTTCTTTTTCAGAAGTGGATTGCTTTTCTTTCTGACTTTAAGACCTTTGTTCGGGGTGGTGACTCATGCCTACCCTACCTTCAGGCATCCTGCTCTTATGTGGGATCTGAACCTGGTGTTAGGGGTTCTCCAGAGGCCACCTTTTGAGCCTCTCGCATCTGTTTCTTTGCATCTCCTGATGTTTAAGATTGGCTTTCTTTTGGTCATTATATCCTGTTTGCAGAGTGACTGAAATACCAGCTCTGTCTTGTAAATCCCACTTCCTGGCATTTCACCAGAATAAGTCAGTTGTTCTTGCTCACAGAGGTTTTTTGGCCAAGGTAGTGTCTCGAATTTTCCCATCATCGCGGAAATTATTTCCATATTTTTGCCCTGATCTTTCTAACTAGCAGGAGGAGAAACTCCATTTGCTGGAAATTGTGCGTTGTCTTAACCCTTTGAGTGCCTAAGAAGTATCCAATGCATTGTGTTGTAATGCATTGGATACCTCTCTGCCACGCATAGGGTTAAGTATTATGTTCACTGCATGTGGTTTAAGTTCCCAGGCAGAGAGGGTTCCTCTTGCCGTCTTTGTTCAGGGGATTTCCTTCTTTCCTATCGTTTTTGTTTCTATATTCTACTTTCATATACAGGTATGTTGAAACTGAGGGCTAAAGCTGGAAGGGGAGAGGGCAGTTTCCACCTCAAAAGTCCAGCTCTTTTTGAAGAGCCCTGCTCACTGGAGGAGGGACCTTTACCCCATGGTTCCTGTGTTCCACGTGGACTAAAAGAAAAGGATTTAATGATAAGTTCACTAAAATCCTCTTTTTCTAACCCAGTGTTTCTCGCCTCCATTCCCTATGACGGCAATAGGTCAGGTTTCAAGGATATTTCAAGTTAAGCACAGATAGTGCAATAAAGACAACTGCGCCACTGATCACCCAATTGTGAACGGTTTACTTGTAAAACGTCACATGCAAGAGAGCTTGCGACCAATTGACAGAGTAACCATGTTTCCATAATAGAAATGGCGACATGAGAATCTCGCCCTGCATAAAAGCGTGAGGTTCTCATGTTGCCTCTTTAAAAGTCGCTACCTTCAAATTACTGCCTGCAGCATTCTAGTGCATATAACCTATAACGAGCAGCATATTACACTGCAACTCCCATCATTCTTACCTTGTCTGGTTGTTCAATCGCACTTAGCAACTGCCTTGAACATTGCTTTGGTAGAGTGACAGAGCGGAGCTGAGCAGGGAAAGAGTGTTCATTCACAGCTCCTCTGGCACTCAATCCATGCACGAAAAACACAGTTGATCAACCAAAACATTGTTTTTTAACAAAACTATATTAATAAAAATATAGATCCCCGCTCAGCTCTGCTTTGTCACGTGGCACTCAACCAAAGCAATGTTCAGGGCAGATGCGAAGTGCGATTGAACAACCAGACAAGGTAAGAATGATGGGAGTTGTAGTGTAATATGCTGTTCGTTATATGACTTGCATGCTGCTTTGATGCTGCGGGCAGTAAATTGAAGGTAGCGACTTTTAAAGAGGCGACATGAGAACCTTCCGCTTTTATGCAGGGCAAGATTCTCATGTCGACATTTTTATTACTGAGACATGGTTATGCTTTTTTGCGTGCAACCTTTTAAAAGGATACCCCTTTGAACAAGCAGTGAAGTAGTTAGAATGTGACCTGTAGTGTCCTGGGAACTTGGGGTGAGAATCACTGTTCTAAACTACATCTGCTACTCTCTTGGGTTACATGATAGATAATTTAATTGTTGTGATATTTATAAATGTGCAAAGTTGAATTAAAGGTGAAAGCTTCACTTAACTTCAGAAGAGCTGCATTCTAACCAATGTAACTGAGATCAGTTTCTCAAATTTTTGAACTGCAGATTTAAATCATTATTTTTACTCATTCAAAGAAGTATTTTAAAAGCTAGAGTTACTGGGTTCTGCTCCTGTATCATAACAACATGCTGTATATTATTTATATTTTATTGGAGAATGTTAGGTCAAACAAGCCAGCCATTAATTAGCTGAATTACCTGATTTCTTGAAATTACTACTGTATATCATGTACAGTCTGGATAGTCTTGTGACCGTTCTTCCAACAGAGAAACACATACCTCCCAAGTGTCCCTCTTCAGGAGGGACAATCCCTCTTTTAGACCCAAATCCCTCTGTCCCTCTTTCCCACCGTGATGTCCCTCTTTTTAGAAGATCAGATTGCTTGGTGTGTATATAAGTGTATCATATTACTCTACAGCAATAAAACTCTCATTATTGTTTGTTTAAATGTCAGTATATGTGTTTATAAATTACTCTGTGTAAATAAAATACTTAGATCTTGTTATATGTTATTTATTAGGTAACACAAGTAGGTATCAAGAGGTCATGAAATAGCCTAAAAATTCCCGGTAATGCCCCACCCACCAGCCACACCCCCAGCAACACCCCCTAATACACAAGTGTCCCTCTTTGTCAAATTGAAATGTTGGGAGGTATGTAAACATAAATGCATAAACTTATTTTGGATAAAACACCCAAAATAATCAAATCATGGGGTAGTAAAGTCATATGTATGTATGTATTGGTTCACCTTATACATGATATTGATTCAGTATAATGCTGATGAAGATCAGAACAAATCGAAAGATTCATGTAAATAATCTCAGATTATGAAGCTGTATCCTAACAACTGTGCAGCAAATGCACAATATTGTTTTGTTTTGTTTTTGTTTGTTTTTTTTAGAAAAAGGCAAGGCATCAGTCATTAGGTTTAAATCATTTAAAGGACCAAATGGTTGTGCAATACATTGCACACCCTTCTGCTTCTTAAAGGGTTAAAGTTTATATAGCAGCAATCAAGAGGCAGGTTCATTTCTGTTAAAGGGATAGTGATACTTCACAAAAACAGCAGTTCCAATTAATCTTCATAGTATTTGAGCCATAGAGTGTGTTATTTCATTACTGTCAGAGTTGTAGTTCAAGAGTAATTGCATGAGAGAGTATCTCCTCTCAACCCTTTTACCTGCTGTAGCCACCTCCCCTCAGATGTGGAATCTGGTTCTGGGACCAGACAGGTCACAGCAAGGGACAATCTTCTTACTGTGAGCATAATGAAAACCCTGCCCCTTGACAGGTTTTTCCTTATGCTCATTGAAGATTGTCCCTCTCTGTGATCCATCCGGACAGTCTTGCTGCTCTGAGGTGAGCAGTGTTACATCAGTAAAAAGGGGCAGGAGGGGGATACTTTATCATTCAATTACTCTTGTACTACAGTTCTGACAGTATTGAACTAACACTCTCCATGGCCCAAATACTATGAAGATTAATTGTAGCTGCTTTTATTGTGAAACATTATCATCCCTTTAATATTACATAAACATTGGCTGGAGAAGTGCTGTTATTTTTTGGAGCTTGGTCCATTTACATTATTCAAGCAGCACAAATGACCTCTTACAGCAGAAATCACGATGAATTCAAATCCAAATTCTAAAACCTAATAAGTTGTTTATAGTGCATTTATGCTGCAAGGAATCGTATGTCTATAAACATAAATATATATGTGATGCAAAAATTTCACCTTGGAGAATAAGACATAATGTATCATATGCACTAAGTATATTTATTTTTTAGGGGATGGTTTGAGATACAGGTAATTGACATGATGATAGCGTAAAGCTAGCCTGTGTGTGGGAATTGTATCAGTCTGCAATCAGGTTGATGTTAAAGTGAAGATAAACAATATTATTAGTATGAGTTGCCATGGTTTTTTGAAGAATAGATCATGTCAGACTAATTTACTTGCATTTTATGAAAGAGTAAACAATAATTTCGATAAGGGAATTGCTGTTGATGTAGAATACTTGGATTTTGCAAAGCCATTGATACAGAGCCTCACAACAGGTTACTGCATACATCAAAAGGCTTCAGTTTGGGCGGTGTTATCTGTACATGGATTGAGAACTGGTTAAAGTGTTAGTAATGTCTAAAAAAAACTTTTTTGCATTTAGAAGAGCTTAACAAGCTGATCTAAATGCAAAAAAACGTATCTCTCAAACTGCTATAGTTTAAGAGATACGGGCGTTTAAAGTTTGATTTCTCCTACTGACAGCTGTAAAGCTGTCAGCAGGAGATCCGTGTCGGTCGACACGCTGGCGCTTGAGAAGTGCCGAGATCTCGTTACTTACACGGAATCCCTTCATTGGAATGGTCTAAAACATGTGCCTGAACACTAGGCACACGTTTTAGACCATTCCAATGAAGGGATTCCGTGTAAGTAACGAGATCTCGGCACTTCTCAAGCGCCAGCGTGTCGACCGACACGGATCTCCTGCTGACAGCTTTACAGCTGTCAGTAGGAGAAATCAAACTTTAAACGCCCGTATCTCTTAAACCATAGCGGTTTGAGAGATACGTTTTTTTGCATTTAGATCAGCTTGTTAAGCTCTTCTAAATGCAAAAAAGTTTTTTTTAGACATTACTAACACTTTAAATGATAGATGGCAGAGAGTTGTTGTAAATTGAGCTTTTTCAAATTGGTCTAAGGTTATAAGTGGGGTGCCACAGGGTTCAGTCCTGGGCCCAATACTTTTTAATTTGTTTATTAACGATCTAGAAGTGTGAATTGAAAGTAAACTCTCAATCTTTGCTGATGACACTAAGCTATGAAAGGAAATACATGCAGAGCTAGATGTTTTTTCCCTACAGAAGGATTTAGTTAGATACACTGAGTGAATGGGCAGAAAAGTGGCAGATGGCATTTAATGTAGATAAATGTAAGGTTATGCATTTGGGCTGTAGAAACTAACATGCTACATATACATTAAATGGGAATCAACTTTGGGAATCCTCATTAGAGAGAGATTCAGGAGATTTTTTTCATATTTTGTTATTAACAGAATTTGTAGAGTACACACTAGAGTTCTATTTTAACTTGTTTCAATAAAGGTTTAGGTTTATGATTCCTCTATTAAGTCATCTACATCGTTGGCACTGAACTAGTCTTTGAGTTCAGGTAGAAGTTGTTAGTTGAATCATACAGGCATGGAACTAGTATAAGGATATGACATTAGTCCTGATTCATGTTTTCTCTGTTAATTCTAGACCTGATTTAACCCTTTGAGTGCCAGAGGGGTAGGGAATGCATTGCAAAGCACTCAAAGGGTTAATCCTTTGAGTGCTAGAGGAGTATGCAAAGCATTGTTTTTCAATGCTTTGCATACCCTTCTGGCACTCAAAGGGTTATAGGGATAGGAATGCTAAATGAGTATGGAAAAACATACTTAATTATAGGGTTTATCCCGCTGCGTTAAATTGGCGTACTTCAGCTGCTTAGAAATGTTGATGTTTTTTTTCCAAAAGTTATTGCACCTCAAAAAAAAAAAAAGGTTTTAGGTGCAGCACCTCCAGGACTTGAAATTGTACAGTAGTGCTGTTTCTACTGCATGGTAAAGTGGGTTATGGCCAACTGACCATCGTGTATAGACTTCTGTAGCAACAGCACCACCATACAGTTTCAGGCAGCATATAATCATAGGAATTGTACTCCTGAACAGCTAGAGGGCCTCCGGTTGCGTGCCACTAAGTTTATTCTTTCAACTCAGACTTCTAAAAATGGATGTTGTCTCACAGGTAGTGCCGCTTCTCCATCAGACATGGTGACTTTTCCCAAACTGGAGGAGCAAGAGGAGGAAGAAGATAATGACGAGGAAGAGGAAGGTGACGATGAAGAGGAGGAGGAAGGGGGAGGAGCCTCTAGGCCAACACCCACTTCTCCACCAGAGCTCACTTTTTCCAGCTTTGGATCTGTCATGCGTTTCTCCACTGATCCTGGCCCCACCTCCCGGACATGGGATGCTTCCCTTGGTGAGCATCGACCCCAGAAGTGGGGAAGAGAGGGAGCTGATCCTCCCCGGGAGAAAAAACACAAAGGCAACAGGAAGAGTAGGCACGGCCCTGGGCGCCCCCGGGGCAGCAAGAACAATCCTACTCATAGCACTGCACCCCCTACCCTGGCTCCGCCACCACGGCACTACCCACATCACTCTTCACTGCACTCTGTCAGTCTGGACTCACCTCTGCTGTCCTCAGGTATGTGTACATGTGTGAGTGAATGTGTTTCTCTGTCATTGTATAAGTTATTTTGCCTCTCCATCTTACCAACTCACTCACATTCACTCTCTCACACATTCACACACTTTCTCTCACACACGTGCATTTTCAACTCATTTTTCTGCATGTGCACACGTCCACACCCTTTATAGTGGGATGGAATTTTGTTTTCAGATATTCCCTTTTTGCACTTTTTACCTTTCTTTTCCTTCCCACTTGTCATTCCTTACATCAACTATCCCTTCTTTTGGAAGTGTCTTCCCTGGCTGTTAAAAAAAACAATGTGAGGAATGCATTCCAATACCAAAAAAATTAAGTATTTTGTTCTAAGACAGGTAGCCTCGCAGGTGCTGCTCAAGTCACATTTTTAACATCCATTTGCCATTGCAGATAGGCTAAAAAGTACACATGGAGTGCTGTTTCTCTCATGCAGAGAGGAGTTGCCAATATTTTTTTTAACTGGACTGTCTGTGGGTGGGACCAGTTTGGTGCAGATATGCACATTTTCTCTTTGCAGTGGATCATGGAAGTGGAAAATATGAGCAGCACCTAAGAGGCTACAGAACACTTAATTTTGTTTGGTCTCTGTGTGCATTCATCACACTCTTGTTTTCTAGTCTCTCTAAGTGGAAGGGTGTCCCAGGCAATGAGCCCTTGCTCTCTCTGCACCTAGAGGGAATCAGCTGCATCCTACTAATGAGGTCCACATGGACCAAAACCTACATCTGGGGTTGTGTTGTTTCTCTCGTGCAGAGAGGGCATGTCTGACATTTTGGAGCTGGAACTGTCTTTAGGTGGGAGCAGTCTAATATGGAAATCTCTCCTCTGTAGTGGCGCACATGGGAGAAAAAAAGTGTGACTTGAACAGCTCCTGAAAGGCTACCATGTCTCAGAACAAAAAAACTTAAAGGGATAGTAATGTTTCATAATAAAACCAGCTCTAATTAATCATCATAGTATTTGGACTTTGGAGAGTGCTATTTCAGTTCTGTCAGAGTTGTAGTTCAAGAGTAATTCAATGACAAATTATCCCTCTCCCGTCCCTTTTACTGATGTAACACTGCTCATCCAGAGCAGAAGGGAGGTGCCAGGTAGATTGCACAGAGGGACAATCTTCAATTAAGATAAGGGAAAAACCTGAAAAACTTGTCAAGGGAGGCAGGGCTCTCATTGTTCTCATAGGTAGAAGATTGTCCCCTGCTGTTATCTGTCTGGTCTGTGGACTGCATTCCACATCTGAGAAGAGATGGCTTACACTAAGTAAAAGGGGTGGGAGGGGGAAACTTTGCTGGTGAATATCTCTCATAAAGGTTTGAGAGATAAGACATATCATTCTTCATGTTTTTTTAATGCCTACGAAATAAAATAAAGATAAAACGAAGTATTACTATGCCTTTAGATTAGTTTAGCCTCACTCTTTGTTTTGTAGCTTTCCTGTCTGTTGTCTGCATTACCCAGTGTATATTGCCCTCTCCACTCCTTGGGGCAAAAGATGAGTAATTTTAGAGCAAACCAGCTGCATCATAGGGAGTGGGAGTAAAGCCTCACATAGACTTAAATGGATGAATGCTCTAGCATATTGCTTTGCAATGATTTGGAGACTTTTCTAGTGTTGAATGGGTTAAAAATCTCCATTAAACAAATAGTAAATTTGGGGAAATTTTAGCTGCCATTTTAGGGTGCAGATGGCTTGCTCAAGAATTGTTCATCTTCATCTATTGGATTATAACCCATAGTGCAATGGATCTCAGTTTTTTTCACAAGGCACCACTAACTTGAGGAGAGCAAAAAATTAGGGACATAATGATTTCCTTACCTTTACACACCAGCTTAGTTGATGAGGTTGAATAAAAAGTTGTCAGTCAAATTCAGCCTTTGCTATATCACCCTGATTTTGTTCAACCCGTTGAAACAATTTCATATTATACTCTTAATTATTTAAAAATAAATAAATAACCTATGTAATAATTCGCTAAGAAGTTTGTCAGAAGCCATCATGCACAGTAGAGACTGCACGGAATGCTGGGAGCATGGAATGCTGGGAGTTCTGTGCTAGGAAGTCTCTACAGTGCATGACGCAGAGCAGGACTGGCCTCTTAACCCTTTGAGTGCCAGAGGGGTATGCAACGCATTGCTTTGCAATGCATTGCGTACCCCTCTGGCACTCAAAAGGTTAACGTCACCCAGACCTTGGCCTGTGTACACGGGCTTTTACACTAGTGTGTGTGTGTGTGTGTGTGTGTGTGTGTATAAAATATAAACAGGAGGGCAGGGAAATTGAAAGGTCTCTAAGCAGAGACTCCCTCCTTTATCCACCTTACCCGCATTTGGATATTCTTATTCAATGGTTTGAGAGATGGGAATGAGGGCGTTGAGTATGTTTTTTAATTATTCTTATTATTTGGCTTACAGTTTTTTGGGGGGTTACTATCCCTTTAAAACATGTATAAGTACTTGAATGCTACTTTTACTGCTTTTAGCGTATACATTGTCTCCTGAATGTCAGTGCCTAAGGGAAACATGGGCAAGTCTAAGGAGCCTGAGCCATGGGGTGATGCCCCTATTATTGGGGATTCTACTATTGAGGAAGGGGAAATTGATGTGGACGATCTAGATATCGTCCTTCCCTGTTGGAGACCGTTGTGAGGAGTGTCCTACAGGCGCTTAAGATACACAAGGTGTCTAATTCTAGTTCTTCTTCCCCTGATATTTTGAAGTGATGCAAGAAGAAGGTTGTTGTTTTTCCTCATCACCATTCATTAGACCAGTTACTCCTGAAGGAATGAAGGATGTCTGACTGGAGTTTATACCTTGGTGTATTTCTCTTCTGTATCCTTTTTCTGGGGAGGCTTAGACAGTGGGCTCCACCCCCTGTCGTTATTCCCCCAATTTATCGCCATGCCAAGAATACAGTTTTACTGCTGCTGCATGCCGAGACTCTTAAAGGGATAGTAATACTTCTTTTTAACTTTTTTTTTATTTTGTAGGCATTAAAAAAACATGAAGAATGATATAAGTCTTATCTCTCAAACCTTTATGGTTTGAGAGATATTCACAAGCAAAGTTTCCCCCTCCCGCCCCTTTTACCTAGTGTAAGTCATCTCTTCTCAGATGTGGAATCTGGTCCATAGACCAGACAGATAACAGCAGGGGACAATCTTCTTCCTATGAGAACAATGAAAGCCCTGCCCCCTTGACAAGTTTTTCAGGTTTTTCCCTTATCTTAATTGAAGATTGTCCCTCTCTGCAGTCTACCTGGGCACCTTCCTTCTGCTCTGGCTGAACAGTGTTACATCAGTAAAAGGGGAGGGAGGGGGTTACTTTGTCATTGAATTACTCTTGAACTACAACTCTGACAGAATTGAACTAACGCTGTCCATGGTGATAGTTAGTTAGAGCTGCTTTTATTATGAAACCTTACTATCTCTTTAAGAATCATGCAGATAAGCTCCTGAATTCTTATTTGAAGTAATATTTTGCAGCTTCTGGTGCAGCTTTACGGCCTACGTTTGCCATTGCATGGGTATTTATAGTGATGGCTAACTTTTTGATGCCATCCAAATGGACGCAGCCTATCCTTGAAGCTAATGGTCTGTCTTGCTGTAACGTCACGGCTTTCTTTGTGGCCACTCGTCACTCTTTGTGGCTTAAGATTTGGTCGGCTGACCAGTCTTTTAAGAAATCTTTATCTGCTCCTTTCATGTGTAAACAGTTATTCAGCCAAGAATTGGAAAAGGTATCAATCATTCCACTGGAAGCAAGAGGAGTCCTTGCCCTCAAGAGTTCAAGAGGAGTCCTTGTGCTCCATCATTGCTGCCATATGTCCAGGGGAATTTTTGTCTTCCCCAGACATTAAAGGACTCTTTTCTGCAAAACCCTATCCATGCAGATCATAAACGATTCCTGCAGTTTCCATTCCAAGATTGTCATTTTCAGTTCACCGCTCTTCCCTTTGTGTTGGCATCTGCTTCACGGGTATTCACATAGTCATGTCAGACCTGACAGCTCACATCCACTTTCAATGGATCTCTTAGACTCCCTATCTGGACAATCTTTTACTACAAGCCTCTTCACTTGAAACATTGCACATTTAGATCCAGTCTTACATATTCATTTTGGAGCAGCTTGGTTGGGTTCTCAGCTTCAAGAAATAATCTCTGGTTCTGTTCCAGGTCCTCTGCTTTCTCGGTGTGAGAATCAACCCTCGTTTGGGGATGTTTTTTTTTGCCAGAAGACAAGGTTTAATTATCATTACTCTCGGTTTCTCAAGCAAAATCTTGACTCGGAGCGATGGTGCTGGAATACATGAAGGTTGGGCTATCTAGTTTCTATTCTGGAGGCAGTCCAGTTTGCTCAGTTTCATACACAGGAATTGCAGTTGGAAATTTTCAGGAATTGGTCCCAGCAAAAGTGTCACCTCTCCTGTGTTGTGTTCTTGTCTGACCAAAAGAAGGTGAATCTTTGGTGTCTTCAGAGGTGCCATATGTCTCTCAGACAGCCACTGTTATCCCAAACTGGAAAGACATATGCCACTCTGGGATCTCAGACAGCTCCGGGTCTTTGGACCAGGCCAGAGAGCCTCCTGTCCATCATTGTTCTAGAGCTTTGGGCAATTGGCCGAGCTTGAGGCATTAGTCTCAGTCTCTTCAGGCATCCCCATTGAGGATACAGTCCGGCAATGTGAGGCAGTAGCTTACATCAACTGCCAAGGGGGACCAGAATCATGGCCTCGTTGGCTGAGGTCCGGCTGATTCTTGTGCAGAGGCTCATGTTCTGGCTCTCCCCACCGTTCATATCCCAGGGGTTTACAACGTTGTTGCAGACTATGAGTCTCCAACACATGGATACCATCAATTGGGAGCTCAGAGTGTATTTGTCTCAATAGTTTAACTATGGAGTCTCCCGACAGTGGACCTAATGGCCTTTTGACTGAACCATGAGATTCATCAGTTCTGTTCCATGTCCCAGAATGATGCGGTGGTCATTCCTCTGGAATACTTGTTTTCTCCTGTTCTCCTGATTCCCAGTTTACTAAGGAAAATCAGGATGAAACAGGCTTGCAATTCTGATTTCCCCATTCTAGCCCCATCAGGCTTGGTTTTCAGATCTTCTCACTCTGTTCGTGGCAGAGCTGTTTCTGCTCCGTGTGTGCCTGCAAATTTTTGACTTGCTGTTCTGCAATGTCATCCACAGGTGGAGAAATTGGCTTTCAAGACTTGATTCTTGAGACCAGCATCTTGAAGGATCAGTTTTCTAGCTCCATCATTGCTACTATGCTATAGGCTCAAAAGCTAGTTTCTGTCAATGGATTATCACAGGTTATGGTCCCTGTTCAATAAATGTGATGACTGGTTTTTTTTTTCTGGCATTAAAGGTTGCTGCCATGTGGGGAAGAAGGGCTGTCTGAAAGAGTCTATAGTACTCCACTGAAAAAACATCCTGCCTAGGACATTTACCAGACTGGTAACGTTTCAGCTTCTCCGCAACCTCATCTTGCGTGATGGGACAATCCAGGGAAGAAGCTGCCTCGGGAGAGAGCTGGGGGATCTTCGCACAATCCAAGAATTCCTGGATGGAGCGAGACATTTCTGGAGATTGTAAAGCTACTGGTAGTAATTGCAGAGAGAGTCTGCAATTCATTTGCATGGAAACACCTTGGACCCAGCAGACGTCTCAGGATCCTCACATAATGCCTCATTAAGCTTCCAAGAAGGTCTAAACTTGGGGAAGTCAGAAAGAGAAATTGTGAGATATATCGGTGTGTGATTGAGAGCGTAACCAGAACAATGGCAGCTTGCGTGGTGGGTTTTTGGCTTCTGATTGTCTTGTCTTCAGGATGGCCTTCAGAAAGGGCTTGGTCTTGGTTCTACAAAAGTTCAGATTTCAGCTCTTTCTGGCCAGAGGCATATTGCCTAATTAGCTGATTTGCAAACTTTTGCCAAGGGGTATTTCATGCCTACCTTGTCTTTTGGGATTCCATGCCTCAGAGGGATTTGAACCTGGGTCTGGGAGTGCTTCTGAAGCCCCCTTTTGAGCCGTTGCTTACTGTTTCATTGTGTTTCTCTTAGTCATTTTGTTGGTTTGGAGGGTGGCCGAACTTTAGGCTTTTATCTTGTAGGTCTCCTTTTCTGATCTTCCACCTTGATGTGGGGTTCTACTGACTCCCATAGGGTTCCTCCCTAAGGTTGTTTCTGAGTTTCACATCAACCAGGAATTTGTTCTTCCTTCTCTGTCCAGCTCCATCTAATAGACAGGAGCTTCATCTCTTGGATGTGGTTAGGTGCTTGAAGTACTTTAATTGCACAGAGCTTTTTCAGAAATCTGATTTTTATTTTATTTTTTTTTTTTGTCATCCCTGAGGGCCCTCGTGTGGGCCAGGCTGAATTTAAGGTGACAGTGGCTTCTTGGATAAAGCAAACATTCTCCAGGTGTGTGCCCTTAAGAAAAAGCCTGTGCCTTTTTAGGTTACAGCATTTTCCATCAGGTTGGTGGGCACATCTTAGGCCTATTAGATTCAGGGCTCTGCTGAACAGTTGTGTAAGGCAGCGATGTTGTTGTCTCCACACATCTGTCAAAAACTGCAGTGTTACTGTGCTTGCTTCAGCTAAAGCCAGTTCTGGCCAGAAGGTGCTAAAGGCTGTAGGTATCCTTGATATACACTTTGGCCAATAGCCTATTTGCGCCTGTTCTTTGTTGTGTAGTTTTGGTGTCCATTGAAACCTGGGGTAAAAGACAGAGGAGGAAAAAAAAAACACGGGTGTTCCCCTGTGCAAATCACCACAGACTAAGTGTGAATAAGTAAACAGATGAATTGCCGGTGTTCTCTTCAGTCTGAAGGTTGTCATTTGGATGACCCGAACGGACATGGGAAAATTCTATCTGTATGTGTGTTTGACATACTCTGTGATGTAACTTGTCTGACCACTTCCAAATGTGAGTTTATTATTATTTGGTTTTCATTTTATTATAATTTATCTACGATATTATACTATTGGGCATATTCAGTTTTTGGTTTTCTACTATATATACGTTGACACCTGAGGTTCATGTTGTACCAGTTCATATGTGTTAGGACTGTTCTGTGTTTGGAGGGGTCTTTCTTTTTCCCTCCCTGGAATTTTGATGACTGCTTTGATATATTCCCATGGTTCCTGTGTTACACATAGGACAAACGAGAAAATGGGATTTTTGTGTAAATCGTTTTCTTAATCTATGTGGAACACAGGACTTCCATACTGGAGAAAAATAGTGGTTTGATTTCCAGACAGAGGGATCCTCTTGGGTTCTCTGGTTCAGGGGATTCCCGGTCTTCTTACAGTTCTGTTTATTTTATCTTTGCTATACAATAAAAATGACCATGTCCAAGTTTGAGTAAAAGTGATAGGGGATAGCGTTTTCTCCTTTTATTTTTTAAAGTGTAAGTAATGTCCACAAAACATTTTTTGCATTTAGAAGAGCTTAAAAAGCTGAGCTAAATGCAAAAAAAAGTATCTCTCAAACCGCTATGGTTTAAGAGATACGGGCGTTTAAAGTTTGATCTCTCCTACTGACAGCTGTGAAGTTGTCAGCAGGAGATCCGTATCGGCGACACAGAGGCACTTGAGAAGTGCCGCGATTTAGTTATTTACCACAGATCCCTTCATTGGAATGGTCTAAAACGTGTGCCTGGTTTTCAAGCACTCATTTTAGACCATTCCAATGAAGGGATTCGTGGTAAATAACAAGATTGCGGCACTTCTGAAGCACCTCTGTGTCGGCCGACACGGATCTCCTGCTGACAGCTTTACAGCTATCAGTAGGAGTGATCAAACTTTAAACGCCTGTATCTCTTAAACCATAGCTGTTTGAGAGAGAAGGTTTTTTTGCATTTAGCTCAGTTTTTTAAAGGGATAGTAATGTCAGGAAAAAAAGCATTAACTATATGGTATATACAATTAAAAGAGAGTACTTGCACTTATTCGTATCTCTCAAACCCTTATGGTTATCTGCTCCCTCCCCTTTTTGCTTGACGAGCTGTAAAGCTGTCAGAAGCAGATTCTGGTCACTTGACCAGATGTGGCTCTTCAGCAGCGCCAATATAACGATATCTAAAGATAAATACTTAATTTGGAATGGTCTACAAAGTGTGCCTGGCTTACAGGCACACTTTGTAGACCGCTCCAATGAAGTATTTATTTCTCAATAGCGTGATTTCAGCTCTGCTGAAGAGCCTCTGTCTGGTCAAATGACTGAAATCAGCAGCTGTCAGCTAGATGGCAGACTTGAGTAAAACAGCCAGAAAAAGGTAACTTTAGCAAGTTATATCTCTCAAACCATAAAGTTTTGAAAGATAAGACTTACATTGATGTTAATCTTTTTTTAATGTCTACAATATTAAATCAACTTAAAATTAACCATTACTATACCTTTAGGCTCTTCTAAATGCAAAAAACTTTTTTGTGGACATTACTAACACTTTAAGTGCACTGCCCTCATGGAGGAGGGAACTTTACCCCATGGTTCCTGTGTTCCACAAAGAGAAAAGGATTTATTGGTAATCTTTTTGTGGCAGATTTATTTTAATCTCTTGTTTTTTATTCATCTTTGTTACTACATCATGTTGATTTTTAAGTTAAAACACGTCTAGTAAATAAGTTGGATGTAACTTTATTGCAAATGAATGGATTAATGGAGATTGAATTATTAGCTGACATTTATGTCTTGGCAATGCCTCTACAATGAAAAACATTGAAATGTCCTTTATACGTGTTATGTTTGGTGGTGGAAATAATGTCTTGCTCACCATTCACTCATAGCACAGTTTACTTTGTTGTTTTTTTCCCACTTTTTCCCTCTTCATTAGGGTAAGTCAGATATTTGTAAGTGTGCAGTCTGATAATGTTTCCTTTTCTCCTAACCTGTATGTATCTTTTGTCATCATTACCTTTAGGTATATATACAAGTAATAAGGATCCAATCTCGGTGAGAGCAGCCTGCAGCACTCCACTCTCCTCCAGCCTCCTATCTCATCACAGCTCCCTCCCACCATACAGCAGAGCTTGCACTATCACCCCATCTTCCTCTGCCTCCACCACGCAGGTCAGCTTTGGCACAAGACAATGTGTTTTCACACTGTAACATTCAGGGTGCAGTATATGAAATACACACTGTGCTATTCATGGTATTGTGTGATGCACTGTACATTTCCTTGGGTGGTGCAGTAGCCTCCATGGTGTGCAGTGTTACTTCGGTTGGAGGTACAATACAGTGGGCAGTGTTTGAGAAATGTAGTGTGTAAAGCACTGTATTGCTTGAATTGGAGAGTACAATTTGGTGTTCTGTCCAAGGTGCTGTTTGTCATAAGTCTTGCTTGGATTGGCTTGTGCAGTTCAGTGTTTGATAGATCCAGTGTTAAAGCAGTGCATTACTTGGGTTGCAGTGTGAAGTCCTTCTAATAAGGTTAAAGGGATGGTAATACTTCAAAATTACTATCTCTTATATTGAAGCCCTTGTAAAACTGAATAAAATGCCACCAGCTGCATCTCTCAAACCTTTATGGTTTGCAAGATAGCCGCTTTTAAACTTCGCTACCCCCTACCTCTCTGCTGACGTCAGTGTTTTTGCTGCAGCAGGGAAATACGGTCCCGGACCGGCGGAGGCTCGTTAGTACAGCCAAGATCTCGTTATGGAAGACGAGATCCTTCACTAAAACGGTCTTCTACGTGTGCTTGGTTACCAAGCACACGTAGAAGACAGTTTTAGTGAAGGATCTTTTCTTCTATACCGAGATCTGGCTCTGCTGAAGAGCCTCTGCTTGATTCAAAGAAGGGATTTCCCTTATGCAGCAAAAATGATGACGTCAGTGGAGAGGCAGGGGGAGCGAAGTATAAGGGATAGTAATTTTGAAGTATTACTATACCTTTAAATGTTTGAAAGATTCAGTGTGTAATGCAGTGTAGTCTTTCAGTTGAATTGTGCAATGAAATATCCTGTTCAGAGTGCAGTGTTTGAGATGCAATGTGTAATGTAGTGTATTGTGTTGGGGGTACAGTGCTGTGTGCTATTCAGGGTGCATTTTTTGAGAGATGCAGCTTATTACATAGGTTGGAGAGCACAATGCAGTGTACTAGTCAGGCTGCATTGCTTTGGAAACGCTGTGTGTGTAATGCAGTGTAAAACTTGTATTTGAGGGTGAAATGCAGTGTGATATTCTGAGTGCAGGCTGTTGGAGATACAGTGCATGACTTGCATTGGAGGTTACAGTGTAGTGTGAGAATTGGGGTGCAATTTGATTTGAGATGCAGTGGGTAATGCCAAGGGAATTAGTTTGGTTAGGGGGTGCAATCCAGTTTGACAGTCAGGGTGCAGAGTTTGAGATGCGTATTGCTTGTGTTGGAGTGTGCAATTAAGTGTGATAATCCGGTTCTGTGTTAAAATGGGACTCGCCTCAATTCAGGATTCATATTTGAAAACTGTAATTAAAAACTGTGTGTGTTTCATTAGCCAAAAGTCCAGCAAATGTACAGTTAAAGGGGAACTATCACCTCTATATACATGTTGCTCCCATATGAACATGGAAGCACAGTAAATAATAAAATATCATGTCTTTTTTGTTTTTTGCTCTGTGTTTTTTTTAAAACTGACTAAATAAATCCTATGTACTGCATTCCTGTGGCACGGAAGCACTACTTGTGGCAGTGGATGTCCACCCACCACCTTCCCCCTTTCCTTCAGCAGTTTGTCTAAACCCCTACCAGCAGGCAGTATCTATGTGAAGGAGCAAGCCATGAAATGAATACACAGTAAACAGCAATGACCTGCACTGATAAACGCAGAACGTTGCTCTTTACAATGTAAAGTGGATGACTGGGAGAGCGCTCCACGTCATCTTAGGTGAAACTAGCTTCATAATACGTGTATTACCTCTCAGAAGTGCCAGATTTGAAAGAAATCCTTTTATCTTGAGAGACTGATGGCCAGGTTAGTGCCGCCTGTGCCGTCAGTCCCTTCCGGTTACCATGTGGCACACTGCAACGCTTCTTGGAGGAGATTGGGACTGACAGCGCAGGCACGCAGACAAGATGTCTGCACTGATGTCTGGCTTCCGGTCACCGAACATTAAGGATTTCTTTAGAGTCTGGCACTTTTGATAGGTAGTTCGCATATTATGAAGCTAGTCTCCATTGGAGGGTGACTTAATACAATGTGAAAGTCTCACTTTAACAGGACATATAGGCAGTTTTTAATGCGGCTTTCAAAATATGTAAGCTTGAATTAAGATGCGAGTTCCACTTTAAGAGAGAGGGTGTATAATGCAGTGTATTACTTTGGTTGAAGGGTGCAATGCAGTATGCTGTTCAGAGTGTAGTGTGTGAAAGATGGAGTGTGCACTGCAGTTTATTACTTGGGTTGGTGTATGCAAGACAGTGTGCTATTTCATGGTGTATTTTTTGAGATATGCAGAATATTATTGGTTTGGGTAAATTGCAGTGTGCTTGTGAAATGGCCAATGCAGAATTTACAAAAACCATACAAAGAAGGGAGGCCCTGACCAATCACTGCAGCATCACAAATATGTGAAGATAAGCAATGTGCAGGGCATCAGAGAGGCTTCAGCTTGGTGTTCAGTTCTTGGATCTGTTCTCCAGCAGGCCATGTATATGAAATGGGTGTAACTCCTGAAGGTCTAGGACTGTTCGTTATCAGACTGCAATAAAATGGGGGGTTTATTTGATTAACCCTTTAAGGAACAGAGGGGTGTGCAGCTTATTGCAGTGTAATGTGTTACAGAACTGTCTGGCCCTTAAAGTGATAGTAATACTTAGAAATAAGTATATTTCATTCAATATGTATTAAAAAACTAAATTACTTGCGCCAAGTCCTATCTCTCAAACATCGGTGGTTTGAGAGATATAAGCTGTCCAAGTTCCCCTTTCCCTCCCCTTGCATGCACGTCAGCTTTCCGAGTTACAGAAGCAGATCCCGATCAACAAACTGTCCTGCGCTCTTCAGCAGCTCCGTGATCACGCTGGTTAGGCAGAAATACTTCATTTAAACAGTCTACAATGTGTGCTTGTAAACCAGGCACAGGTTGTAGACTGTTCATATGAAGTATTTCTGCTTAACTAGTGTGATCACGGCGATGCTGAAGAGCGCAGGACGGTCTATGGACCGGGATCTGCTTCTGTAACTCGGAAGGCTGACGTGCGTGCAAGGGGAGGGAAAGGAGAACTTGGACAGCTTGTATCTCTCAAACCACCGAGGTTTGAGAGATAGGATTTGGTGCAAGTAATTTAGTTTTTTAATACTTATTAAATGAAATATACTTATTTCTAAGTATTACTGTCACTTTAAAGGGCTAATACAATCATAGGCATAACAAGAAGCAGAACGTAAGGATGTAGTGTAAAAATGGACCAGGAATTTGCAGTGTATACTTACGTGTTTTACTTCCCTTTTATATCCCTCTCTATACCCTTATTCAGGTATTTTCTCTGACTGGCTCCACATTCAGTATCCCCTCCTCTCACATATTCGGAAGCCACCTTCCCATGCCCTCTCTTCTCAGCCAGGCCGAGAACAGCCGCACAGGTAACATGACCCGTGAAGGCATTCTTCTTATTAGGTTAAGGGAAGGGGGACTTAATGAGGTGTGGGGTAGGGTATCAGATGTGAGGTAGGATGGAGAGATGGGTAGTAATTGCATGAGTAGGTGGGGAGAAACTTTGGGGAAGGGGACCTTTGCCATGAAATGGAAGGTGGGGAGAATTGATGCAGAAACCTGAGGATTGGTGGGGATAAAACTAAATGGAGAGAGAGATAACTTGTCAGCTTGTCAGGATGACAGATTGATTAGTACCAATTGTGACCAGTCAGGTATCCTTGAGATTTTACTATTCTGTAACTCCACCAGCACTCCTAGAAGAGGTGAGGTAGAAAGAGAGATATAATGTGTTGGAGATGTGTGTAGCAACCAGGGGTTAATGAACATGGCATCATGGTGTGATTTCTGAATAGAATCGTTACAGGCAGGGCTGTCCAAGTTCAGTCCTCAAGGACCACCAACAGGCCAGGATGTAAGGATTTCCCTGATTAAACACAGGTGAGTTAGTCAGTGGATCATTCATTTTGGTTGGTCCACCTTTGCTTAATCAGGGAAATCCCTAAATGCTGGCCTGGTGGTTGCCCTTGAGGACAGCCCCTGAGTTACAGGGATTCCAGGCTGCCTCTGTTTGCTGAAAGAGAAGAGAACTGAGGGATGAGTTTCCGGCCATTTATACATTCTGCATACAAGTGGACAGCAATTCCTAGTGCAAATAGTCACATACAATGTGCCAGTGTATTCCAGCAGTAACCCTGTTAATAAGCCAACACTGGCAACATTTCTGTGAATCATAAACTAAGTATCCCTTTATACATGTTGAAGTTTGCACCAAAGTAATGGCATCAGAGAGAGCATCAAATCCATGCAAAATTGAAAGTTAGTGTGTATTGCCTCCAAGTAAATAAAGAGCATACAGTTAAAAGACGTAGTAGTGCCTAACGTATCTCTGCACATCGGAATCGTAACTTCCTGAATAAAAAAAAAAGTCATATACACACACAACTGGTTCTGGGTTTGTGTCTGACGCATTCCTGATCTGGCAGTGGGTGGTCTATTGTATGAGGTTATGGACACAAGCGTACTGTACATCAATCGGCCATTGCCAGATGGTATCCTTCAAGTGAGGTACACCATCCCTTTCACCCTGAGTCAAACTAATTAAAATAATTCCCCTCAATAAAATCCACTATTAAACTGCTTTAAATGTATTCCTCTTCCTTCCTCCTTGCCTGATACTCGCTCATCTTTCCCCCCCCCCACACACTTTTTTTTTATATATATATACAGTATCTAATTTTTACCTTCTGTTTCTCTGTCTCTTCTACCCCACTACTTAGACTGACCATCCTATTCTCCTGTATAAACACTATACACCTAACACTACCCAAACAAAGCTTACCTGCCTTTCTACATTTCATTTACGTCCATTATGGAACACAGGAACCATGGCAGATGAGTCCCTCCTCCAAGAGGGCAGGTCACATTCCAAAAGACAGGGACTTTGAGGTGGAAATTCCCTCCTCTTCCTCCAGCTCAACCCCTCCCATCAAATTCCAGATTCATGTGTACTGCGAAGCAGAAAGGAGCGCATTGGCCAACTTCTTAGTTTTCTTTATATTTTTATTGTTTTATCTTTAGAAATGGGGTTGTATAATCCCCCATTAGGTGGGCTCCCATCACTAGATTCCCTGGAGTTGAACTGTCCAATTCACAGGTGCCTTGTGGACCTTTTTCCCTGTGGAGGCTGACTTTATGACAAGTCTGTTCCTCATAGCCGAGTCTCTTAGATATTCTGCCCTTTTTCTAATATGGCATCATGAAGACAGAAGATTGGTGAGTAACTCTTTCAGCACCTTGGTCCACTGTATGCCCCATGTTGAGCTATCCACAACACTCTGTGTATCCTTGTTATACGACACACTCACTCATAGCTCTTCTTCTCTTCATTGGGTCTGGGAGCATATAGCTGCAGTGCACGGTGGCAGTTTAACCCATTCCTCGCTGTTCTGGAACGGAGGTTCATTGTGAGTGTGTTATTGGGTTAGGGTGCTTTGAGGGTGCCCCCCCCCACGACTATAGCCTGTCTTTTTTCACTCCCCCAGGTGTCTCCAGGAGGTGTTTTGTTTTTGTTTTTTTTTTGGGGTTTTTTTGTTAATTTAAATTTTAGTCTGTTTCTAGTGCGACTGCTCCTTTAAGAACTGGAGCCTGCATGTGGCCATATTTGCTCTGTTGACGTCTATAGGAGAAACTTCTTTGGGACATCTCTTCAGCTGTTTGGACTACATCAGTCAGAGAGGTCTCTTCTTGTCTCTTTATGCTCTATCGCATGGTCTGCTTTGTGAATGTCTATGGCTGGAGAGCCGCACTTTGCTAGGCAAGGAGCAAGGGAGAAGACTACAGTTCCCATAAATCCTGTTCCTGGGCTTTCTTTAGATTGGCTGGCACACTTACCGGTGGTCACCTTACTTTTACCTTGCGTATCCTACTCAGAGGCTAACTCTCCTGCAGTTTAATCCTTTACATACCAGATAAGTACTCTCTTAGGTCTTTCTGGTGGCTTTGCTTTAAACTGTGGATCTTTTAAACTAGTTATCTAGTTTTAGACATTTTCTCTTGAACATGCCTGACCCTAAGGGGCATATGGGGAAATCCATTCCTGGAAACCTTTACCCACTTTTAAACAGAAGAACCCTGTATGCAAGGGTCTCACAGGTTATCTGAGTAGGAATTATGCTCAGATGATGACAAAGACATGGATTCTTCTTTCTCCTATGGAGATTCCTATTACTCTGACCCAACCCCTGCTGTTGAGGGGCTCATCAAATCATGTTGGAGACCCTTCAGGTCTTTGAGGCTGTGGATGGGGGGGGTGGAAGTCTACCTCTCCGGACATTTTCCAGAGGAGCAAGAAAGACTCACCTGTTGTTCCTCCCAATAACACTCTTTATCAGTTCCTTAAGGACACATGGAAAATTCCAGATAATACTTTTGTGTAATAAAAGCTTCTCTAAGCTATACCTTTTACAGCTGAGGCACTTGCTCAGTGGGCTCCTCCTCTGTCTGTTGTCCCCCCATCTCGTCTTTTGGTGAAGAACACTGCCCTTCTCCTTGTGGATGTCACAGGGCTCAAGGGTCAGGCTGATGAGTGGCCTATTTTTGACTCTGCCTGGGTCAATAGGGCTATTGCCATTTGGGAAGAATCACTATCTGATGCTTTGCATTCTGATGTCCCTAGGGAGGACATTTTGATTCCAACATTATTGAAGCCAGATTTTCTGGAAAATCCCCAGCCTTTTCTTTTTCCAAGCACCACACAATGTGGCTCAAGATTTGGTCTGCGGACTAATCTTCTTAGATGTCACCAGTGTCATATTCAGGGCAAGTCCCTGTTTGGGCCTGATGTAAAACAGATCATTAGCGGCACTACTTGTGGAAAGAGCACTTTGTTGCCCCAGATCTCCACAAAGCGGTTGTTTCTGGCAAGGAAAAATTGGGAGTAGGGGGAGCAAACCCCTCAAGTCTCCCAACTGTGCAGCATCTCCAAGCCTACCTCCACATCTCTTGTGGAATCCTGGTTTGTCGTTGCTTGTAGGGGGCTGACGACTACTCCTTTTTTGAGACACCTGGGCATCCTCCATGATGGACCAGTGGAAGTGGGTTTAGAAGGGTACCAAATCAATTTCAAATTCCTTCTTCCGTATTGCTTTTTTCATCAAAGGTTCCTTGAAAACCAGAAAAGGCACAGCTTTTCCAGGAACTGGTCTCCACTCTTCTCTGGTACCTTTGCCAGTCAGAGAGCATGTTTCAGGTTTCTGTTACGTTTTTTTGTGGTTCCCAAGAAGGACAGTAGATGCTGTCTCATTTTGGACCTGAAATGTCTCATTTAGTATGTGGTTGTTATGTGCTTCAAGATGGAGTTTTTACATTGTCATCGCAGCTATATGCCTGGGGGAGTTTCAAGCTTTCCTAGATCTCCAGGACATGTATATGCATGTCCCGATACATATGAAACTTTAGTGCTTCCTGCATTTTGTTTTGGCTTGCAATCGCTACCAGTTCATGGCTCTACTGTTTGGCCTGGCTTCGGCACCCAGAATCTTCACCAAGATCATGATAGCCCTGGCTGCATACATTCACCCCCAAGGTGTTTCTCTGACACCGTATTTGGTTGATCTCAAGATCAAGGCATCTTCAGAAGAACTATTGGCTCTCCATATCCAGGAGTGGGCCCACATTCTTGTGCATCACAGTTGGATTCTCAGCCTCAAGAAGTCTTCTCCTAGTCCACCCCAGGTACTGATATTTCTGGCAGGTGATCCCTGGAAGGTGTTTCTCGCAGAGGAGAAGATTCAGCTCCTGTGTCAAGATGCCTCATAGGAGATGGAGTGGCCCTAAGCCATGATCAGGTGATAGATTCGAGTACTAGGTCTTCTGGTGTCTGCACTAGAGGCAGTCCCCTACTCCCAGTTCCACACAAGAACTTCAGTGGGACGTTCTCATGATGTGGTGCAGGAGACTAGAGCATCTCACCCATTAGATGACTCTCACCACAGGCCAGGGAGAATTTTTAGTGGTGGCTTCATCTTCCCCCATCTGACTCAGGGGAGACGCTTTGTGATTCCAGAGTGGAACCTGGTGACAACAGACACCAGCCTAAGGGGCTGGGGTGCAAAGCTGGGACACCTGGGAGCCCAGGGCAGGTGCATAGGTGATCCCAGCCATCTCAGCCATGCACATTCAGGAGTGGAAAACGTGCTTGCAGACTTCCTCAATTGTCAAAGCGTGGATCGAGGAATCTGGGAGCTTCATCCGCAGGCTTTTACTACTTGATAATTCTACACTGGGGGGTCCCAGTGATGGATCTGATGGCAACCAGGGAGAACAGAAGGGGTCCTGCATTCTGCGCATGGACGGGGGACCCCTGGCCTTCACACTGAACGCCGTCCACCCTGTTGAACTTACACCTGTCCTATGTGTTGACCAAATTCCACTCATCCCCAGGGTGATTTGGAAGATCAGGATGGAGAAGGCTTTTGTCATTTTAATCTCCCCATTCTGGCCCAGGAGGGAGTGGTTCACAGAACTCCTCAATCTGTCCAGAGCCGATCCGTTCTGGGTGGCAGGCAGATCTGCTGCTTAGGATTCCCTTGTGCTACAGAGACTTGGAGAGACTGGCCATGATGGCATAGCTCTTGAGGCTCCCATTCTAAAATGGAAGGGGTTTTCCAATTATGTAATATCCATCATGATCCAGGCTTGGAAACCGTCCTCTTCTAAGGTGTACCATAGGGTCTGGTCCATTTTCACTGGTGGTGTGCTGACAAGAATCCCCACATGTCTTTGATCTTCCTGTGATGTTATCCAAGTCAACAAGGGGCTCAGATTGAGTTTCCTCAAGGTACATACCTCAGCTCTCTCTGTTCTCTTTCAAAGCTGTATTGCCTTTATCCCAGATGTGAAGACATTTCTACAGGAAGAGGCTCATGCCTTTCCCTCCTTTCAGGACCATACACCTCCATGGAATCTCAATTTGGCCTTGGGCATACTCCAGTATTTCCCTTTTGAGCCTCTAGCCTCTTATCTCCTAGCGCTGGAGATGGCTTTTCTCCTGGCATTTGTCTCTGTTTGGGTAGTGGCTGAGTTGTAAGCTCTGTTTTGCAAACAACCTTTCCTGGTTTTTCACCTGGATAAGGCGGTACTCCATTCCTCTCAGGAGTTCCTTAAGGTTATCTCTGATATTCACATCAGGGATTGTTGTGTCTTCATTTTGTCCTGACCCATCGTCCATGCATGAGAGGGATCTTCATCTTCTGATTGTTGTGCGATTCCTTGAGTATTATGTGCCCTGGTCACGAGTAAGCGTGAATGCGTTGATCTGTGAGGACGACTTGATACACCTGATGGTTTATATTATGAACATTACCCAAGTCTCTCCTCCATTCTTGTGAAGCTTCAAAAAGATGTAAAAGGTATCTACATTTTTATTATGTTTTGTACAATAAAGATCATAGGTTTTTTTTTGCAATCACATTTTTGAGCAATCTTTTGTCATATTGTGTCTTGTTGCCGAGCAGTGGAGAAGCTCCTATGTTGCTCTGTTTTTGCAAGTTCTATCTATCTGGAGCGATGTACACTATTGCAATTCAACAATGCCTATTAGTATATTTGCATAGGCGATAGCCCATTTAAAGTTCTGTTTATGTTCGAAGTAAGAGCTGCTGAAGTGTTGCTTCTTTGCTGTATATTATTTGCCCTGTACTCAGCCCTTCTTCAAGGTTGATTCTTTTTGTCATCCTTGAGGGTCCTAGGGGGTGTCAGGCTGCACTCAATGTGACCATTACCTCTTAAATCAAGGCTACCATATGCTAAGCATATGTGATCAGGGAGAAGCTTGTTCCATTCAAGATCACTGCACATTCCACTAGATCTCTGTATGCTTCCAGGGCCTATAAGAACCAGTCTTTGGATTAACAGCTGTGCAATGCTGCGACATGGTCCTCCTTGCACACATTTACCAAACACTACCGCTTCAATGTCTTGGCCTCGGTTAATGCCAGCTTTGGCTGCAAGGTCCTTCAAAGGCAGTCTTGCCTGTTTAGGGAACACTCTTCTTTTCCTTTTGTGTGCTGTGCTAGTTCAGTGTCCATTGTCACCTACGGTTATACACATCCAGTTTTGACCAATGGAACACTGGTCTCATGGGAGAAGTGAGTTTTTTCCTTTCCGGAATCTTTGGGATGCTTTGTTATTTCCTCATGGTTCTGTGTATTACATATTGGACTTAAGAGACAATAGGATTATAGTGCTCTTATCTGTTAAATCCTTTTCTCTTTAGTCTATGCATCATTTTGCTAGGAGGAGTCCTCCTAAGGTCTTAGTCTTTGCAGTTTTCTTTTCTTCTTACCCCACCTAAATTTTTTTATGCTGTGACTATTGTCCCACATGAATCTGGAAGTTGATGGGCAGGGGTTGAGCTGGAGGAAAAGGTGTGAGTCTCCATCCCAAAGACCCTGTCTTATGTGATGTGCCCAGCCCTCCTGAAGGAGAGACTGAACCCCCATTTATTCCTATGTTCCATATGGACCAAAGAGAATATGATTTAACAGAAACAAACACTAAAACCCTATTTTCCATTCCCAGTACTGCTTTACTATGGGTCCATCACATACACAGCTCTTCCACTTTTACTGCTCCATCACATACACAGCTCTTCCACTTTTACTGCTCCATCGCATACACAGCTCTTCCACTTTTACTGCTCCATCGCATACACAGCTCTTCCACTTCTACTGCTCCATCGCATACAAAGCTCTTCCACTTCTACTGCTCCATCGCATACACAGCTCTTCCACTTCTACTGCTCCATCACATACACAGCACTTCCACTTTTACTGCTCCATCACATACACAGCACTTCCACTTTTACTGCTCCATCACATACACAGCTGTTCCACTTCTACTGCTCCATCGCATACACAGTTCTTCCACTTTTACTGCTCCATCACAAACACAGATCTTCCGCTTCTACTGCTCCATCACAAACACAGTTCTTCCACTTTTACTGCTCCATCGCTCTTCCACTTTTACTGCTCCATCACATACAAAGCTCTTCCACTTTTACTGCTCCATCGCATACACAGCTCTTCCGCTTTACCTGCTCCATCGCATACACAGCTCTTCCACTTTTACTGCTCCATCGCATACATAGCTCTTCCACTTTTACTGCTCCATCGCATACATAGCTCTTCCACTTCTACTGCTCCATCACATACACAGCTCTTCCACTTTTACTGCTCCATCACATACAAAGCTCTTCCACTTTTACTGCTCCATCGCATACACAGCTCTTCCACTTTTACTGCTCCATCACACACACAGCTCTTCCTCTTCTACTGCTCCATCGCATACACAGCTCTTCCACTTTTACTGCTCCATCGCATACACAGCTCTTCCACTTTTACTGCTCCATCGCATACACAGCTCTTCCACTTTTACTGCTCCATCGCATACACAGCTCTTCCACTTTTACTGCTCCATCACATACAAAGCTCTTCCACTTTTACTGCTCCATCGCATACACAGCTCTTCCACTTTTACTGCTCCATCACACACACAGCTCTTCCTCTTCTACTGCTCCATCGCATACACAGCTCTTCCACTTTTACTGCTCCATCGCATACACAGCTCTTCCACTTTTACTGCTCCATCGCATACAAAGCTCTTCCACTTTTACTGCTCCATCGCATACACAGCTCTTCCACTTTTACTGCTCCATCGCATACACAGCTCTTCCACTTTTACTGCTCCATCGCATACACAGCTCTTCCACTTTTACTGCTCCATCGCATACAAAGCTCTTCCACTTTTACTGCTCCATCGTATACACAGCTCTTCCACTTCTACTGCTCCATCGCATACACAGCTCTTCCACTTTTACTGCTCCATCACATACACAGCTCTTCCTCTTCTACTGCTCCATAACACACACAGCTCTTCCTCTTCTACTGCTCCATGACTCACACAGCTCTTCCTCTTCTACTGCTCCATGACTCACACAGCTCTTCCTCTTCTACTGCTCCATGACACACGCAGCTCGCCTTAGCATGAATTTAGACTATGCAGTTAGGCTTTCAAAGTGTAAAGAATTGTGTATGTTGCACTAGTTTATTTTCTGCTTGTCCCTAGGTGCAGAGATTTGTGAATGTTGCTTATTCTTCTTTTATCCATATGTTTCTTAGTTACATGGAGGCAAACTATACCTCCTTATTTTAATTTTAACTGGATTTGATATTCTGGTTGAATATTTTTTTATTGTTACTTAGTATGTGATAGTCAGACATGCTGCTAATATTGGCTCAGTAAAGAGATTATCCTAGAAATACTGCTGTAATATACCGGCTCAGGTGTAGTGAACTGTTGGGAATCACAACTCCCATCATCTTGGGAATTAAAACATTCAGTGATCCCCACCCAGTGGAAATGATGACCGTTGTAGTCCCCAACAGTTGACTATCCATGCATTGACCCATTGTGTATAGCTGTCGCTGTCTGTCTAAATGTCTTTTATTTGCATAACGGTGCCCTGTCTGATCTATCCATTATGTATATGGATGGTGTAACACACCCTGGAGCTTGCATCCTATCCAATTTTATGCAAAGAGGAGACTCTGTATTATACAGTGTATACACGTCCATTGACACTGACATCCAGCTACACTCTGTCTCTTAATCTTTCTGTCTTTCTCCCTTATCTAGAACCCGAGCTGGAAGACTGCAGTTTTGTATGTAGAGGCAGTTCCCCAAGAGAGAGTCTGTCCTCCATGTGAGTAGTATAGCGGACGTTGTGGTTGGCAGGGATATAGAGAGCTAAAATTTAATATTGTAATTAGCACCAATCGAGGGAGAACAAAATAAAGTGTTTTGTTGTGAGGCATGGTGGCCTCTCAGTGGTGCCACAAGTCACCCTTTTCACTCCCATGTGCCATTGCAGAGAGGAAATTTCCACTTCCATATCAGAAATGTCAGGTCAATCCTCTCCGCACAAGGAAAACAGCGCAACCACAGACGTACGTTTTGGCCTGGATGTGCCTTGTAATTGAAGTGCGGCTGATTCTCTGTAGGCACATGGAGAGCAAGGGCACATGCCTGGGATGCCCTTCCACTTAGGGAGACCTAAAAATGAATATTTTAACAGGCACCCATTGAGGACGAATAAAATAAAGTGTTTTGTTCTGAGGCATGGTGGCCTCTCAGTTGTGCTCAGGCATGTGACCCTGCTCCCACATATTACGAAATATACATCTGTGTACTGTTTCCCCTCGTGCGGAGAGGATTTGCCTGACATTTCGGAGCTTGTCTGTCTGTGAGCCGGAACAGTCTGATATGGAAATTTCCTCTCTGCAATGGCACATGGGAGCGAAAAACATGACTTGTAGCACCATTGAGAAGCCACCGTGCCTCAGAACAAGTCACTTTATCTTGTTTGTTCTTGATTGGTGCTCGTCACAATATTTTGTTTCTAGGAATATAGAGAGGTTGGTGGGTGGCACTATATCCAAGGGGTGCAGGAAGGTAAAGCTATAGGAGCCATCAAAAGAGTGCATATGAAGCACAGCTTTGAGGTTTGTTTAGGATTTTTGTCCTACAGGAAAATGAATCCTCTTCAGCACAACTTAAATGCAGAAGGGATGGCATGCCACTGCGCAGAATAGAGTGGTACTTCTCATTGGCTAAAGTATAGTTGATCCTTGTGTAAGTTACAAACTCCAGAATAGATGAAGCATCCCCACACCTGAATATTTCCTGCACCATATTTAATTGTTTTAAATTTTACACACTGTGATGTTATCCTCTCATGCGGCCGTCTCTCCGTATGAAAGTTTTGAAAATATATAAGCAAACTAGTATCAAAGCCCGTATACATGGGCTAAAGTGCACCCGGCTGCTGCTCCTGAGCCGAGACAGGCAGTGAGCCGTCCGGAGCTCCCCGCTCCGGATCAGCGCTTTCGGCGAGTCTCTCGCCGAACTCGTTGATCCTCAACAGGGAGCTCCAGACGGTTCACAGCGAAGCTCCCTGTGTGCGAAACCACACATGCACAGTCTCTACCGCGCGTGTGCGGTTACGCTCACAGGGAGCGACGCAATCTATCACTTTATGTTATAGGATGGTGTGTGAAGTGGATATTCATATAAATGGCAAAAATTTAGCTCAAAAATTGATTCTCAGTGTTAAATAATGTATTCCTGAATAATAAATATCAACTGATTACATTATTTTACTACTTTTTAATAAATGATCAAATAAAACCAGTTGTTGAGGGTGGACTCGGACTTTTGGACCCTATTGTGTGTATATATATATATATGTATGTGTGTGTGTATGTATGTATATATAATATGTAACGCCGCGACATGCGCAGTAGACACTGCTGCGCGTGCTGCAGTCATGCGCAGTAGAGACTGCCCGCGCCTTGGCTGATACAGAGCTGGGTGCTCCGAAGGAGCGTCCGGCTCTGTATCAGCCGTGGCGCGGGCAGTCTCTACTGCACGTGACTGCCCCACAACCGGATGGCAGTGGCACTGTGGCCCGTGTAACGGGCTGTTCAACTAGTATATATATATAATAAAATGTGTGTGCTGAAAATACGATTGGTGGATATATGGCATAAGTAGAGGTCTGTGTGTGTGTATATGGAAAAGTGCAGGAAAATGTGTGCACGCAGGTATAGGAGTGTATATATTGGCTGAGTATGGGTCTGTGTGTATATGAAGGAGTATAGGGGGGTTTGTGTGTGTCTGTAGGGGTGGACAAGGAATTACAGACTTCAGAATATCCTGTGTTTAGCTAGTCCCTAACACTGAACTCCTCTTGCAGGTCACCCATCAGCAGCCTGCCCCCCCTTTTTGATCCAGGTGCCCCTTGCAGTCAAAGTGAGAGTGTTCCACAGGCCACAGCCAACCTTGAACAGCTGCTGGAGAAGCATGGAGAGGCAGGAGTTAACAGTGAGACCTGGGTTTTGGGCCTGGGGTGTACAGGGAGACCTGATGAAAAAGAGAGTGGGAGATAATGTTTTGGGTGAGAGAAAGTGGAGAGGGTACCAGTGATCAGTACATCTGATGTTGCAGTGCCCCTTCTACAGGGCCCTCTCTCCGCTTATATTGGTGTGTACATACAGGTTTTTTTTACATTTTTGTAAATATTTTTATTTTATCTTTCATGTGACAACACTGAAGAAATGACACTCTGATTCAATGTAAAGTAGTGAGTGTACAGACTGTATAACAGTGTAAATTTGCTGTCCCCCTCAAAATAACTCAACACACAGCCATTAATGTCTAAACCTTGGCAACAAAAGTGAGTACACCCCTAAGTGGAAATGTCCAAATTGGGCCCAGTTAGCCATTTTCCCTCCCCGGTTTCATGTGACTCGTTAGTGTTACAAGGTCTCAGGTGTGAATGATGAGCAGATGTGTTAAATTTGGTGTTATCGCACTCTCACTCTGTCATACTGGTCACTGAAAGTTCAAAATGACACCTTATGGCAAAGTACTCTCTGAGGATCTGAAAAAAATAATTGTTGCTCTTCATAAAGATGGCCTAGGCTATAAGAGATTGCCAAGAACCTGAAACTGAGCTGCAGCATGGTGGGCAAGACCATACAGCGGTTTCACAGGACAGGTTACACTCAGAACAGGCCTCGCCATGGTTGACCAAAGAAGAGTGCACATGCTCAGCGTCCTATCCAGAGGTTGTCTTTCGGAAATAGACGTATGAGTGCTGCCAGCATTGCTGCAGAGGTTGAAGGGGTGGGGGGGTCAGCCTGTCAGTGCTCAGACCATACGCCGCACACTGCATCAAATTGGTCTGCATGGCTGTCATCCCCGAAGGAAGCCTCTTCTAAAGATGATGCACAAGAAAGCCCGCAAACAGTTTGCTGAAGACAAGCAGAATAAGGACATGGATTACTGGAACCATGTCCTGTGGTCCTATGAGACCAAGATAAATTTATTTGGTTCAGATGGTGTCAAGCATGTGTGTTGGCAGGCTGGTGAGGAGTACAAAGACAAGTGTGTCTTGCCTACAGTCAAGCATGATGGTGGGAGTGTCATGGTCTGGGCCTGCATGAGTGCTGAAGCAGAGCATGATCCCCTCCCTTCGGAGACTGGGCCACAGGGCAGTATTCCAACATGATATCGACCCCAAACACACCTCCAAGATGACCACTGCCTTGCTAAAGAAGCTGAGGGTAAAGGTGATGGACTGGCCAAGCAAGTCTCCATACCTAAACCCTATTGAGCATCTGTGGGGCATCCTCAAACGGAAGGTGGGGGAGTGCAACATCCACCAGCTCCGTGATGTCGTCATGGAGGAGTGGAAGCGGACTCCAGTGGCAATCTGTGAAACTCTGGTGAACTCCATGCCCAAGAGGGTTAAGGCAGTGCTGGTAATTAATGGTGGCCACACAGAATATTGACCCAGTTTGGACATTTCTATTTAGGGGTGTACTCACTTTTGTTGCCAAGGTTTAGACATTAATGGCTTTGTGTTGAGTTATTTTGAGGGGGACAGCAAATTTACACTGTTATACAGTCTGTACACTCGCTACTTTGCATTGTAGCAGAGTGTCATTTCTTCAGTGTTGTCACATGAAAGATAAAAATATTTACAAAAATGTGAGGGGTGTACTCACATATGTGAGATACTGTATGTCACTATCGGTGGAATGCAAGAAATGTGCACATGCACTGAAGGCATTTTTCCTGCGTAGAGGGATATAGAGCATGTTCTAATTCAGGAAGTTGTATACCGAACGCTTCTTGAATTGAGCATAAAAATTAGCTTTTACGACAACACTACACAGACGTATAAAATTGTTCTCAATGTCACTTCCTGCATTAGGCGTGTTAACTTTTCCACTCGCACATATTCTTTAAACCTGACAGAAGCCACAAAAAATGTGCAGCTGTTCACTAATCTTGTTTTTTTTGTTTTTTTTTTTTGTGCTCAATTCAAGAAGATCATGTGCAAACCTATTCCCTAGTGGATTTCTCACTGGAAATAGCAAATGCGCACGCTTCTTGCATCCTGCATTAAGAACCGTATTCAGTGCTAACGAGGAGCAATTTTTGTGCAAACCAACTATTAAAGGGGGACAAATAAAATTTCCCAAATCCTCATTGATTTAAAGGGATAGTAAGGTTTCACAAAAACATAAGCTCCAATTAATCTTCATAGTATTTGAGCCATAGAGAGTGTTATTTCAATATTGTCAGACTTGTAGTTCAATAGTAATTGAATGATAAAGTTTCCCCTCCCGCCCCTTTTACCTAGTGTAAGCCATCTCTTCTCAGATGTGAAATCCAGTCCATAGACCAGACAGATAACAGCAGGGGACAATCTTCTTCCTATGAGAACAATGAAAGCCCTGCCCCCCTTGGCAAGTTTTTCCCTTATCTTAATTGAAGATTGTCCCTCTCTGCAATCTGCCTGGGCACCTCCCTTCTGCTCTGGCTGAACAGTGTTACATCAGTAAAAGGGGCGGGAGGGGGATACTTTATCCTTCAATTACTCTTGAACTACATCTCTGACAGAACTGAAATAACACCCTCCAAGGTCCAAATACTATGATGATTAATTAGAGCTGCTTTTATTATGAAACATTACTATCCCTTTAAATGCGGATTTAAGCTCCATTTTAAGCGACCGTGTGATCAGGAGGTATCAGAGACACAGGTCTCATAGCCTTCTTTTTTATTTTTATTTTATAGTGGATTGTCCAGAGCACAGGTTCATTTTCTAGGAACACAAACCATGGAAGTTGGCATGCCTTAATAGCCTTTACTTAATGATGGCTTCTTATAAGCTCCTTTTCATTCTATTTAATGGGATTTTCAAGATTATATGTAAGTTAACCCATTTAGTGCTTTGAGTTCCGTTTGTCCCTGTTTTCTGACATTCACTTGTTCATGTGGATTGTTTCCCTGCGCTTCATTTGCGGTGCAATATCTATCAGCCCCTTTTGCAAGGCCTCTGGCGCTACCTTGTCGTATCTTGCCATTGCATGACTATCTAATGT
Source organism: Rhinophrynus dorsalis (assembly GCA_037306005.1). NCBI lineage: Eukaryota > Metazoa > Chordata > Amphibia > Anura > Rhinophrynidae > Rhinophrynus > Rhinophrynus dorsalis. The sequence continues at coordinate 117,731,628 of CM074727.1, read as the reverse complement.
AATCAGCTCTTGGACACATCTGAGTGGATACTGTTAAGCATAACCTGGTAGCGTTGCTCTCCAAGGTCCTTGAAGCTAATCTTATCTTGCTGAAGCAGCCTTTGATGCAGCTAGGTTTTCTGACAAGGCATTGGCCTTCTCTGTTGCAGCTAGTTGAACTCCATGACTTAAGAACTAGTCAGCTGACCAATCACCCAAGAGTCTCTGGTTTCTCTCCCTTTTTTAGGCAAACTGTTGTTTCACCCAGGAGTGGGGAAGGTTATTAGCAACTGGGCTGGGAGCCAGGAGTACTTTGTCTCAGGTCACTCCTGATTGTGCCTTCTTTCCACGGAAGAAGCATGGTCCACCTCCTCATGACTTGCGGGGACCTGGAGTGACTACCCATTAGGAGGTCATCTCCATTTTTTTCCACCACTTGGGCCTTTTCTGTGACAGATCTGTGGGTTTTGCAAGTTATTTTCGAAGTGTATCATGTAGACTTCCAATTCCCATAGTACTCACCTTTTTTCCTGTTAATAGTCCATTGGGATCTAGATTGAGGTTGTTTTTACTTAGACGCAGTTCCTCCTGTTAGGCATGCAGGTGTTGCTCCTTCTCAAAAACTATTCACCAGATTTTATTCAAATCTCGTTGTGGTTCCCAAAAGGACGACAGATGCCACACTACTCTTCACTTGAAGTTCCTCATCCATTTTGTGTTTTGTCATTGTGGCTATCTGTTTAGTGGAATTTCCAGCCTCCCTAGACTTGAAGGCTGTTTATCTGCACATTCAAATCTATCTGAATCATTAGCACTTACTGCACTATGTGTTTCACAGCAGTCACTCCCTTCCTTTTGGTCTAGTATCCACAGAAGTCATTTCTGTCTTAGCAGCTCACATCCACGCTTAGGGGATCTCTTTGACTCCCAACCTAAACTACCTTTTACTCAAGGTTCCTTCAGGGGTAATCTTGCATGCTCGGACTCGGCAGTGCATCTCAATTCTGGAGCAGCACAGCTGGGTACTCTGTTTCAAGAAATCTGCTCTTGTTTCATCCTAGATTCTTTATTTTCTTGGTGTGAATTTTGATCTCCTCCAAGGAAGGTTGTTTCTCCCAGATGTCAAGCTTCAGGTTTTGTCGTTTCAGGTGTCTCGGACAGTGGTTTTGCTATCAGAGACTCTGCGGTAGTACAAGATGATGCCAGGGTCTTTACTTTGGAGGCAGTACTGTATGCTTAGTTCCACACATGGGTATTGAAACTGGACATTGTCAGGAATTGGTCCAGGCATCAGTCTCGTCTGTCTCACTGTTGGCTTCAGCTGTCCCATCTGATTCTGGGGTGTCCATTTGTCATTCCCCACTGAGTCATGGTCACTATGGATGCCAGCCATTTGCACTGGGGTGCTGCGATGGCCCAAGGCCTTCTGACCACAATGTTCTAGGTCTGAAGGCAGTTTGCCTTGCACGTTGGTTTTGACCCCTTCAAGGGTTCCCAGTGCAGATTCAGTCTGACAGTGTGATGGTGGTGGTTTGCATCAGCCACCAAGGAGGGACCAGAAGTGTGACAACCTGAACCACGGACCATAAAATTCTTGTGAACCGAGGCCTACTCACTTGCCTTCACTGTAGTTCATATGCCAGGGGAAGAAAATTTATTGGCAGACTTTCGCACTCACCAGCTCCTAGATCCTGGAAACTGAGAGTTCAATCAGAGTGTGCTTAAATCAATTGCCTGCCATTGGGAGCTCCTGACAGTGGATCCCATGCATTTTTCCCACGTTAGTTGTGTGGTTTTCATTGTTGGTTCTTATAATGCTACGTTCATCACACAAGGCCTTTGCGCAATTTGGACTTGTTTCTTGTCATTCCTGTGGGCACTTGTACGGGCCTAGTTGCATTATAAGTGACAATGGTTTCCTGGGCTAAGACTACAAATCACCTGACCTATGCCCTGAGGGAACATGTCTGTCCCCTTTAAGGTTACAGCTCTTTTCTCCAGAGAGGAGGGTTCTTCTTAAAAGTCCCAGATCTTTGCAGAGCACTTGTGCAAGACAGTGACATGTCCATCCATTCCCACGTTTGTTTAACACTTCTGTGTTCCTGTTCTGGCTTCAGCTGAAACCAGTTTTGGTGGAAGGGTCCTTCAGGCTGTTATGTCTGTGTAGGTATCCTCCTTGTGTTCTATTACCAGTACTCTGCTTAGTGTTTCTTTGGACAGGCTGCTGAACCTGTGTGGGTTTCCGTCTTTTCTTTTCCTCCAGGAACTTTTTTTCCCTATTATTTGGTTTGGTGTGTGGGTGTCAAAGGTTGTATTTGTTCCTTTCTTCTCCTTTAGAACTGGTCTGTGGTTTGAGAGGTTTTTTTTTCTCCTCCTTCCTGGAATCTTTGTATATCTCCATGGTTCATGTGTTCCATATTGGACGAAAGAGAAAACAAGATATTTGTATACTTGCCAATTAAAAACTTACCAGTTAAAACTGAGCTACACTGATGAGGGTAGAGCAGTCAACCTAGGATAGTTGTGGATACACTGTTCCATATATACTGCACAATGACCTTTGCAGCATCATACAGGACCAAAACTGATCCAGATGCATCAGAACAATGTGAGTGCATATGTTTATGTTTCTTATATTTGGGCCATCAGTAAAGTACTACACTCAGATTAGCTATTCTTTCTCTCTGTTTGATCTGATGTCTCCCAATTGCATCAGATTGACAGGAAATTGTCTTTCACATGTCCATTGCTAGTCACACACACATATACACTGCCATTTTCACTGTCCTCCATTACAGAAATATGTAATGAAAAACCTTTTGCACTTCTTCAGGGAACCCTAGTGATTCCAGAGAACACAGCTGCACCATGTTGTGTGTCATAGCACAATTTATAGACTTGCTTAAAGGGACAGTAATGTCCCATAAAATGTTTTTTAGAGTTTTGTAGAGATTAAAAAAATAAGCTAAATGCCACAAATCCTATCTCTCAAACCGCCTGGTTTGAGAGATATCATTCGCTAAAGTTCCCCTCTCCCTTCTCTTCTGATGTCAGCTGTAAGCTGACAGAGGGAGTTCCTCATCCGGGGACCATCAATAGCGCGATTTAAAAACAATTACTTCTTTGGAATGGTCTACAAAGTGTGCCTGGTTTGCAAGCACACTTTTTAGATCATTCCAAGGAAGTAATTATTTTTTAATTGCGCTATGGCGGCTCTGCTGAAGAGCATCCTCGTGTCGGCCAACACGGATAGCTTTCTGTCAGCTTTACAGCTGACAGAAGGAGCAGAGGAACTTTAGTGGATGATATCTCTCAAACAATAGCTGTTTGAGAGATGAAATTTAGCTAATTTAAAAAAAAAAAAAAAAAAAGACTCTAAAAAAATTCATGGGACATTACTGTCTCTTTCAGTCTGCGTTAGTGTGCCACTGTGTCATCTTTTTAGACAATATATGTAGTTGTACCACCCTTGTAGGAATTATTTAGGCTGTATGCATTGTTATTGTTTCACAGTTGTAGACATGGTCCATGTTGTTTGTAACAGTTAGACTTGATTCATGTTGTGTATTTCACTGTTATAGACCTGATCTGTGTTGTCTCTTACCACAGTTGTTGGCATGAACTATGTTATCTGTCATTCTATCGCAGTTGTAGATATGCTTCAGGCTCTGCATTCCTTGCAGAAAGAGAATCGATCTCTGCAGGATCAGATAATGACTCTCACTGCTCGCAAGGAAAAACTACAATTGCTCAATGTTCAGCTGTCCTGCCCATTCCCTCCAAACCTACCACCTGCCAGTGCACCTCATGGTAAGCATCTTGCCTATCTTGTTGCAATCACAGTCTCCCACTCGCTGCAACCACACACTTGCCCTGTCCTCTTGAAACTACACTCTCCACCCACTTCTACTCATTGCAGTTTTAATTCCCATGATGTGTGGGCCTTGTTGTCATCTTGGTGCTAATCACCCTACCACTTTTACTACACTTGGGTTGTGCAGTGCACTGATAATGCATTAAGGGCCACATTCAATAATATATAGAGATGCTGGGGCAACCTGATCAAACCATAGGGAGAAAATGAAAATCTACCAAATTTCTGTTGATTTAAATTGTTATTTTAACTGCTGGAGAAGTATCCAGTCCTCGGCTGCTACATTATGAAACTACCAGTGCTGCATGTGTTGTCATTCAATTGTTGCTGTAAGCTGAAGTAAGCTAAGCATGGGATAAAAAGTAACAAAAACAGAAATATGTGGAATTGAGCGCTTAAATCCAAATAAATATACATACCCACTCAATATAAGAATGGCACAAAGATAATAAAAATATATTTATATATTTATTACAATACTATCTACAAAATAATATGAAATAACGAAATAAATCTATCAGAACATAGTATCTATAGCAGTCCTGAATTGAGAGTCCTTCTTAAAGGGATAGTAATACTTTGTTTTATCTTTATTTTATTTTGTAGGCATTAAAAAAACATGAAGAATGATATAAGTCTTATCTCTCAGACCTTTATGGTTTGAGAGATATTAACAAGCAAAGTTTCCCCTCCTGCCCCTTTTACCTAGTGTAAGCCATCTCTTCTCAGATGTGGAATCCAGTCCATAGACCAGACAGATAACAGCAGGGGACAATCTTCTTCCTATGAGAACAATGAAAGCCCTGCCCCCTTGACAAGTTTTTCAGCTTTTTCTCTTATCTTAATTGAAGATTGTCCCTCTCTGCAGTCTACCTGGGCACCTCCCTTCTTAATATGCAAAGAATTGTGAAAGGAAATCTTCAAATAAAAAAGTAATATGATGGAAATCTTGTTCCATTCAAATCGCCATATACCTGTATAGTCAGTTCCTTTTATACATATAGTACCTGAGCAGATAAGAAAGAGTATATATCTCCAGTCATATGGGAGCGGGCAAAATAGATCTCCCTGTCACCTGTAGACTCACTGTAAGGTCGTGAGCTGGTAGCTGAAAATGGTGTTCCTCTCAACTTTTTTCTTTCACTCCTTATTTGCGGGCAGGTTTCTTTCTTCCCCCCCGACTTATGAGCAGGTACTCATGAGATGTTTTTTCTCCGTAATGAGATTTTGATGGTACATAGTGCACAGATAGCGGGCAGGTTTCTTTGTTCCCCCCGACTGTGGAGCAAGTGCTCGTGGAGTCTTTTTTTTTTTCTCCATAATGATTCAGGTGATACGTACTGCTCAGATGACTGATGTTAATCCTCTCTTAGAACTGAATGTAGGCTTGGTCCCTCATAGGACATGTAATAGAATACTTCTTGTATCGGCACAGTTCTTATATCGTCACAACTATGTTTTCTCAATATATAGATAATAAGGACTAAATGGCAAAAAAAGTCTATTTCTGATGTACTGAATATACTTGACGCGTTTCGTGCTTAAACTACAAGCACTTCCTCAGAGGATGTCAAAAAGAAATGGTTTCTATGTTTTATAGCCCTGAACAAATCTGCTCTGCCTATTGCATTATAGAGCTGATTGAAACTGTTGTGTATGGGATACTTGCTGGACAAATTGAATAAGTGTATTTTTTTTTTTTTGTTGTTGTGTAGTGTGGTAAGGGAGGGGTTAAAAACAAAAGCCTTTGTTTTTCTGTCCTTTTGTAGTCGTACAAGTGATTGTGTGCAGTCTGCATGGTAGGAGAGGTTTTGTTTCCTGGATTGCAATTTGTGTCTTTCGCTGTTATCCAATATAGCTTACAGGTAAACTCTGGGAAGGCTACAGCCCCTTTAAGTAGGCAGGAACAATCCTTGGAATGCAGGGGTGGAGCCTTTCTCTCCTCCTTAGCTGAACATTATCTAGTCCCCTCCCAGTTAGATTTGTTCCTTGAAGGAGAGAGGCTACAGAGAATAGTTCTGCTTAGTTATAGTTTCTTTTGTTATTTTCTTGTTAGATGTGGGGTGTAGAAATCCCCCATTAGGCGGATTACCATTAATAACGTCCCAGTGGTTGATTGCTCAGTTAACAGGTGCTGTTGTGGACCTTCCAGTCCTGGGGGAAAACCTTGCGTGCTATGTCTTTTCCCTTGGAGAAGCCCACTGAAGCTTCTTCTTTTCTCAGTGGTAATCTGAAGGCTGAAGACCTGCAAAAAAAAAAAGGCAAGCAACCCTTTGAGTGCTGAGGTCCACTTGTCCCACTGCTTCCTCTCCGCACAGGGGTCTTCTTTTGGAGTTCCTATATATATATATATACTGAAGCACTCATTTGGGTTTCTCTTCATGTTCGGTCTAGAGTCTTTGGAGCATTTTGGGTTTTATGTGGCACTTTAACCCCTTCCTTGCCCAGTTAGCATGTTTGGGAGGTGTTTTCACTCTCTTCCTTTGGAATTCAGTGTTATTTTTTATTAATACTCTGGTGTTTTCCATGTGTGTTGCAACTTTTGGGACACTTTTGCAAAATGTTGTTTATTTGAATTTGCGCGCTTTACCGCATAGCCGCAATGCTCCATTGATCTCTATGGGACATGTTTATTTGGGATGTATCTCTGCACATTCGTCTTGTCTGCCCTTGTTCTCTCCTCTGGTGCACATACTCAGTGTCTTGGGGGCTCAGGGGGATCCGGGCGCTGTTGTTGGGATACGCCGGGGGAAACTACATTTCCCATAAACGCCCTTTTCGTGGGCCGTTTCTTGATTGGCTTACAATTACTATTACTTCGGAATCTCTGTCTACTTCTGCCATCTTTCAAAGGCGCAAGAAGTCTGGCACTGTTTTTCCTCCTCATCCAATTCTAAACCAGATCATTCTAGCTGAGTGGAAGACGCCTGTTAAGCTTTTATCTCTAAGAGATTATCTGAGCTGTATCCATTTTCTGATGCGGGCTTGGCTCAGTGGGCTATACCTCCCAAGGTTGATGCCTATATTGTAAGTCCTTCTCAACCCTCTGCTTTGCCTGTAGTGGATGCTTCAGCTCTTGCAGACTTGGCTGATAAGCTTGACGGTATCTTACAAGCTACATTTACCTTCATAGGTGCATCATTGTGGCCTATCTTTGCTTCTGCATGGGTTAATAGAGCCATTGCCGTTTGGACTGAACAGCTGACTGACGCTATCTGTATGGGTGCCCCTAAAGCTTACATTTTGATGCTTTTGGCTGATATCTCTGTGGCTCAGCCTATGTTACTGATGCCTTTACTGATGCTGTTAGGCTTTAGGCCAAGGCTCCTGCCTTCTCTGAGGCTGCTAGGCACTCACTATGGCCTAAGTTCCTATCTGTTGACATGACCTTTTGGCAACCTCTGTTTTCTCTTCCCTTCCAGGGTACATCCCTTTTTGGCCCTGATTTGAAGGACATCATTGGCGAGGACACTGGGGGCCAGAGTGCTTGGTCCCTAAGCACAATCTTCAGGCACGGTGGTATCCCTTTTTTCGTGCTTGCCAAGATGGAGTGCAAAGGTCAGATCCGCTGGTGTCTCGGACACTACGTTCCATCCCCGCATCTACACAGCAATGGAGGCCAAGCAGCTCTTCTACGAGCCTACCTTTCTTCGGCATGACTAACTGTCCCTGGGTCTGTACCCACATGTGGTTGATCATCTGTGGCGCATTTTTCCTTCAGTGTCCATGCAGGCATTCTTGTGGGCCTGTGGGTTTTGCTGGTGGTTTCTGAGGGGTTCAGGATTTCTTTTAAATCTCTTCCCCAATCCCCTTCAGGTTCTTTCCTTCTCACTCCCCTCAGGGACTGGAAGGCTTTGCCTTTTCAATAGGACCATCCAGGCTTTCTTGGACAATGGCGTTCTGGAACTGGTTCCCGAGCCAGAATTGGGTTTGAACTCCTGTTCCAACCTATTTGTGGTTTCCAAGAAGGGTCTTGATTCCTTTGTGGTCATGACTCATTACCTCCAGGAGTCCTTGCGGTGTGTCATTGCGGTGATGTGTCCAGAGGAATTTCTGACTTCCTTGGATCTGCAGGATGCCTACCTACGCATCCCTATTCATCCAGAGAGCCGGCAGGACCTCAGGTTCACTTGCGACATGGGGCACTTCCAGTTCTCAGCTGTCCCCTTTCATCTGACCACCACTCCACAGGGGTTTATCTGCGTCTTGGTTGCCTTGATTTTGGTCATGCACACAAGGGGAATTTGGGTAACTCCGTACATGGATAACTTGCTCTTGAAGGCCCCTTACGGTGAACTCCCCCACCAGCAGGTATAGGACTGCAATCACACACTCACCCTTCACGGCTGGGTTCTGATCATGGACAAGTGGGTCCCGATCCCATCACAGAGGTTGATCTTCTTGGGTTTTCTATTTGGTACCCTGCAAGGAAGGTTTTTTTCTGATGGAGGATGTGGTTCAACAGATCACCAACAACATATCCTCAGTTCTGGCTTGCAAATCCATTCAAGCCAAGAAGTTGACTTCTCTGGTGGGGAAATTGATCTCTACAATGGAGGCAGTACCATTTGCGATGGCTCACATGAGGGAACTACAGAGGTTTGTGATTCAAATCTGCAAGGGGAACCCAGATCTCTTGCAGTTAACTGTCTCTCTTCCCTTACATGTGGAGCTGAGTTTTCCTTGGTGGCTGAATCTCTCCAACCTGTGGAGAGGAAGACCCTTTCTGATCCCATTTTGGACTACGGTGACGACAGCTGCCAGCCTGTCAGAATGGGGAGCCATCCTGGGTCACTTGAATGTCCAGGGTCGTTGGTCAGCGGAGGAATCTCTCCTACCTATCAGTGTTCTAGAATATTCCACGCTCTGAGGTTTTGGTCATCTCATCTCAAAGGCTGTCCAGTTCGTGTCTAGACAGACAACACCATGGCCGTGACTTACATCAACAAGCAGAAGTCTTACACCTTGGTTGGAGGTCAAGGCTATTTTAACCTGGGTGGAAGAACATGTGCCTGCCGTCTCCTCTATTCATATTCCAGGCGTAGAAAACATCTTAGCCGACTTCTTAAGTCATCACACTGTGGACAGTGGAGAGTGGGAGCTTCACCAGGAGGTGCTCAACCTCATTGTTCTGAAATGGGGACTTCCCTTGATCGGCCTTATGGCCACCAGACACAACAGGAAGGTTCCAATATTTTGCTGCTGTTGGATGGGTCCTCTGGCTTTTGCAATGGATGCTCTGTCAATTCCTTGGCAGTTTCATCTAGCCTACATTTTCCCTCCTTTTCCCCTGCTTCCCAGGGTCCTGAGGGAAGGTACGGATGGAGAAGACTCCGGTCATCCTAGTCGCTCCATACTGGCCCCGGCAACCTTGGTTTCCAGAGCTGCTGGACCTGTTTGTGTGCGATCTGTTTCGACTTCCACACAGACCGGATCTCCTGCTTCAGGGCTACCTGTGGCATGAGAATGTGGAGTGTCTGGGTTTGATGGGTTGGCGATTGAATCATCTATCTTGAGGAAGAAAGGATTTTCTCCTGAGGTGATTGCCACTATGATTCAAACTCAGAAACTTGTTTCCTCTAAGGCTTACCACAGGATTTGATCTATCTTCCACTCTTGATGTGTGGACAAGGAACTGTCCTCACAGGAGTCTGACCTGTCAACTATCCTGTCCTTTTTACAGGATCATGAGAACAAGGGCCTCAGTTTGAATTCCTTGAAAGTTCAGACATCGGCTCTTTCTGTGTTCTTTCAACGGCACATTGCCATTCTTCCAGATGTCAAGGTTTTCTTTCAGGGTGTCGCTCATGCTTTCCCTGCCTTTAAGCACCCCACTCCTCAGTGGGACCTTAATTTGGTTCTGGGAGTCTTGCAGTGGCCTCCATTCGAGTCCTTGACTACCATTCCACTGCGTCTTCTGACTTGGAAGATGGCTTTTCTTTTGGCAATAGTTTGTGTTTGCAGAGTCGCTGGACTGCAGGCCTTGTCCTGCAGACCTCCTTTTCTAGCTTTTCACTGGGGTAAGGCGGTTTTTAGTCCCTCCCAGGAATTTCTTCCTAAGGTGATCTCTGAGTTCCACATCAATCAGGAAATTGTTGTGCCTTCCTTTTGTCCTGACCCCAAATCTGACAAGGGATCGATCTCCACTTGTTGGATATGGTGCGCTGCCTTAAGTTCTATGTGCACCACAGTGAGTCTGTCCGGCAGACTGAAACACTTTTTGTCATCCCTGAGGGTCGTAGGGCTGGTAAAGTGGCATCCAAGGTGACTATTGCTTCTTGGATTAAGGCTACCATTCGCAAGGCTTGTGAACTCAGCCTGTTCCTTTTTCGTATCACCGCTTATTCCACCAGGTCTGTTAGGGCTTCTTGGGCCTATAAGAATCAGGCCTCTGCTGATCAGTTGTAGTAGGCGGCCACTTGGTCTGGTTTCAGTCGAAAAGTCCTGGAGGCAGCTCTGCCTGTCTAGGACTTTATTTCCTGTGTCTTAATGGTCTTTAACTATTAAGCCCTGTTGGCTCTTGTTCTGTGTGCTGTGTGTACAGTTACTGGTGTGTTGTATTCAGTTCAGTGTCCGTTGACACTTTGTTTGGGCTATTCTGTGCTCTGACTAGTCCATGACAGCTCTAGTATCATGACAACCGGCGCCTGGTCTTTGCCTTCTTTCCCACCACTGGGAACAGTCTGTTTGTGGTTTCAAAGAAAGACACAGCTACCATCTAATTCTAGATCTCAAGTAGCTCAACTTGTATGTGGAGACTACGCACTTGAAGATGGAGTCCTTGCTGTCTGTCATTGCAGGTATGTGCCCAGGGGAGTACCTGGCATCCCTAGATCTTCAGGATGCGTACCTGCACATCATGATACATCCGGACAGTCAACGCTGTCTGCATTTTGCCTTCAACTCTGATCACTGCCACAGCCTGGGCATGCATAACTTATCTGGACGATTTTATGCTCAAGGCTCCTTCGGAGGAACTGTTGGCTCAACAGGTACAGGAATTTCCCCAGTTTCTGGTCCACTATGGGATCTCCGGGGTCGGCAGTTCTCCCTCTTTCCGAAAGCCAGACAGGATCTGCAGTGGTGTTTGCAGCAGTGCAACCTGGACCAGGGGAAGCCCTTCGTGATCCCAGAATGGACCATGGTCACAACAGATGTCAGCCTGAGCAGCTGGGATGCAGTGCTGGGTCACCTGGGGATCTAGGGTAGGTGGACTGTAGAGGAATCTCTTCAGTCCATCAGTGTTCTGGAGCTCAGGGCTATCCGACTTGCTCTGGTGTACTGGGCCTCTCAGTTAAAGGGTCATCCTGTACGAGTCCAATCAAACAATGCCACGGCTGTGGCTTACATCAGCAGTCAGGGGGACACTCAAAGTGCCGCCACCTGGTGAAGTACATTCTAGGCCCACATTGCAGCCATCTCCGCTGTTCACATTCCAGGGTTAGAAAATGTCCTGGCAGACTTCTTAATGTTGGTACATCCCAGAGTTTTACCCGTAAGCTATACTGGACTACAGAGAAAAGAGGATTTTAATCTTACCTGTTAAATCCTGTACTCTTAGTCCATATAGCTTACAGGTCTCACACCCTGTCAAGGGACCATGCTTGGCTCTCCTGTGGCTGGTTGTGGGAGTCCTTTTGGGTTCATGCTCACAGGAGTTTTCCTCTTTTCCTTCTTGCTCTCTAGCTAGATAGGTTTATTGTCTCAAGTCTAACTGGGAGGAGACTAGCTAGTGTCCAGCTAAGGAGGAGAGGATGACTCCACCCCTGCATTCTTTCCAAGAAATTTTCCTGTCTACTTTAAGGAGCTGTCGCCTTCCCAGAGTTTACCTGTAAGCTATATGGACTAAGAGAAAAGGATTTAACAGGTAACACTAAAATCCTCTTTTCTGCTATATAGACCAAAGGGAGAGCAATACTTGAACATGTGAATTTTGCAGCAGTGTGGCAATTGTTGGAAATTTAAATAGCAGGGTATTCAAGTGCAGCAGTGTGGTAAGAGCTGGGAATTTAAACAGCAGGAGATTCAAGTACAGGGTAGCAATTTATTAACGTTATTGTGCAGATTTGTTTTCTACCTGCCTTTTAAAGCAGAACTGTCAACTCCCACCACCCTACCGCCCCCCCCCAAAAAAAAAAGTTTTGCTGTACCACACACCCACCCACACACACCCACCCACACACACACCAACTAGCTTAAAACTCCACATAGTTCTCCCTAGAATGAGAAACCTACCTAACCTCTCCAGCGCTGCCATCTTGACGACGTTGAGAATGACTGGCAGTGGTCTTCCTCCATCCACTAACCTAAGCCAGCCTTGATCATTAAGCGTTATAATGTGACGGAGTGACGCTACTTCTCTGGGTTGGGGGCTTTTCCCTTTAGGGATGTGTCTTTTTATTACCCCCCTTGTGTCCCCTGGGGTCTTTGGGTGCTTTGGGTCACTTAAAAATGTTTCCATTTTTTGGGGTTCTTGGCGTCTTTAAAGGGATAGTATTGGATTATTTTAGCAAAATTGAATCTTGTAAATATTAAAAATAAATCAAATTATAGCAGTCCAATCTCTCAAACCTTTATGGTTTGAGAGATATATGCAGCTAAACTTCCCCCCTCTCTCCCCTTGCACTGATGTCTACGCTTTAGCTTACAGCAGGAGATTGTGGTCCTGGTATCAGCTGGTCGCTCTTCAGCAGAGCCGAAATAGCTCTATTTAAAAAGAATTACTTAATTGAAACGGTCTACAAAGTGTGCTTGGTTTGCAGAATAGGGTTCAAGTCCCTTCCTCCTTTTCTTTTTTTCCTATTCAGGGCCCCCACGGCCCCAGAAGAATTGTGGATGTTTAGCGAGGCAGTACAGTTGCTCCTGGACAAAAGAGTTCTAGTTCCAGTACCTCCTCGAGAGAGGTTTAGGTTTCTATTCCAGTCTGTTTGTGGTTTCAAAGAAAGACACAGCTGCCATATAATTCTAGATCTCAAGTAGCTCAACTTGTATGTGGAGACTGCTCACTTGAAGATGGAGTCCTTGCTCTCTGTCATCGAAGGTATGTGCCCAGGGGAGTACCTGGCATCCCTAGATCTTCAGGATGCATACCTGCACATACTGATACATCTGGACAGTCAACGAAATCTGCATTTTGCCTTCAACTCTGCCACATCCGGGGCATTCATAACTTATCTGGACGATTTTATGCTCAAGGCTCCTTCGGAGGAACTATTGGCTCAACAGGTACAGGAATGTGCTCAGATCCTGGTCCGTTATGGATGGATTCTGAAAAGGTGGACTGCAGAGGAATATCTTCAATCCATCAGTGTTCTGGAGCTCAGGGCGATCCGACTTGCTCTGATGTACTAGTCCTCTCAGTTAAAGGGTCATCCTCTATGAGTCCAATCAAACAATGCCACGGCTGTGGCTTACATCAGCAGTCAGGGGGACACTCAAAGTGCCGCCTCCTGGTGAAGTACATTCTAGGCTGGGCAGAAGCCCACATTGCAGCCATCTCCACTGTTCACATTCCAGGGGTAGAAAATGTCCTGGCAGACTTCTTAAATTGTCGAGACGTGGATCCCGGAGAGTGGGAACTCTGTGTGGTAGTGTTTGTCCTGCTTATGCAGAATTGGGGTCTGCCTCAAGTAGACCTTATGGCCACAAGGAACAACAGGACGTTTCCAGTGTTTTGCTCCCACTGGGGGGATCCTCTGGCCTTTAACACTGATTCTGCGGTGCTTTCACTTAGTTGACATCTTTCCTCTGATTCCCCTCATTCCCAGGGTGCTCAGGAAGATATGGATGGACCGTCTGATTGTAATTCTAGTCAAGCCTTATTGGACCAATAGGTCGTGGGTTGTGGAACTGGTGTCTCTCTTCATTCAGGACCCATTTCCTCTGCCACCCAGACTGGACATCCTCCTTCAGGGCTACCTTTGGAAAGCGCCTGTGGAGACACTGGTTTTGACAGCATTTCTGTTGAAGCCACCATCCTGAGGAGGAAAGGTTTCTCTCCTGAAGTCATCTCTATGATCCAGGCTAGGAAACCTGTCTCTTCTGAGGCCTACCACTGGGTTTGGTCCATATTTTATTCTTGGTGTGTGGACAGGGATCTGTCTTCACAGGATTTTGACCGCCCTGTGGTTCTATCCTTTCTTCAGATTTCTGCACTCTTGTGTTTTTTCCAGTGGCGTATTGCCACTCTGCCAGGTGTCAAGGTGTTCATTCAAGGGGTTGCCTAGGCTTTCTCGGCCTGTAAGGCTCCCACACCTCCATGGGACCTTAATTTGGTTCTGGGTGTCTTGTAATGACCACCCTTTGGATCCCTTGCAACCGTTCCTTTGAGTGTGTTGACGAAGATGGCTTTTCTTCTGGCTGTGGTCAAAGTCTTCAGAGTTGTTGACTTGCAGGCTTGGTCCTGCAAGCTGCCTTCCCTGGATTTTCACAAGGACAAAGCAGTTCTTCGAACCTCCCAGGATTTCCTTCCTAAGGTGGTTTCTGAGTTCCACATCAATAAGGAGATTGTTGTGCCTTCCAAGTTTGACAAGGAGTTACTTATTGGAATTGATGCGCTTTGTCATGTTCTCTGTGCAAGGTACAGAGTCTTTTTGTAAGACTGATGCCTTGTTTGTCATTCCTGAGGGTTCTAGGGCAGGTCAGGTTGGTTCTAAAGTCACCATTGCCTCTTGATTCAAGTTTAACATTTGTAGGGCATACAGACGCAGGAAGAAACCTGTTTCCTTCTGTGTTACAGCACATTTCACCAGGTCTGTTGGGGTCTCTTGGGCCAACAAGAATCAGGTCTCGACTGAGCAGTTGTGCAAGGCTGCGACTTGGTCCTCCGTGCACACCTCTGCTAAGCACTATCGTGTGGATGTCCTGGCTTCGGTCTAAGCCAGCTTTGGCAGGAAGGTCCTTCAGGCGGTTGTGTCTGTGTAAGGACCTACTTTTTCCTGTGCCTTACTGCTGTTCAACTGTTTGAGCCTGGTTGGCTCTTGTTCTTGGGTGCTGTGCTTATTTTTGAATGTCAGTTGACACTTACCGTGGTTTGGGCTGTTCCTAATTCTGGATAGTCCTAGTGAACTCTGGTATCATGGGTCCTTTCTCCTACTTCCCACCTCCATCATTGTTATTGTGCTACTGGCTCTAAAGCCACTCTCTTCCTAGTCATGTCACAGGGTATGGTCCCTGTTCCATAAGTAGTTTTAGGATCTTGGGTCGTGGCTACAACAGTTTCAACTTCCTGGTTGACTTGGTTTTTCTTCAAGATGGTCTTCAGAAAGGACCTGGTCTTAGTTATATTAAGGTTCAGAGTTCTACTCTTTCTGACTTTTTTCAGAAGTGCATTGCCTTGCTTCCTGATGTGCAAACCTTTGTCCATGGAGTGGCTCATGTCTACTATGTCTTTTGGGATCCCACTCCTGTGTGGAGTTTGAACCTGGATCTGGAAGTACTTCAGAACCTTCTTTTGAGCCCTTGTCTTCAGTTTACCTATGTTTCTTGAGGCTTAATACATTTTCTTGGCTATTGTGTTGGATCGGTGGGTGGTGGAACTTCAGGCTTTATCTTGTAAGTCTCCCTGTAGGGTGGTTCTGAGGACCCCATAGGGTTCCTCCTTAAGGATATTTCTGTATTTCACATCAACAAGGAAGTTGTTCTTCCTACTCTGTCCAGCTTCATCTAATACAAAGGAGCTTTATCTTTGAATGTGATTAGGTGCTTAAAATACTATGTTCATTGCACATAGCCATTTTTTGAAATCTGATTCACTTTTTGTCTTCCCTGAAAACCCTTGTAGGCCTAGGCGTCTCTAAGCCAGGTGATAGTGGCTTCTTGGATTAAGGCAACCTTTCTCTAGGTATATGCCCTCAGGAAGAATGCTGTGCCCTTTTGGGTTACAGAGCATTCCAAAAGGTTGGTGAGTGCATCTTGGGCCTATAAGAATCTGGTCTCTGCTGAGCAGTTGTGTAATGTGGTAATGTATATCCCAGTGGTTCCGTGTTCCACATAGGACATAAAAGAGGATTTTTGTTTATTTACTGATTAAATCCTTTTCTTGTAGTACATGTGGAACACACAACTTCCCTCCTGGAAAAAACAATGGTTTGAGTCCCTGGTTTTGTCCTCCTGGGTTCTTTGGTTATGTTTATGATTCTTTCTTTCACCTTTGCTATATGTCAAACTGGGAATTGTCTGGGCGAGGTGAAGTGGTACCTGATGGGAGGACCAGGAGCTTCATCTGTTGGATGTGGTTAGGATCTTGAAGTACTATGTTTATCTCACACAGCATTTTCAGAAATCTGATTCGCTTTTTGTCATCCCTGAGGGCCACTCCAGACTTTTCTCAAGAAGAAGCCTGTTCCTTTTCAGGTAAAGGAGCATTTGAGTCCTCTTGGGTTCTCTAGTTCAGGGGATCTCCTTTCTTTTCCACTTTTGTTTCTTTCATCATTGCTTTACTTTAAAGATGAGCATGTCTGGGTTAGGGTAAAGTGTTGCAGGCTGGGAGTCTCTGCCTCTGAGAGCCTTTCTATTCAGTTGTCCTACCCTCCTGTAGGAGGGGACTTTACCCCATGGTCCCTGTATTCCTCATGGAGTAAGTGAAAAGGATTCATCTTAAAGTACACAAAAATCCCCTTTTTACATGGAAGTCTTCCTTAAAAATTAGTAAAATGTAGGTAGGTAGATTCCTCCTGACTAAAATGATACCGCATAGGTTTGTGCCGAAATACTATAGGGGCTACAGTAGCACAAAACTGCACATACAACAATCTTTCCGTTTTCTAACATTATTTGAAATAGGACATGCCTGCACTAAAATAATTGTAAAAACAACAAACATGAAGAGAGGCAAGTCATACCATTTTGGAAAGACGACAGCTGGGTGCATCCTGTGAGTCATCATTTGTATTTCTATCCTTAGGCTGGGGCACACTAATGATTTCCAGAATATAGCGCTATATGGATTTTCTTATTAATTTTTTTACTTCACCACCACTTCAAAGATGCAAAAATCTTTGAAAACTAAGGCATTTCCTGCCGTACTCAGTAGGTACAGATCTTTCCTGAAAACTTTACCCCACTTGAGTTGACATACTGTAGGAGGTGCTAGGAGCATAAAACTGTACTAACGACAGTCATTTTTTTACTTATATTATTTGCACTAAATGGTTGTAAAAAGAACAAAATATGAAGAAAAGAGTCATCATTTGCAAAAAAGACATCCAGTCACGTTTGATGAGTGGTCACTTGTATTTCTATCCTTAGGGTGGGCCACACAAATGTTTCCAAAAATGTGCCACTTTAGGGAATTTTCACAATTCTAGCACTTCCGAGGTACAAATATCTTTGAAAATTAAGGAGTTTTCTGCTGCTTTCAGTGGCTACTGTCTTTCCCAGAAAAAATGTACCTCATTGACATGAGTTGCCAAAGTGTAAGGATTTCCTGGAGCATTTAACTGCCTTTACCACAATTTTTCCTATTTCCGTGCATACTTTGAAATGGTACATGCCTGCATGAAATGTTTGTATCAACCACAAACATGAAGAAAAGATAGACAAGGCATACCATTTTTGATAACTAGCTGCATCATGCAGGTCGCTTGCATGTTTTTACCTAACAAAAAATTGCACATGCAGGTCTTCTCAATGTTGTATAGAGTGCTGGTTTATTTCATCAACGTTTCGGCCCTAGCCTGGCCCCGGCAATTTTAAGTCTTTGGATTTTGCTATTTGATTACCTTATGGATTAGCACCCAGGCCCAAGACCTGATTATCTAAGAGAGTTCACCGCATTGGGAATTTATAAAATCTACACGGAGATGCAGGGGCTACAATGAACACACACACAATATATGCATATGCAACACACACAATACTCACAATCTATACACGCAGTATACGCGCGCACACACAATGTATACACAATATTTACACATGCAACACATATATATACACACACACAGGCAACACACCGACAGTATAGATACACACAACACTACACGCAACATGCACAGTACTATATGCAAAATATACAATATGACATACGCAATACACTGTACTGCAAACGCTGTATACCATATGACAAACACTTTGCGCAAAGAGCTGCACACCAAACTATATACTCAATACAACAGGCGATATGAGCAAAACGCTATAGACTATACACAGACCACTAGTACTCCAAACACAATACGCTATACACAATGCAGCAAAAGCTATACTCCAAAAGCTATGTTGTATGCCAAACACTATATGTAGTAGGAAAACCGCTGGATTCAATAGGTAAAAACGCTATACGCTATATGCACAATGCTATTAGACAATAAGCTATACAGTATACGTAAAATGCTATATGAAATACACACAAAACACATAGTATCACACTCGCTCAGGCTCACATGTGCTGTTGCTCAAGCACGCTGTCACGCGCTGTTGCTCAAGTACGCTGTCACGCGCTGTTGCTCAAGTACGCTGTCACACGCTTTTGCTCAAGCACGCTGTCACGCGCTGTTGCTCAAGCACTCTGTCACGCGCTGTTGCTCAAGCACTCTGTCACGAGCTGTTGCTCAAGTACGCTGTCACGCACTGTTGCTCAAGCACTCTGTCACGCACTGTTGCTCAAGCACTCTGTCACGCACTGTTGCTCAAACACGCTGTTATGCGCTGTTGCTCAGAAAATGCACAAACATGTTCAGTGGTGGAGAGTTGTGTAATGCAGTGCTTTGCAATGCGTTGCACACCTTTTTTGACCTGAAAGGGCTAAGCACTGAAAATTCAACAAGCCAGTCATTAAATAAGTCATTGTTTAATTAACTTGACAGGCAGCGCTGTGCCAATAGTGCTAGTGTATTTGTGTGTGTGTGTATACATAGTATAAAATAAACCATGACGTCTTTCAAGATTTCATTAGCGCTCAGGGATAAGTCATTGGAAATTTTATTTTCTCCCCTTTAGTGCTGGTGGTTTGCTCTGAATATGGCCCTGAGGTTGGCTACATAAATCTTTTGAGGACTGCCCTGGTCCTTGCACACCATTTCCCCACTTTGTTGCATGTTCCCCCATCCTTTTCCATCTTGTTGCAACTCCAGCCTCTCTCTTTGCAGCAACATGTTTTCTCATTGCAATTGTAACCCTCCATTTCATGCAGCTACATACTTGACCACCTTTACTTTGCAGCTACATTCTAACCAAGTACAAACGTGTCTTTGAAATAGTTTTCTCCTTTCTCTTTTGCAACCATTCCATCACTGTGCATCTCTGCCTTTTCTGTGCAGCTGCCCTGGCCTCTTCTCTCACTTTTTGGTACATTCTCTCTCTGCTATTTTCCCTGCAGTGGGCTTCCAGGACGCACTCTACAGTAAGAGTCCCACATCGAAGAGCAGCTTCCGTACAGAGAATTCGCTGTCTTCTGAGGTGAGAGGGTGCAGTTTATTTAAGGATTTATGGATTCAGGATATTGGATAAACTGTGTTTTTTTTCCCTCTCTTCATTTTTTCCTTGTTTTACCTACACATTTTATGGCATCAACTCCCATGCCTCCTTTTTATGCTCTTATTCATCTCCTTGCCCTCTCAACAACACTTTGTCTAACCTGCCTTGTCCCTTTCATATTTCTTGTCTTTTTCTCCTCAATAGGACCCACATTCAGGCTGTCCCAGCAGAAGTAGTTCCTGTTTGTCTTTACACAGCACTCCCCCTCCAGTTCCTCTCCCTCAGACTGGGCCCACACTTCCCTCTACAGGGGCAGAACAGCTAATAAATGGGCTGGTACGGGCTTCTGGCTCTAGCGGGCCTTCCACACTATCAACCCTCCCTCTCCTAGGAGCTTTCTCTGGAAACCCTGGGTCCCTCTCTCTGAATGGCATTCTGGGAAGTGTCAACGGAGGTCTTCAGGGGTCATCAGGGCAATCCCAATATCCTCTGTGCAGTGGGACTGCCAATATACAAATCCCAACCAGGTGAGCTGGGCAGAGGATACGAAAGTTTGGGATTTAGTTAGACATACGAAGAGAGTCTCACACTCTCCCTCTTGATCTGTAACTTTCTTTCTCTCCTAGCCTATATTCTGTCTTCTCTCTCCCTTACAGTCTAACATCCCTGAGCACTTTGTCAGAGCAGCAGAGACAACTTGTTCACCAGTTGCAGCAAATCACCTCTACACATCTCAGTGTGGTAAGAGACTTTAGGCCTCCATCAATTATCCCGAATATTTCACAGTCTTCCTCTCTGATTGGGAAAGCATGAGATTTGACCTCTTAGATGGCTGTAGCTCCTCATTGGTTGAATTGTGTTTGTGTCTCCACAGGATCAGCAGAACATCCTGTACCAACTTATTCAACATCTACAGCAGCGCCGGGACCTTCAGCGCCTCATGACATCACCCCCTGCCCCACCCCTTCTACCTGTGACATCCACTTGCAGTACTATGTCATCATCATCACCTGCTCCCCCCATCCTCACTGCACAGGCGTCCCCCTTCCTTGGATCTCAGGCAGAGGGAGGGGTACAGAAAACCACAGTGAGTATAACAGGGATATGGGGCAATGGTTCTCTGTGTATGTCTACGTTTTGCTCCCTTCTCTATATTAACCCTCCAACTATATTCCTTTTTTATCTCCACCTCATTTCCATCTTATCACTATCTTTACTCTACTCACTCACCATTTGCGTCCCTTATTCTGATTCTTATACATTGCAGGTATTTTCCTGCTGAGTAAAAGTTATAACTACTGCTGAAGGATTTTTCATTCACAAGTTATTACAGATCAACCTTTTTTTAATTGGAGTCTGCTGTTAAAAACGATATCAAATGGTATCCAGAGGATGGAATTTTTTTCTCTTGCCTTTTATGGGATAGCTTGGGTCTTAATCTGTTCAGAAAATCTATGCTTTTACTATGATTTTATTCTGTGTAGATTGATTTCCCCAAATCAGTAATTAGTACTAGATATCATATTCACAAAGGCGAGCATTAAGGCATATGTTTGTTTGCACAATTGCATATAGTTTGCCTGTTTGTTAAA
Source organism: Rhinophrynus dorsalis (assembly GCA_037306005.1). Lineage (NCBI taxonomy): Eukaryota > Metazoa > Chordata > Amphibia > Anura > Rhinophrynidae > Rhinophrynus > Rhinophrynus dorsalis. Next base: position 117,710,769 of record CM074727.1, on the reverse strand, counting down.
AGACAAAACCCCAGAAATTGTATCCTAAAATAAAGGACAATCTCCTTCTGACCAGCCTAACTCTTCCACTAGCTACACCACCATGACAGACCCAAGTCAGACTGTGAAAAATTCTCCCCAGCCTTCCAAGGCACAGGACTATCTGGACCTCTCATTGTCCTGGGAGAGCAGGGAATCTTCAAAAGTCCTTCTCTGTGACCCTGCTACTGCAGGTTTTTAATTGATGCATCCCAACTGTTGGCTAAATCCAGCCTCTAGCTTATATTCTGAAAACCCAACCTGAATCACCAGGAAGTTTCCCACTTCACAGTAGGATGGAGTATCAGCCCGACCTGCTCCTCAGATACTGTACTGTAGGGACCTTGAACACTATACTGTGTTCATGTGTTATCTTAACATGTGGATACAGCAAATGTGGGGCTATATTTTTGTGATCTGTAATACTGCAGGCCTGGGAAACTTTTCTGTCTCAGCCAGCTCTTGGTTGATAGGAGTTTTATTCAGATAACCAACAGAGTCAAAGGTTGTCCACCCTGCTGTAGTGTTACAGTGGTTCCTGTATCCTTCCCTACTCGCTCTGTTTTCTCTTCTCACTATTATTTCTCTGCTTCCTATGTCTAATCTTTTTCTGTTTTCTCTTTCCCTCCCTGTCGCCACCCCTTACATTCCTTACTGTGCCCACTTATTTCCCTTTGATGCAGATATATTGGCCTATATCTTCTTTGGACATTATGTATAAAAGAACAGCAAACAATTTCTGGGTCAAGCCAAATGCACCATAGAGGGGATGTTGCCTTTGATTTAAATGGGGCTTTTAACCACAAGAATGAAAACAGAGGACTTCAATGTATTGCTGAGAAATGTGTTTGTAACCTCTGTAGCATTTAGTGAGTTAAAATCCCCAGTTTAGTCAATGGAAATTTAGGGGAGTTTTATTTCTCACCTGTGATGAGGCTAGTTTGCTCCAGAATTCCTCTACTTTTCTCTTGAATATTAAACTCTTTGGGCCGTATGTTCAAAGGGATAACGACAAAAAAAATGTCGTATGAAAGACAAACATAAGTAATTGTATGCATAAGCGACATATTTTCTATAGAGTATACAACAAAAAACTAGTAATGTCCATTGTGTATGACACAACTCCAGAACTGATGGGCAAAGGGGCATGGCTAGGGCGTGGCTAAACTATTCTCCTGTGTTGTATAGAGGAAAAGAAAATTTGTCGTAACAATAAAAAGAAAATTGTCTTGCAAAAGACAAAATTTGTACGTTAAGAAAAAAGTGGAGGGAGTCAGAATTTTTGTCATTAGTTAAGACTTTTTTGTCGTTACATACGACAATTTCAGTCAGGACAAACGACATTTCTGATCACAACGGACACACTCTGAAAATATTGATGACAACGACACTGTACTTTGAAAAGTCGTTGCAAACGACAAAAGCTATTTCGCTATTTCTTTGAACATATGGTCCTTTGTCTGTTTTGCTTTGCAGAGGGGACCTGAGAAGACTCCCACAAACCATGACAAGGGGTAAATAAAACTCCTTGAACATGCTGTAGCCACGTGAAGAAGAAAGAGAGTAGAGGAGAAGCTGCCCTTTGTCTTTCACCAGCAGAGGGCACACGGATTCTTTACAGGAAAATGGTGCCTATGACATTGAGGCCAAGAGCGTGCTGCACAGGATATAAAACCTGTACCCTGCAGCAGGACCTGAGTGTGTACAAATTTATGTGTGTTTGTGTTTTTATCTAGCTGACATGCAGATCAACGTGTCATTCCCTTATAGAGGTTTTATTGTGCATAGCACTTTGTGCACGTATATAACACACATATTGCAGTGCACTTAGTGTGTCTGTACATGTGTGTATTTCGTGCAGAGCACTGTATATATGTTCATGCCATGGACAGTAGCGTATATGTGTTTATATGTATGTCCAAAAAAAACATACAGACTGTAGTTCCTTCGGCCTCTACTCCTCAGGGGGTCTGAGCCACCCTCTCTACTTTCTTCTAAATCTTCGCACTTTGGAAGTAAAACTAATTGTGCATCCCTCCACATCCTGACTATTTCCGTTCTCTGGCGCCAGGGGCGGAGCCTGAAGCACCTTGTGATACTCAGTATCAGTCCGCATGAAGGATGAGCATCAGCGCGTTAAACTCTTTTGCACTGTTTGTGTTCCTGTATGTACATGAGAACCCTTATTTGAGGTATATACATTGTATATATAGTTTTTGTTTTTTGGGTTGTTTTTTCTCCTAATAAACCCCTACCTACCTTACTATGGCCAGAATATCGAAATGGTCCCTGTGAATTTTGCCTTTGTCCCTATGTTCGCTAGAGAAAACCTCTGTCGTCAAAGATGCTGTCTTCATGGAGGCAGACGTGACCGTTGCTGGTAGTTTCTCAAACTGAAACAGGCAGAGTGCATGAGATTACTTAAGCCTTTAAGGACCAGATGAGTGTCCAATGCATTGCACACCCCTCTGATCTTTAACGGGTTTAGAGTGCCATGTGCTGTGAGCAGCGTCTTATATCCTATGGTTCTTTCAGCAACTGTTATGTCCCCCATGGACATCCAGGACTGACTGTAGATGTTCTCTTGATCAAAGGCACAAGGGCAAAGTTAATGGGGCCCATTAGGATTTTCTGCCTATCTTAAGGTAAGTGGGGGTGAGGTTAGTTCTTCTTTAATTATCATCTTCTTGGATGCAAGCAAAATCTCCAAATGCATTGCTCCAAGATGTGATGGAGAAGTCTCTAGCATACAGGAGATCATTTCCAGTCCCAGGGCACTGTCCCTACCCCTTCCCCTCCATGTTTCTGTGTCTGGGTTGTTAGTGTCTAGGCAGAGAGTGAAGATTTTAACTGTTTATATTGTGAGTCCATCGACATTTATTTAGAAGTGTGTCTAAATATGGTTTTATTTTGGCAATTTATATAGGAATATTGTTTAAACTTTTTGCAGTAGCAGATTTTTGGGTTCAGTGTATCTCTTATATATAAATGTAGCAGTGGGATTAAGACATGGGTTATTAAAGCCAGTCATCAACCCTCATCAGCATTGCAGGAATTTGACAATATGGCCACATGAAAACATGTGTTGCTTAGGGGAGTTGATTGGTTTTCAAAAGGCCTGGGGCTTTGGTCAGCCTACAATATTTTTGGTTTCATCACTGCTAGTAAGGAGATCACTAGAACAGGGCAACAAGACCTTGGGTTTTGAGCATGAGTCTGGAACTTTAGCCCCTCAGGCCATACCCAGAAATGCCTCATATCTGCTTACTGGAAGCAATGGTGGATCTATCAAAAATGACAGAACTAATTGTTCCACAGTGCCACTAAGGGTAAATATCATGTTGATAGTGTCAAACTGGGAGAACCTTTCTGCTGGGAACAAACCAGGACTACATTGTGAGCTCCAGTGGACCAACTGGGGAGCAGAACAGGGGTCTGAAAAGAGGCACTCTTTTCACCCCCATTGATCCCGAGAGAAAAGACTGAACAGCAAGTGATGTTTCATTGGGCTACGCACATAGTGCCCACAGACACTCTGTTGGCTTGAAAAAACAACAGAGTCTATGGAGGCTGCACTTAACCAGAAGCGTTTCTATTAAAGCCACATACTTCCAGACCTGACTGAGGGTCCGTCTTTTGACAAAAAAAAAAAAAAAAAAAGCAGTGAAGAGCAGTATTAGGGGTGCCCCAGGCATTTTACTAAGTAGTGCAACATAATTGCCTTCTGAAATTTGCTGTGTTGGTGAGGCTTGATGACCGACATCAAAAACTTGTGGATTAAGAAAACCAAATTGTATCACAATGTTACGCACCTTCCAAAAGTCGCTTTGCGCAGCTAAATGACTGTTTTGGGTTTTTTAGTACAAAGGCTGAGTTAGTACATAATTGTCTTTTTTTTTATCCTATAGCCCTCTTTCCTTTACGTCATCTGAGTGCAAGGAGGTGAAAAACACATTGCAGAGCAATATGTTGCCCCCACCCATTTGGCACACAATGGGCTAAAGTATGATCCCCCTTTCAGTCCCTTCACCTGTATCTCAAGATACAGTTCTGGCATGATTCATCAATACAAAAAACATAATCTCCCTATGACCAGGAATTGTTTTGGACTCGACTATCCAAAAATGGGGCTATCCCATGCCACCATTTTAGAAAGGATTATCCCATGTTGATGTTTTTTTTTTCATGCTGATATCTGGCCAGTCTTTTTATGTTGATTACAAGAGACAGTTAGTTGGGTGGAGGATGTCTTCTTAAAGGGTTAGTAATGTTTTGTTCTACAAGCAGCTCTGAACGTACATCATAGTTGATAGTACTGATATCTGATGCTCTTACTGTTCAAAACTTGCTAGCTACTCTGAAATATATCTGATGAAGTTTCTGTCTTAGATCCAACAGTGGATCACAATGAGGGACAATCGTCAGTCAGTATTAGGAAAAACCTGCCCTCCCTCCATCGTCATTGCGATCTGCCTGGTCCGATGACCGGTTTCCAGATCTGTGGAGAGGTGGCTTAAGATCGGCAAAGGGGGCATGACGGATAAACTTCACCAAATAATTACAGTGTAACTAGCAAACGTTGGACAGTAAGAGCATCAGACATCAATTACTATTAACTATAATGAATGTTCAGCGCTGCTTGCGCATTACTGTCCCTTTAACTGTTCCTAAATCAGTGGTTCCCAAATATTTGCAGTGATGGACTACTTCTCACACAAAATATCTGTGGTATCTTAAACCTTTGAGCACCAGAATGGTATCTACCCGCTGGCAATCAAAGGGTTTACAACCAAACCTTTGAAATGCTTTGAATACCTCTTTGGCATCCAGCAGGTTAGCCCTTTGAGTGCCAGAGGAGTATGCAATGCATTCCGTACCCCTTTGGCATTCAGAGGTTTAAGCTGGTTTTAATCGTCTATGGAATACTAGTTTGTACTTAAAAAATCATTAATACTAAAGAATTAGGCTAAAGTTATGGATATGCATTACTATAATCTTCCACATGTCCATTGGTAGTAACAGAACCTCACATGTACTAGGGCAGATGTACTAAGAAAAGTTGGGGCTAATGTGAAGCAAACCAACTGCACCATAGAGAAGAAATAAAAAGTTACTAAATTCCCTTCCGTTTCCCAGCTGGAGGTCCAGCTTCGAGAAAAGTCGTCTTAATTTCTAACCACTTCCAAATATATGTGCCACAGCAACAACCCCAGCAGCTGCTTTGCTACTTATTGGCCAGTTTCTTCTTTGATGTACTGCTGCCCTCAAGGGCTCATGTTTGGTCAGAATTACTCTTTCTACTTTTTCCAAAATATTCAAGATGCAATACAAATCCTCTGTGTTGTGGACAGCCCTTTCAATGGCTGCCTTTTTATATCAAACTGCACTGCAACTGGTTCAGCAGCTACTTGATCTTCAAGGTGTGGATAGCTCATTCAGATACCTGCTATCCTCAAGTTTTATGTCAAATGCCACAGTGACTAGCTTAACTTCTACTTGATCTTCAGTGTTGTGGACAGCTCTTTCAGTCTCCTCCTCTCCCTGATGTTCCTGTCCTAGGGAGGTGGGCCTGCTTCCTTGGGGGCAGTGGAACTAAACTGGGGAGTGAGTGACCAGTTTCTTAACCCTCCTTCCCATTTTTATGGGAAGCAGCAGCACAACACTGTCTTTATACATCTGGAAATGCAAATTATCTCACAGATTTTCAAAGAACAATGCAGTAAGTGCTGATCATGTGTAGTCCAATGTGTATATAAAATGTCTTTCCAATATCTGGCACCAGTAGTGAATGTGGATCAAAAGCTGTCCTTCACATTCACAACTCCCTTTGTGCTATGGAAATCTCTGAAGCTTCTGGACTCCTCCTCATAGTTACATGTCACTGTGAAAAATAGGGAGAAAAAGAGGGTGCAAGAATACTGAAGTGAATTTATTAAAACTTCTCTACTAAAACCAAACTGCTGCTTAAAAAATAGAATAAATGCAAGCACATCAAGATTTCTTTCCTGATTTCTCTCAATAATAGAGGTGAAGGGATCATCACTCGTTCACTATGAAAGGAATGGTTGCCCCGAAAGAACATACTGTTCTGATGGCTCTGGTCCATTTCTGGAAAATACTACTTCCCTTTCTCAAAGGCAGCCCCCTCTGTTATTTGGTACAGTATATACTTGCTCAAACATTTGATTTCAATCACATTAAAGCGGAACTTTCAGATAATAGCCAGTCAGCATGCATTCATAGCTTGAAAATACATGTGTCTAAAGGAATCCGTCCCATTTTGGGACTGACCGGGCAGGTTAGTGAGGTCTGTGCGCCTGTGCCATCAGTCCCTTCCGGTGACCATATCGTGCAAAGCAGCCTACTCTATGAAGACCAGGACTGACAGCGCGAATGCGCACAGACAAGATGTCTGCGCTCTAGCCTCAGTTCCGGTCTCCAAACGGGAAGGATTCCTTTAGACACACATATTTTTTTACAATAACACATCTGTTTTCAAACTAGTCGCCATGCATTTAATGAATGCATGGCGACTTGCTTTTACCTGAACATTCCGCTTTAACCACATATACATTTGATAAGCTCACACATGAGTGGTACGATATATCAAAAATAACTAGAAACTATCAATAGTAAAGGGAAAATAGTAGAAAAGAGAAAATATACAACAAAGTATGAAAAAAGAGAAATAAAGTAAAAATTAAGAATACTTCAGGCAAACTGTAGATCCAGAACGTTACTTTCTGTGCAACTTTATTAGCTTGTTTTTCCAAGCACATGTCCCTTTAACCATTCAGTGTTTCAGTCCACAATGGATCTGATCTTCACTCTCTTTCTTTTATGCCCTTATAAGTATCCATTAGTGTTCTCTTGGTGCACCAATGTACTGTTATGCCACAGCGTTACACCATAAGATACCACATAATTGAAGTCACAATTACGAAAATTGTAGATCAAGCCTTTCCCATTACTATCTGATGTAAATTGTTTGCAGGTGGAGATCTCTAGTATTCAAGGGTTTGGAAGATCCATTTAGATCAGTGGCAATTCAGTTTTTGCTTCACAGTTGCCCTACTCTCCTTAGTACATCTTCCTCACTGCCCCTCCAGTCTTCTTCCATTGTCAACCGTTACAAAAATTGTATTCCTTGGAAACATTTTTACTTTAAGAAACCCTGGGGTTCCACAGAACTCTGTTTGAGAAGCTCTGTCCTAAATCATCATTAATTGTTTCAGATGAAGTGAAATGCCAGTGGTCCTGTTTTCCGTAACTTGCTCAAAATTTCCACTAGCCAGTGGTGAGTAGAAATTCAGCCCTGGTGGGTATGTTATGGCTTGCAGTGGCTAGTGGCAAAGGACTTCAAATTTTAAGCCCTGCTATAAAGCAACAGACAGGGCAGCAAAGGGACATCTGGTGAGATGTTTCTCCTACAGCTTCATCAAAAACCTGGAGGGGTATGCACTAAGGTGTGATAGAGTGAAGATAACTTCTCCAGTGATATGACTTCTACAGTTCCTGTGTTATTCTATGGAGCCTATGATCTAAGATGTCTCCAGCATTCTAGATCTTTGTGCATAGGCTATATAGAATAACTTAGGAACTGGAGAAGTGATATACCTGGAGACATTATCTCTGAATTATCACCTCTTTCTGATTCCTTAGTGCATAACCCCCCCAGGAGCTTAACCCCATCTTCCTGTATACCAGAGGGATAGTTCTATCCTCCAATTTAACAGACATACAAGTTATGCTGACTTCTTGGTGATCATCTAACAGCATGGATCCTTTAAAGGATCTTTTAGGAGGTACAAAAGCTGATCATATTTAAAAGTACACAAATGCTGAAATACAATTTACTGTTATATTAAAGTATGTTGTAGCATTCACAAATGTAGTATGTTAGAGTTACCTAGCATCCAAGGGGTTACATTGCATGATATCAGTACAAACAAATTTTCTGACTGTTAAAACATGCATTTTTTTTACGAAAGCAGGTTGAATGTTTAGAGATAATATTCCTTTAAAGGGACAGTAACACATAAGATGTAAAAAAAATATATGTTGTAGGGTTTATGTCCCCGAATAAAACACGGGTACTCTCACTGCTGATAGATATTTTATTAAAACATTATAACAGCTCAAACTTGAATTTTTTTAGGTGCAATATCACAGAGGCCTGAAAATTTACAGTGGTGCTGTTGCTACAACATCTATGCTATGGACAGCTCTGGTCCGTAGACTGTAAATCTCCATAGAATGGTGTAGCAACAGCGCCACTGTACATTTTCAAGCCACTGTGATATTGCACCTACAGAATTCAAGTTTGAGCTGTTATAATTTTTTTTTATAAAATATCGCTCAGCAGTGGGAGTTCCCTTGTTTTACTCAGGGGGATAAACCCTACAACCTATATTTTTTACATTTTAAGTATTAGTGTCCCTTTATCCACCAGATGGGAATGGAATGAATTGCTTTCAATGCATTCTATACTCTTCTGATCTGTAAATGGATAGAGTGGACCTGTTACCTACACAGCTTTTAGTCTCGTTAAATCTATCTATTTAAACTGCCTATATCGTACGCATTTTTCCATTTTAGTCAGTCAACCCATTGAGTGCAAGAGGAGTAAGCAGTGCAGTGGCACTCACAAGGTTAAATGGTCTTAGAGAATTTTGGTTTAGTTGTTGGAGAATCTAATCTTTGTCCTCTGACCTGCCTAATGAAGCCTTCATAAATAATGACTCATTGTCCAGAAAAATCACCTACCTTCACCTTCGTAGGCTCTAAAAAAAATAGGGGGGTGGTACGATAAATTGATGTAGAGGAATAATCTTGCAATTCCTTCCAAGATGGAGGCTTCTGCTGGGGACAAACGGTCTCCCTGACCAGATGGGTGAGCAATTCTAAATTCTAAGAGGAACAGTTTTAAATCTTGCCGTTAAAAAGTCACAACCTCGTTTGAACGGGGCAAATATTTTAAATCTGCAAACTGAAAAATAAAATTAGCAAATTCTAAAAATATATTTATTTAACTCTTTGGATGCCAGAGGGGGTAAGCGTACCCCTCTGGCACTCAAAGGGTTAAAAATGTTACATTTTTGTGAGCACTGAAGTTGTTTGCAAAATTTTTTCTGTCTATCACATCTTGGCAGAATCGAAATTTGCAAAGAAACCCTTCATGGTGAAATGTTTTGGAAAATCTATATAAGCTTGGAAATTGAATAATATTTTATATGTGTTTGGGGAAAAAATACAGCTAGATATGAACACATTGTATAAGGGCCCTATGCACTAGAGACCAGGAGTACTACATGAGCAATAAAAATTGCACCATAAGGAACAATGAAACATTCCTAAAATTCCCATTGAGTTAAAGAGATAGTAATGTTTCATAAAAACAGCAGCTCCAATTAATCTTCATAGCAATTGAGCCATAGAGAGTGTTATTTCAATACTGTCAGAGTTGTAGTTCAAGAGTAATTGAATGATAAAGTATACCCTCCCTCCCCTTTTAGCTAGTGTACGCTGCCTCCCCTCAGATATGGAATCTGGTCTCTTGACCTTATGTTCACAGTAAGAAGATTGTCCCTTGCTGCAAGCATAAGTGAACCCTGCCCACATTGACAGGGTTTTCAGGTTTTCCTTATACTCACTGAAGATTGTCCCTCTCTGCGATACATCCGGACAGTCCTGCTGCTCAGAAGTGAGCAGTGTTACATCACTAAAAGGGGCGGGAGGGGGATACTTTATCATTCAATTACTCTTGAACTATAACTCTGACAGTATTGAAATAACACTTTCCATGGCCCAGATAGAAAATTGAAGCTACTTTTATTGTGAAAACATTACTGTCCTTTTAACCCCTTAGTGACAGCTGCGTGCGTACGCGGCTGTCACCTTAACGCCCGGCTAACATTTTTTTTTCTCTAAATGATTCCGGAGTCCCCGAACGGCGTGCGGCCGAACGGAGACCCGGACTTCCGGGACTTACCAGGTACGTCCTCTGTCACTAAGTGACCGGTTTTGTGGGACGTACCTGGTAAGTCCATTGTCTGGATGGGGTTAAATACATTTTTAATCCATTGAAGGCTAGAGGTTGCAAACGCATTGCATTCAAGATCTCTCTAACATTCAAGGGGTTACAGCCCCTAAGTCAGTGGAGATTTTGCTAAATAGTGCTATTTAGAAATAAATACTTAATTGGAACGGTCTACAAAGTGTGACTGGTTTGCAAGGACACTTTGTAGACCGTTCCCATGAAGTATCTTTCTAGATAGCACTTTTTTTGGCTCTGCTGAAGAGCCGCCGTCCTGTCAAATGACCAGAATCTCAATCTGTCAGCTAGAGTGCTGACGTCTGTGAAAGGGGCTGGAGGGAGGAACTTTAGAAGCGTATATCAAACTTACATGTTTGAGAGACCGGACTTACAATAATTTATTTTTTTAATATCTACAATATTAAACGTTGTTAAAAGCAACCTTTACTATCCCTTTAATATGCCTTTTAACTCATTGAATGCTAGAGATGTCTTTGCAGTGCTGTGGCATCCAAGGGGTTAATAACAGACTGAAATCTTTCTTTCCCCAGTTTATCACAAATGTCCCATTTGCACTTCCATCGTAGATCAGTCTGCAACGGAACTTGGTCACAAAGCAATCTCCATAGGGCTTTTCAAAGCGGAACTTTCAGATAATAGCAAGTCGCCATGCATTCATTAAATGCATGGCCACTAGCTTGAAAATGTTTGTCTTACCAAAAAAAATACTTGTGTCTAATGGAATCCGTCCTGTTTGGAGACCGGAACTGAGGCTAGAGCGCAGATATCTTGTCTGTGCGCTTGCGCCATCAGTCCCGGTCTCCATAGAGTAGACTGCTTTGCACCATGTGGTCACCGGAAGGGACTGACAGCGCAGGCTCACAGACCGCACTAACCTGCCCGTCAGTCCCAAAACGGGACGGATTCCTCTAGATGCACGTATTTATTTATTTTTTTTTTTTGGTAAGACATATATTTTCAAGCTAGTTGCCATGCATTTAATGAATGCATGGCGACTGGTTATTATCTGAAAGTTCCACTTTAAATGAGCTGTAAGTTTTAATTATAAAAAACATATATTGTGATGGTTTCCTGTTGAGTAAAACAAGGGCACACATACTGCTCAGAGCTACTCCATTTATGGGTTATTATACTCCAAACTTTTTAATATATATATATATATATGTATATGAACTGTTTGTAACTGTGCCACCAGATGTCAAGACAGTTCTTCTAATCTAGTTGTTTAGCCTCTCACTGCAGTTCTTCATAGAATGTGGTAATAACTGCTTCTTCGTGTCATGACTGTTTGAAGTGCAGTGACTTCTGAATAAAGCATCTGTCAGCTGTGGAAGTACCCTTGATTTATTCAGCAGAAGAATAAACCTCCGGTAGTCGAAAGGTCTCAAACAGCAGCCCTTGTAAAGTCAGCGACTCATTGATAAATATGCCTCGGTAAACATATGTCCAGTCAGTGCTGAAATGGCATAACTCCAGGAATGAAAAGGTCTAGAAGGGCAGTACATTTAATGAGTGATGCTCGTAGCTTTGTCTGCTGGAACAAACCGAAACTGTTTGTAGTTGTGATCAAAATCTGTTCCTTTTTAATACTGTGTTTTTAAGAAAAGATTCAAATGTAGAAAAAAAATTGAACAGATCTGGTTTTTATTTTTTTAAATTCCCTCACAGAATGAGCCATTTTCCATTAGAGATAGTAACGTATCACAAAAACAGCAGCTCCAATTAATCTTCATAGTATTTGGACTTTGGAGATTGTTATTTCATACTGTCAGAGCTGTAGTTCAAGAGTAATTGAATGATAAAGTATCCCCCTCACGCCCCTTTTACCTAGTGTAAGCCACCTCCCCTCAGATGTGGAATCTGGTCCACAAACCAGAGAGCTCACCGCATGGGATAATCTTCTTACTGTGAGCATAAGGAAAACCCTAGCCCCATTGACAGGTCTTTCCCTTATGTTAATTGAAGAGTGTCCCTCTCTGCAATCCACCTGGACACCACCCTGCTGCTCTGAGCTGAGCAGTGTTACATCCGTAAAAGGGGCGCGAGGGGGGATACTTTATCATTCAATTACTCGTGAACTACAAATCTGACAGTACTGAAATAACACTCTCCATGGCCCAAATACTATGAAGATTAATTGCAGCTGCTTTTATTATGAAACATTACTATCCCTATAAGTGTGGGATGGATTGCAGTATGTGGGGTAGGTATTTAACCCTTTGAGTGCCAGAAGGGTACATATTGCATTGTTTGTAATGCATACCCCTCTGGCACTCAAAGAGTTAATAAAGCTATGTGTGGAAAGCATGACCAATTGGGGGGGGGGGGGGTATTTTGTACAGCTGCACAAAAAAAAAGTATGGTTTATATTGCAACAACAGTCTGTGGTGACCTGCTCACGTACATTTAAATGGATAGCAACACTTGATATGTAAAAAAATATATATATATATTGTTCGTTGCATCCTCCTGAGTAAAACAAGGGTATGCTTACTGTTGTGCTGTTTTATTTAAGTTATTACAGGTGCAATATCTCAATGGCCTGAAATCTTAGTGGTGCTGTTGCTACACCATCCTATGTACAGCTCTGGTCAGTTGGCCATAAACCTCCCTAGGATGGTGTAGCAACAGCGCCACTGTACAATTTCAGGCCACTGTGATACTGCACCTAAACATTCAAGTCTGAGCTGTAAAACTTTTGAATAAAATGCCTCCTAGCAGTGGGAGTCCCAGTGTTTTACCCAGGAGCATAAACCCTAAAATACATAAATTTTTATATATTTTGGATTACTATCCCTTTAAGTTGCAAATGTGAAAGCTAAAGAGGTGCACTTCTGGACCAATCCAACTGCACCATAGGGGACGAATAAACACTCCAAATTCTCACTAATTTGAAAGTTGCTTTGAACCTTTAAATGCTGAAGAGATGTGCTTCACGCAATGTGTGGGTGACATGTCCCTTTTAACCCCTTGGGTGCCAGGAGTGTGTAAAACAGTTGGCACTTAAATCAGTGGGGCACGTTCCCCTCTGTTGTAGCTGTTTTTCTCCAGAATTGCTCCTCATTCTGTCTGTGCAAATAGCCCATATCTCCCAGGGACTCCCTCCCCTCCCCCCCCCAAAAAAAAAAATGGTTGTGTCCACATTTGATTTATTCTTGTTTTTTTTAATATTCTGGGTAATTTATATGTAATAAGTTTATTGAATAATAAAATGGAAAAAAATGTAGCAAAAAAAATCACTAAAGCAATTATTATTTTTAATGATTTTTTGGAGCAGTCTTTGATTTCCCGCAGTATACCCTGTTATATTTGTATATAAACACCCCTTGCCTCTGGATCACTGACGTTCCATTGTCAAGCTCAGATTCAGCTCCCTGGAAATGTGTACAAAAGGGGAAGTAAATGGCAGGATCATTTTCTCATGTTTCTTTAAATAAAAAATATCCAGCTTTATTGACAGTTTTGTCGCATGATCAGTTATTTTATTTTCCTTGTCAGCTTGAGGATCTTGATGGAATGAAAATGAGATTCTTAACCCTTTGAGCACCAGTGGGGTACATTCTGGCACGCAAAGGGTTAAACGGATTGACAAATTCCATGTATTTTGTATACCAGTCTTTCTCATTGTTGGTCATCAGGGCACAACAACAGGTCAGGTTTTCAGGATATCCCTGCTTGGCTTTTCTAATTGAACCACCTTTGTTTACATAGGGGTATCCTTAAAATCTGATCCACTGGTATATGCAGAGATTGGAATCGCAGCTATATACTGATACATTGTTGGCTACGCACAGAGATCTGGTCACTCAGAGCCACTTTATTCAGTTCCTGGTGAATGATTCAAAGGACCTTTTGTGTAAAAGCAAAGTGGAGTAATTTTGAGGTCAACAAACAACTGCACCACAGGGAACAAGTAAACATCACTGTTTTATATGGGACTTTTAAACTTTAACCCCTTCTCGTCCGATGATGTACCCAGACTGTCACGCTTGTCCAGCACTTAAGGACCAGTAACGGTCCTGGCACATCATGGAGGTCGGGTCTCCCAGCGCGGCTGCTCGCCGCTCCGGAAGCCCTGAACCAGAAGTGATGATAAAAAAAAAAGCCCCGTGGCCACCAAGTGCCGACCGCATGTGCGCCGGTCAGCAAGGGGTTAAATCCCTTGATTACTAGAGAGGTGTTGAAGGCATTTCTCTGGAAAGCACTGGCGACGTCTAGCATTCAAGGGAATTTAAAGTGGACCTGTAACCTTGAATTATTTTTTTAACGTATTTGAGAACGTCATTCAAAAATGCCTATGTATCATGTTAACCAAAAGTCCAGCAGATGTACAGTTTAGAAAGTAACAATTTTATTTCTGGGAAAAGTGATAGTTTCCTGGTGCAGCACAGAGCTTAATTAGCATATGAAACATCACTGAATAGCTTCATTAGCATATGAAACTGCATTAGCACCTGGTACCAAGGATGAAGATCCTCTTAAAGGGATGGTAAACCTTGAAAATAAGTTTATTTTATATTGTAGCCCTTAAAAAAACATGAAAAATGATATGTCTTACCTCCCAAACCTTTATGTTTTGGGAGATATTCAGAAGCAAAGTTTCCCCCGAGAGATGTCACCGTTCTAGCTGTCAGATTTGGAATCCGGTCCCGGGACCGGCTGTGGCTCTCCAGAAGTGTCAAGATCACGATCTTTAAAAAGAATTTCTTAATTGGAATAGTCTATAAAGTGTGCTTGCAAGCCAGGCACACTTTGTAGACAGTTCCAATTAAGTAGTTCTTTTTAAAGATCGTGATCTCGGCACTGCTAAAGAACTGCCGGTTGATCTGTGGACCGAATTCCAAATCTGTCCACTAGATGGCAGACTTGGCTGAAACAGCCAGGAAAGGGAACTTTTTTACTTTTGAATATATTACTTTTGAATATCTCCCAAACCATAAAGGTTTGGGAGATAAGACTTCTATCATTTTTCATGTTTTTTTAAGGGCTACGATATAAAATAAACTTATTTTCAAGGTTTACTATCCCTTTAACTGTTTGTTTGCTTATCTTTCGGCTAATATGACACATAGGAAGTCTTATTGAAGTTTTCAAATATGCACACTTGACTCAAGGTGACAGGTCCACTTTAAATCAGTAGGAATTTGTATATTTGTCCCCTATGAGGCAATAACAGCCTTATTCAGAAAGAAAAACATGACCATTTCTGGTGCAAACCACCTGCACTGCAAGGGAGAAATAAAATTTCTTCTGTGTCCCCTGTCCACGGCATCGTAGTGTATGTATGTCTCCTCCTCTCAGCTGTGTAGGACCAATAAAAACTTTAAAAGGGCTCTCGCGATAATACCCGTTAGTCATTTGGTCCTACACAGCTGTGAGGACGGAGGTGGAAGCAGTTTTTGCTCACCTCGAAAGTTTTCTTTTTTCTTTTTATTATTGCGTCCAGCGGAGGATCCAACAGCTATGGCCGCGGTAGTGCTGCCCAACCGGATCTGTAATCCGGAGTCCTTAGCTCTCGCGCCTTGGCGCCGGCGGGGAAGAAGTCAGCTTTATGCTGACACTAATCCTCTTCGCCCCGCGTCAGCAGAGGGCTGGAGGGAGGCGGGTCAAAGAGGCTGCTCTCCTTTGGATGCGTTCCAGGCTGAAACGCACGCTGAACAGGACCGTGTGTACAAGCAAGGGGGAAGCCAGCCTGCCCGTCAAGATGCAGGTAAGATGCATTATAATAATGTTTTTTGCTATAATGCTGATGTTGCCTGAATAAATTATTATATTTTAGAATTTATTTAAAATATCTTTAACTATGTTACCTTTGACCTCTGGGAAACCTATATATATACAGGAAGTACAGGTAGGCCCCAGATAGGCTAGGATTAAGTGAAAATTTTAACAAAGTTAATAAAGTTTGGAGTTTTTAGCATTATGTCTGCTCCAGTTAAGCAGACTCCAGCTAAGGAGAAGCCTACTATGGAAAAAGAAGACAGAGCCCAGAAAAGTAAAGATTGTGCGGGTTGTGAAGCAAAATTACCAGCTTCAGAGTCTTCAAAGCTTTGCTCAGATTGTTTAAAGAAAACTGTTGGACCAGAAATGCCTGCACAATTTCAGGATTTTCTAAGTTGGATGCGGACATCAATGCAAGACACCTTTGTCGCCATGCAAGAAGGAGCTAGCAGCAGAAAAAGACAGAGAGTAGAGGATCCAGGGGAAGGAACCTCAAACAAATATGAGGATATAGAAGATTCTAGCATTCAAGAGATCGCTTCTGAATATTCATCAGAAGAAGAGGGTGAAATTACAGACGAATCAGCATCATTTAATATTGATAAGATGGAAATGCTCTTAAAAGCCATGCGTAAATCGCTAGGGCTGACGGATACTCCTAAACGGTTAGATGTCTTGGATACTGCCTTTTTAGGTAACAAGAAGGAAAGTCCAGTATTTCCTATTCACCAGTCAGTTTTCTGATATAATCAAAACAGAATGGAAGAAAGGTGACAAAAGGTTAGGAATGACCAGAAGATATACAAAAATGTACCCCTTTAAGGAAGAGGAGGTGAAAGATTGGATTAACCCCCCTAAAATAGATGCAGCCATTGCACAGATAGCCAAACGTACCACCATACCCATGGAAGATGGTTCCTCATTAAAAGACAACATGGAAAGGAAGATGGAAGGTGCACTTAAGAAACAGTTCTCTATTTTAGGACAAAATTTAAAGGCAGCTACTGCTATGGCCTGCATTTCAAGAACCATCAGAATATGGTTAACAGAGTTAGAAGAAAAAATAGAATCAGCCGTTTCTAGACATAGATTGATGAAGGAAATTGCAGTAATCAAAGAAGCTGTAGGTTTTTCCTGCGACGCTTCATTAGATATAATCAAGTTAACATCACGTTCATCAGCGTTATCAGTAATATCCAGAAGAGCATTATGGCTGAAGTCATGGGGAGCGGATCCTTCATCAAAGAATAAGTTAGTGACACTCCCTTTCGAAGGTAATCTTCTGTTTGGGCATCATTTAGAAGAACTAATTAAGAACATGACGGGAGGAAAAAGCACTTTCCTACCTCAGGAGAGAAGGTCTTCTTCTAATGCCTCAGGCAGGAGTTCAACCTATAAGGCAAGAAGACATAATTTTCGAGAAGCTAGAAAATACCAGCCTAACAAACCATATGAACAAAAGAAGACTTCCTTCACCCCATCCCAGAGAGGATCATTCAGAAAGGATTATTCAGGAAGGGGTGGATTCAAGAAGGAGTATCTTTGAAGGTTGGCGGGCCCCGTCTCTTGTTCCAGTGGGGGGTCGACTACAGGAATTCCTGCAAGTATGGCAGAGGTCAGTCTCGGACCACTGGGTATTACGGGTGCTGGAGACGGGGTACCCGCTAGAATTCAAGGAGATTCCTTTAATCCACATGTTCCAGAGATCATTAGTTCCGAAAAATCCAAAAAAGGCATTGGGACTAACAAATCTCATCCAGTCCCTAAAAGAAAAACGAGTCATAGAAGAAGTGCCAGTGACTCAAAGACAAAGAGGCCTATACTCAATACTATTCATAGTTCCGAAGCCATCGGGGGGGTACAGACCCATTCTGGATCTGAAGAAATTGAATTCTTTCCTACAATACAGAGCCTTCAAGATGGAAACAGTAGCATCTATAATCAAGGCGATTCCCATGAAGACTTTCCTGACAACAGTAGATCTGATGGATGCTTATCACCACATTCCAGTAAACCCAATCTATCGAAAGTTCCTGAGGTTTGCGGTGAAAAGGGAGCATTACCAGTTCACAGCTCTACCTTTCGGGCTGTCGGCAGCTCCACGAATATTTACAAAAATATTGGCAGCAAGTCTGGAACATTTGAGGAAAATGGGAATAAATATAGTACCATATCTGGACGATTTGCTGATTATTTCAGATTCAGAACAACAAGCAAGAACTCACACTTACTATGCCATATCTCATCTCCAAAATCTAGGTTGGCTAGTAAACCCTCAAAAAAGTCAAATCAGTCCATCCCAAAGTCTAATTTTTCTAGGAAACAATATAGACACTATCAAAGGAAAAATCTCCCTGTCAGAAGACCGGAAGAGAAGACTGGTACAGGAAGTATCCAGATTCATTATTCAGAGGAATCAGACCTCAGAGGATTTCATGCGGCTCTTGGGAGTTCTGTCCTCTACAGTACAGGTTCTGCCTTGGGCAAAATTTCATATGAGAAAAATTCAAATTTACTTTCTCAGCAGATGGAACAAGAACAGCAAGGATATCTCTCAAAAGATTCCGGCAACACCCAGAATAAAGAAGGAATTATTATGGTGGAAAAAGGACTCAAATCTATCCAGGGGGATATCCTTACAGATGGTGATTTGGGAGGATCTAATCACGGATGCCAGTCAGCAAGGATGGGGAGCTGTTTGGAACAATCATCCAGTGCAAGGAAAATGGTCCATGAAGGAGAAGACTCTACATATCAATGTATTAGAGCTAAGAGCGGTATTGAAGAGCTTGATCAACCTCAAACAACACTTAGTGGGGAAACCAGTTCGGATTTACTCAGACAACATGACCACAGTAATGTATCTGAAAAACCAGGGCGGCACCAGAAGCAGGAAATTATTTCTGGAAGCAGAAAGGATTTTGGCATGGGCAGAGAGAAACCTACAGTCTTTGACAGCAGTACATGTTCCAGGAGTCCAAAACATAAAAGCAGATTTTCTAAGTCGAAACACTCTGGATCAGGGAGAGTGGTCACTGAATGCAGAAGTTTTTCTTCAAATAACTCAGAAGTGGGGATGGCCAGAAATCGATCTCATGGCCTCAAAGAACAACAAGAAGTGCAAAAGATACTACTCCAGGTGGAAGGATCAGACCGCGCTAGGGCAGGATGCTCTAAGATTTCCATGGACCAGTCAATTGGCATACATTTTTCCCCCAATTCCACTAATTGCGGAAGTTCTAAGGAAAATCAGGAACGAGGAAGCAAACGTCATACTGGTGGCACCAGATTGGCCCAGAAGAGTGTGGTACACACAACTGGTAAGGATGTCAGTAGAAAAACCTTGGACACTGCCAAATCGTCAGGATCTACTACTTCAGGGACCCATTCAATATCAAAACCCAAGCTTCTTGAAGCTGAAGGCCTGGAGGCTGAGAGGAAATCATTATCACTTAGAGGCCTATCCAGAGCAGTAATTAATACCATCATCATGGGAAGGAAGGCATCTACCACAAAAATTTACTATAGAATCTGGAAGACATTTAGTTCCTGGTGTAGAGAAAAGAATTTATCTAGAGCTTCTATTTCGGCTCCAGAGATTCTGTTATTCCTCCAAGCAGGATACGATAAGGGACTCAAGCCTGCCTCTCTGAAGGTCCAACTTTCAGCCATCTCTGCAATTCTGGCAATACAGTTTGCAGATAATGATCTAATCAAGAGATTTATGAAGTCTATTGTCAAAATCAGACCTAGAGTTAAGGACATTATTCCACCTTGGGACCTCAATTTGGTCTTGAACCAGTTAACATTATCAGATAAGTTTGAACTTATACAGGACATTCCAATTAAGTTATTAACTCTAAAAACAGCTTTTTTAGCAGCAATTACGTCAGCCAGGAGAGTCAATGAGATTCAGGCCTTATCTATCTCATCCCCTTATATGATAGTTCATCAGGATAAGATAGTCTTCAGAACTAAGCCTTATTTCAGACCCAAAGTAGTGTCATCCTTCCACATTAAGCAGGAAATTGTATTCCCATCTTTTTGTTCCAACCCAAGCAATGACAAGGAGAGAATCTTACATAATTTGGATGTAGTAAGATGTATCTCTTGTTATATAGCCAGAACTAAAGAATTCAGGGAAACTGATAGTCTTTTTGTTCATTTCTTTGGGAAGTTCAAAGGAAAGGGAGCTTCTAAGGCATCCATCTCAAGATGGATTTCAGAATGCATCAGAATAGCTTATTCAGAAGCAGGAAGTGAAGTTCCAAAAACTATTAAAGCTCACTCTACTAGAGCTATGGCGACTTCTTGGGCAGCCAAAGCGGAGGCACCTATAGAAGACATATGCAAGGCGGCAACATGGTCGTCAGTATCTACATTTATCAGACATTATCAGCTAGATGTTCAAGCCTCAATACAGACAAAATTTGGCAGACGGGTTTTGGAGGCAGTCATTTCCACTTAGGTGGTAAGAATTATTAATTTAAGATTAATCAGTTTTGTTATTCTTGTATACCCTCCCTTGGGGCATGGCTTTGGTACGTCCCATACACTACGATGCCGTGGACAGGGGACACAGAAGAAACGGTAAAATTTACTTACCGATATTTTCTTTTCTTCTGTGTCCCTTCCACGGCATACCCACCCTATGACTAACCTATCGATATTATATATTTTCAGCTTGGACAAAAGTTGACTAACGGGTATTATCGCGAGAGCCCTTTTAAAGTTTTTATTGGTCCTACACAGCTGAGAGGAGGAGACATACATACACTACGATGCCGTGGAAGGGACACAGAAGAAAAGAAAATATCGGTAAGTAAATTTTACCGTTTCTCCAAATTCCTATGAAAACTAAAAGGTCTTCAGTGCATTGCAAAGTTAAAATCCCAGATTAAATCAGTGGAAATTTGTCACCTCTGGTATACAGCTGTTTTGCCCCAGATTTCTACATTTTACATAATTGTAGGTCTAATATGTATGCATATACACTACTGTTCAAAAGTTTGGGGTCACTTCATAAGTTGCCTTGTTTTCCATGAAAACAAACATCAAATAAGTTGCAAGATCTTGACCAGGTTAGAAATTATTTTTAATTTAAATAATAATAGTGTTCTTCAAATTTTGGTATCATTGAAGAATCCTCCATTTGCAGCAAATGTAGATATCCCATTAAAAATCAGTCTTTTCCAGCTACAATAGTTATTTACAACATGAAAAATGTCTACGCTGTCTTTCTGATCCATTTGATGTTATTTTAAAGGGACAGCAATGTCCCATAAAAATGGTTTCTAATTTTGTAGAGCTTAAAATAATAAACCAAGTGCTTCAAACCTTATCTCTCAAACCGCTATGGTTTAGAGATATAGGCATTGAAAGTTCCCCACTCCCTCCCATTCTCCTGATGTCAGCTGTAAAGCTGATAGAAGGACATTTGAGTCGTAGGACTCGAGGAGGCTTTGCAGCAAAGCCAAAATAACATTATTTAAAAAGAATTCCTTCATTGGAACTGTCTACAAAGTGTGCTTGCAAACCAGGCACAGTTTGTAGACCTTTGAAGTAATTCTTTTTAAATAACCTGATTTCGGCTCTGCTGCAGAGCTGCCTAATGGTCCCTGGAACAGGATCTCCTGCTGTCAGCTAGACGCTGACGTCAGGAGAAGGGGAGGGAGGGGGAACGTTCAATGCCTATATCTCTAAACCATAGTGGTTTGAGAGGTAGGGTTTGAAGCACTTAGTTTATTATTTTAAGCTCTACAAAACTAGAACCCATTTTTATGGGACGTTGGTGTCCCCTTAAATAACAATATTTGCTTTTCTTTCAAAAACAAGGACATTTCTAAGTGACCCCAAACTTTTGAACAGTATTGTATATGGAAAGCATTAGAGGAACTACTGGTAATCATTGCTGTGTAGCACAAAACCTTGACTACTGATATTGTTTGAGCACCGTTCTCAAACATTTTGCTTTACTATAATGTGGAATACAGTAATCATACGTATGGCTCTGCAAGCGCTCACATATACAGTAGTGGGTCCTGCCCACTGGTAAGCACCTCATACATTCAGAGTAGAAAAGACATTAACAGAGTGCAGTGATTCTCTTGCACCCTCACTGGTGCCTAGGCAACAATAAGCGCCATAAATCTCAAATCGCAAACATCAAAGCTGGGGAGAATATTTGTAGGAAGGTTATTTAGAAGAAAAGGAGAAGAAGTAAAATAAGATCAGAGGGAATGTGATGGATACCCGTACTCAGACTGAGTAGCTCCGCCAAAACTGTGCTTCCTTAACCCAGGACAACACTCAGGCACAACCACCAGCAAGGAACTAGGATCATAGTTCCATTCACCCAGTCACTTAGGCAAGACTCAGTGTAGGGTGAACGCACTCTGGATACAGCAAGCTTACCCCACCACACAACACCAGTGTAGGTTAAGACAAGAACTGCTTTATTGTGAAACATACAGGGTTTAAATACACACATCACAAGTTATCCACCCATATTGGGGTCCAATCGGACACAGGTACTGCAATAAAATGGGGCTGTTGGTGGAGGGCACAGAATGCAAAGAGGTACAATGGTGAAGTAGGAATACACATTTTTACAAAAGGGTCAGTGGGTGGAGGGTGGTTTCAGTATAAACATGGAGTACACTGAGCACAAGGGGAGTGTAAACATACTGTGTGATGAAACAATGGGTAGGTGACAACAGGATACAATGGATGGAGGGTGGTGTCAGTATAAACATGGAGTACACTGAAACATACTGTGTGATGTGACGATGGGTAGGTGACAACAGGATACAATGGGCCAGACCTGAGTGAGTTAACTGTACAATTAAACAAAGGGATAGGGCTGGGTTACAGGGGGACCAGAATACACAAAACAGGATGAGGTGTTGAAGCATCTTTTACATATTAGTCATTTGGGAAGTCTGATATCCTTTGACAAGACATGGAAGAATGTTCACTGGGTTTCTTGGTCACCCTGTACCCCCAATAAGTGCAGGGCGACTTAGCCCCAAGAGGGGACTGGGGAGCTGGTAAAGGATCCTCAGCAGGAATAGAATCCATGGTCTGTAGGGAGGGGGGCTGGCCCCCAGGCTCCTCCAGGAGCCAAGGGCCCATGGTTCCTATGACAGGGAAGTAGGCAGAAATCGGGAGTAGGGAAGGAAAATGAATGGCAAAATATGGTTAGGTGAGGAGTATCAGTAGAGGAGGTGCAGACCTCCACGGGTTCCAAAGTGCACCACTTATGGGCCAGATATGGACGGCAGGAGGGAATGCAAGGCACAGAGGGGAACTTGCCCCACCAGGTGGAAGCATAATGCCAAAGTACGCCTGTTCCCTCCCCTCTGTTCATAGGCTAACTGGGTCATGCATGCCAGAATGGGAGCAGGGATCACATTCACTCCCACCCCACAGGAGTAACTTAATATTAAAGCAGGAACGCTCCTATCCAGGTCCATTTACAGCTCTTCCTCGTCCATCCCCCTATCTACCCCTCCCGCAAGGTCACCCATCCTACTGATCCAGGGGTCCCACAACTCCTGTAAGGATGGAGACATTACAGTCATCAGTGAAGTGAGTTTCTCATTAAGCAATATACCTGCAGTAGGTGGCTGGGTGGACCACCAGCGCAGTGGAATTCACATCCTCGCTGCATTGTGCATGTGGCGAAGGAGGAGTTTACCTGCTCTGTTCCATATCAAAGTGTCAAGACCAATAGAGAAAAGAGTCTGGGACGGATCCCTAGGCAGATTCAAAGAAAGCACTTTCCCTATAAGTCTAAGTACGTCTGTCCAATAGCTACGAATGTCTGGACAAAGCCATCAAATGTGGGCCATATGCCCTACTTTTTTGTTACATCTCCAGCACATCGGTGAGGTAGAAGCGTGAATATGGTGCACTAAGGCTGGTGTCCAATTCCAGCAGAAAAGAAACTTATAGTTAGTTTCCACACCCATCAAATTCCATGATGAGAAGAGAGCTCATCGTACCGCCATATTCCAGACGTCTGGCAGGGAAATACACAGTTCAGTTTCCCAAGCTATTCTGTGTTGGTCAAAAGAGTCGATACACTGCTCAATTAATTTGTAAAGCTTCGATATGGGGTGAGGGTGTAAGACCTTGGCGAAGCCCTAGGTCAACAAAGGGTCTCAAAGGGTGTAAGGTCTCGAAGAAGAGTTTTCTTGAGGGGATGAGAAGTAAGAAAGTGGTTATCTGCATGAAGTGCCAGTATTTGTTGGACTGAAGCTCCAATCTATCCTGTAAGGTTGAGCAGGGAGCTAGAGAACCATCCTTGAGGAGGTCGGCAACTAATAGTTTCCCTCCATGCGCCTATAAATTAGAACGCAGTCCGAACAACTGGGGGGGGGGGGAGTCTGGACACTCCAGCAAGGGAGATGTACACTCAATAACAAGCCTGCTATGGCATCCCATGCTTTGAGGACAGGAGAGAGAAAGAGGGCAGGAAGCGAGTGAGGCCAGTCTGTGGTCCTCTGCGAGAGAAGAGAGGAGGTACAGAGGGATATGGCCCACAAGACTTTGTTGCAACCCCACCCATTTTTTGGAAGAAGAGGAATGGAACCAATGGAGATTTGTAGATAGATGTATCGCCTCGTAGTACCAAACCAGGTCCAGAGCTTCCAAGCCTCCCTCCGAGCGCGCCCCAGAGAGGATGGAAAAGCCAATCCTAGCCGGTTTACAATTCCAAATGAAGGAATTAAATGACCGCTGCAAGGCTTTCAAATAATCCCTAGATAACAATATCAGGACAGTTTGGAAAAGATATAGAATCTTAGGGAGGTACACTGATTAACAGATTAATTTGACCGCTCCACGACAGGAACCTGGAACTCGCCCTCCGAAGATCAGACGCAATTTGTGCAGCCAAAGGGGGATAATTGAACCGAAACATGGAGGAGAGAGTGAGACGAACACCCAAATAAGGGATAGAGGAAGTGGACCAGCGGAAGGGAGACAGGTTCCCGATCTCCTGTTGTAAACTCCCAGGAACTGCAATATTGAGAATCACGGATTTCGAGAAATTAACTTTGAAATTGCTGATCTCGCTGAAGGAGTGCAGCTCAGAAAGAACCCAGGGAAGGGAGCAAGCGGGATCACTAATCATGAAGATCACAAAGAGAGATGATCCTGTGTTCCCGATCACCCACAATAATGCCAGAAACAGAGGGATCGGGAACAGATCCGACATGCCATGGATTCCATAATCATAATAAAAAAAAATAATGGGCAACAGGGGGCAGCCCTGTCTAGTACCATTCTGTAGCAAGAAGGGAGATAAGGCCCCATTAACTCAAAACCTGGCGGAAAGGTTACTGTACATTGCAAGGACTAGCGACACAAACCTCTCCCCCAAGTCAAAACCCTTTAAAGTCGCTGCAATGAAGTCCCAGTTCACCCTGTCAAATGCCTTTTTGGCAACAACAGAGAGAAGCAAAGATTTGGTCGACAGGGAGTGGTGGATCAGGGTGAGAAGGCGATGGTATTGTCACAGGTCTCCCTCCCAGAGACAAACCTGCTTGATCAGGATGGATCAGACCAGGGAGAAAGTGACATAGGCGACTGGCCAGGACCTTGGCATGGAGTTTAATGTTTATGTTTAGCAAGGAGATCGGGCAGTAGTTAGGACGAAGAAAGGGATCCTTGCCTGGTTTGGGTAAGACCGTGATATGGGCTTCCACAAAGAGTGGATGAGTGAGAATGGTCTCCGAAAGAGTATTAAACATGGAAGTAAGTAGTGGTACAAAGAGATCACTGTATCTCCTATAGAATTGCAAGGGCGAAGCCATCCGGCCCTGGACACTTCCAAAGAGGCATTTGCTTGATAGCCAACGTCACCTCTTCCTCTGAGATGGTAGCATCAAGAAGCATAGACTGCGTCGGGGCCAAAGAAGGGAGACCCGCCTCCCGGACATATCGGTCCTGCAAGTCTGAAAGGTCCTGAGTTCGGGGCACCTGTAGGTTGTAGAGAGATTTGTAGTATTCTCTGAAAGACGAGGAGATAGCAGATTCTGCACCTTGACCCCATCAGGTCTTTGAAGGGCATGAACCACCATATTGCGACGTTCGAGAGCAAACTGCTGAGAAAACCATTTCCTGCATTTATTCTCTTGCTCATAATGAAATCTCCTGGATCATGCAAAGGATTTGTTGACCTTCGCCAGTAAAGGAAAGGACCTGCCATCTATATGCCAAAAGGTCAGTTAACTGGCCATTGTCCCATGAGTCAGCATGTGTTGTCTGCTCTAGACAACTTCCTTTTGTGTGACAGTAGGTGAATACATTCCCCCCAGATCACACATTTTAGTGCTTCCCATAAAGTGGCAACAGGAATTGAAGGGTGGACATTTAGGTCGAGATATTCCTTGATATCCTCGCGTAATTGGGCGAAAGACACATGATCCCTTAGGAGGGTCTCATCCAACCGCCATGACCCACAAGAAGAAAGTTTAATGGGAATCGAAACAGTGATTTCCACAGGGCTATGATCGGACCAAGTAATAGGCTGCAACTCTGCCAAAAATATTAAATGTAGGTGTGGCTATGGGATTAGAAAAAAGTTGATCCTGGAATAACACCCGTGCGGGGGTGAGAAAAAGGAGAACTCCCTGTCCTGTCCTCTGGATGCAGGAGTGTCCAGACATCCATCAGATGATGATCAAGCAGTAGTGAGCATAGTCTAGAAAAGTGAGAATGGGGCATCGAAGACTTGACTGTAAAACCGTCCACAACTAGATTCAGCACAGTATTAAAATCCACTCTGGAATAAGGAAGCCCTCCACAAAGGCTGACAGCTGAGAAAGGGTGTGTTGTTAAGAAAGGCAATCGGAGAGAGTTTGGAGCATAGAGAGTAGCAAACGTAACATTCAAGGACCCTAACTAGCCCTTCACAAAGAGAAATCCGCCCTGAGGATCAGTCACAGAGTCCAAGTAGCTGGAACAAAATTTTTTGTGAAACCTAATGGCCATCCCCACCCCATGTTTGGTTGAGGCCTAGCTGTAAAACTGGGTAGGGTAAATTTTATATGTCAGAGTAGGCATGTGGGAGGATGAGCAATGTGTCTCCTGCACAAAGGAAACCTGTCCCCCCATTCTAGCACGTTCCCTGTAAAAGAGTCTTCTGAGGAGAGTTGAGGCCTTTCGCATTTATAGACAATATTTTAAATTGATATGCCATCCAAGAGCGAGTCCTAATCGCTCTGGTGCCCAGGTCCACCACTCAGATCAGTAATAACACATCCACTTGCCGTCCAAAGAGAGGGGAGAGAAGGGAAAGGAGTGGTGTAGGAGAAGTGTACAGAAAAGAAAAGGGAATAGAGAAGAAAGAAAAGAAAGAGGATAACCCACAAACCGGAAAGACTGGGAGTAGGAGACATTAAAGTCTGCAACTAATTTTTTAAACTGCACTACTAATAGAATATAAGCATAAACATCTGAAGCAGCACTTTGGGGGGGAGGGCATGGCAACAGTATACTTGGCTACCAGGCATAAGGGCAGATAAGCAGCTGAAGCCAACCCCAGAAGTAGAGATATTCTAGTCCTGACCGGGGGAGGTCTAGGGAAGGAAGGTTACAGAATGTTTTATTTTTTTTCCCCATTGTACATATAGGGATAGAGGGAAAGAACCAGAACAAACAAAAAGAGGGGAAAGGTGAGAATGGTCACCCACAAAGCGGACCAGTGCACCCAGGGAGAAGAGGCAGCTCATACAATGAATCCATATTCCCGGGAGTACTCCAGTGTGCATATAACCCATAAATGAAGTATTCAAAGGTACACACACACACACGTCATTATAAAATTCCATCACTCCTCAGAAACCCATGCCAGCACCGCCGCACCACAAGCAGTCATCCATGCTGATGGGGGGGTCATCCCCAGCCACACGTCTGACTACCATGCAAAACACGGGGGTGGACAGTGGCACCCAGGCCGTGCAAGCCAAAATAAATCTCCACCCAGCATCCCAGGGGCCATTGCCACCTGCCGCCAAATGGGCCCACAGAGGCAAAGCCAGCCCAGTAAATGAAGGGAGTGTACGTTCTGAGCATTAGCATCAACACATTCGGCATATACGATTCTCCACAACAATGACCCAAGGGCAAAGACATAGAAAACAGGGGGGAAGGGACAGGGAAGGATTCAGATAGGAGGTGAAGAGGGAGGAGAGAGACGGGAGAGGAGAAACACAATACCAGGCAAGCAAAACATCCACCCGCCACTAGGAGACATAGATCCCACTCCACCCATAACAATGTGTAATAAAATGTAAAAGCATGTCAAACATAGTCCTGGTAGAGATAAGAGCCCTACAAAATATGCTAAATCAATCTTCAGGCCAACAGAAACATAAGGTACAGTAATCTGTGATACAAGTTAAGTAAGTAAGTAAGATATGAAGGAGTGTGATCCGTAGACTGGACTCCAAGAAATGCACTAACCACTCTGCGCCAAAGAGTACAGTGTCAATGGATGAAGTTCACTGCACCCGCATCTAGACACAGTCCACTGCTCCCATGTCCGGTGCGGGTTGAAGCATGCAGCATTTCTTGGCGGAGACAGGGGTCCATCCTTCCCTGAGCCTAACTAGCAGTGGATCTGTAGTGGGTGCCATGGGCCCAGTTGGAGTTAGTGCCACCGTAGGAAACTGGAGAATAGCAAATATCCTTCACCACCTCTGCCCTCCGGATCACATAAGTGCGCCCCTCATGGGAGATGATCAGGGAGAACAGGAATCCCTTCCGGTAAGGTATTTTCTGGTTCCAAAGCTCATCAGTGAGAGGCTTCAACTGTCGTCATCATTGCAATGTACAGAGGGATAGGTCATTATATAGCGAGATTTGGGTCTTTTCAGGCCAGAACATAAGGGAGACATGGTCAAGTCCAAGGCTGTTAAGGCTTCAGGCTCCCTTTAAACCACTGTTCCTCATGCCAGACAGGGTTCCATAAAATTCCATAGGAAGCCCAACGTCCATCTACATCCGTGGCCCCTACTCAACCATTGTGGCCCTTACCTGTTGACCAGGGGCCTGCATGTGTTCAGGCCCTAATTTCCTTAGTTATATCCTCCCATCTACTCAAGTGGTTTTAGATTCTTGGTCTATTGGACACCCTCTGCCCCCAAAAGGTGCTTAAATCCTGTTATGGATGGGAATACCCCTATTATTGGGTATTCCGCTGCTTTGGAAGGGGACTAATGAAGACAACCTAAATTCATTCTTCTGTTGTTGGGTATTCTATGAGGAAGACCCAGTTCTTCTGCTGATGGCCTTATTCTGGCTGTGCTAGAGACTCTTAAGGTATTGGAGGCCTCCAATTCTAGTTCCTCTTCCCTGATATATTCAGAGGCTCAAGAAGGAGGTTCCTGTTTTTCCTCCTCTCCATTCTTTAGATCAGTTACTTCTAGAGGAATGGAGAAGGCCTGACAGAAGGTTATTCCTTAATTGGCATATATTTTATACCCCTTTTTACTGCTGAGGCTATAGCGCAATGGAACACCCCCCCCTGAGGTAGATCCCCCAATTTCTTGCCTTGCCAGAATACAGCTTTGTTGCAGCTCTTAAGGATCAGGCAGATAAGCTCCAGGATTCATTTTTAAGGCAAATTTAGCAACTTCTGGTGCCGCCTGGCAATTGCCTACGTAACTAGGGAGCTTGCTGTCAGCTACTGGATGCAGACCAAGAGGATGCAACCAAGGAGGATCTGTTTTCGCCGAGGCCAGGGAAATTCTATTTTTAAATGCAGTCTCTTCACTGGTAGATATGCAGGTCTTGGCTTCTGTTCCTTCTCTTGAGAGGTTAACAGGATTCTATTCCAACCTTTTCATAGTTCCCCAAAAGGACAGTGGATGCTGTCCTATTCTAGAATACAAGCTTCTGAAACATTTTGTTTTCTCTCCTCTGTTCAAGATGGCGTCCTTGCACTCCTTCCTCACTGCTATGTGTCATGGGTATTTTTTGGCTTCCCTAAACATAAAGGACGCTTACCGGCATATTCCCATCCATTCAGATCGTAATAATTTCCTGGGATTTGCCTTTCAAGACCATCTTTTTCATTTCACTGCAATTTCCCTTGTGCTGAGGTCTTTACAAAGGCATGACAGTTCTAGTGGCTCACATTTGCTTGCTAGGGATCTCCGTGACTCCTTACCTGGACAAACTTTTGCTGATGGCTCCTTCAGAGGACACACTGTGTCTTCAGACTAAGACTTGTGTGTCCATTCTGAAGCAACATGTTTGGGGTCTCAATTTCAATAAATCTTCTCTGGTTCCATCCCAGGTCGTTCACTTTCTCTGTATGTGACTGGACACTATAGTTTCTACCAGAAGACAAGATTTATTCATCATTTCACCAGATGTCTCAGGCCTTGCTTCACTAGTCTGAATGGGGTGCATGGGGTAAAGAAAGTGCTGGGTTGTTTGGTTTTCTGGAGGCATTCCTGTTTGCTCAATTCCAGATGCAGAAGCTGCAGCTGGAAATTCTCTGGCATTAGTCCAGACATCAGTGTAAACTCTGTGTCATCTATCCATGCCATGTCTCTGTCCGAATGGACAAAGGCGGACCCTCAATAGTGGCTGCTGACATCCCATCTGTTGTGGGACAGCCATTGGTTATTCCAGATTGGGTCACAGTTTTGACAGATGTGTCATGATAGGCTGTCTGACAGTTTAGGGTCTTTGGACCAGGGCAGAGAACCTACTGTCCATAAATGTTCTGGAGCTTTGGGCTATTCACCTAGCCATATGGCATTGATCTCAGCCCCTCTAGGACCCCTATGTGGATACAGTCTGGGATGATGGTAGCCTACATCAGTTGCCGTGGAGGGATAAGTGCAGCCACATGGTCCAAAGTTAAGCTGATCCTCACGTGGGTGGAAGATCAAGTTCTGGCGTCTTCGCTGTTTATATTCCAAGGGTAGACAAAGTTGTGGCAGACTTTTTCAGTCTCCAACAACTGGATCCAGGAATTGGTTGCTCAACCAGAAGGTTTTCTTCAGTGGGGTCCCTTGATGGCGGAAAGATGATTGTACCATGGAATGATCCCCACATACATATTTCCTTCATTTTCCTTGATTCATAGAGTGTTGAGGAAAATCAGGATGGAGCAAATTCATGTCATTCTGATTTCCCCATTCTGGCCCCACTGGGCCTGGTTTTCACATACTCCTAATCTACCTGTTGCAGAGCCGTTTTAGCTTCCAGATTTCCTGACTCGGGGTTCACTGTGTCATCCAGAGGTGGAGAAGCTGGCTTTGATGACCTGGTTTTTGAAGCCACCAACCTGAGAAATAAAAGGTTTAAAGGGACAGTAATGTCCCAGAAAAATACTTATCATTTTGTAGTGCTTAAAAAGTTGAACTATATGCAAAAAACCCTATCTCTTATACCGCTATGGTTTGAGAGATATTCACTGTCAAAGTTTGATGTTTTCTGCTGTCGGCTTTACAGATCGGTGTCGGCCACAATGAGGAGGCTCTGTAGCAGAGCCGCAATTGCGTTATTTAAAACAAATTACTTCATTGGAATGGTCTACAAAGTGTGCTTGCAAATCAGGCACACTTTGTAAACCTTTCCAATGAAGTCAATCTTTTTAAATAACGCAAATGCGGCTCTGCTGCAGAGCTGCCATTTGGTCCCCGGACAGGATTCCCCTGCAGTTAGCACAGCGCTGACGTCAGAGAAAGGGGAGGGAGGGGGGAACTTTGACAGTGAATATCTCTCAAACAATAGTGGTTTGAGAGATAGGACTTTTTGCATTTAGTTCAACTTTTTAAGCACTACAAAATGATAAATATCTTTTTTCTGGGACATTGCTTTAAAAATAAATGACTAAATATATATAGTGTTACATAGTTTCATGTCATTTTGTGCCTGAAAGCCAAAATGGAGTAGAATGAAAAAAAAATTCTCTAACTGATAATCTTTATAGCAATACTTACAAAAACAAGAATTTTAGTGTTTTATTAAGGTGAGTGAATGCTACAGTTAGAATGATAAGCATTTTCTAGCGGAACATAGAATAAATACTGTATTCCCAGACAGCTGGTATGCTATTCACTTTTTAGAATTTCAATAAAAAAAAGAAAACCGGGTGCATTTTTTTGGTCATATTAGGGAATATCCACAAGCCAGTGGTACCATTTTGAAAGTGCAGGGTCTGCTGAAAAAAACTGGTGCATGTGTGGGTTGTTCACAGAAAAACATCTTAAATTGTTATTTGACTGTAAACTGCACCAACAGCATAATGGCTTAATACTGAAGAGGTTAAACAGAGTTAATGGTAATTCGTATTTGTTGCCATATAGTGCTGTTGGCTTGCACCATAATTGCACCTTATTTCTTTTATACATATGACCTTAAGGGAGTAATTTTAGTGTGAAGTACATTCAGCTCAGGGGACAAATAACATTTCCCATTGATGTAAATGGGAATTTTAAAGGCATAGTAATGTCTCAACAAAATGCAGCTCTGATGCATCTTCATACTATTCGTGTCATTTAGAGCTGTATTTCAATACTATCAGACTTGTAGTTCAACAGTAATTGAATGAGAAAGTATCTGTCTCCTGCCCCTTTTAACCGCCTCCTGTCACATGTGGAATCCAGTCGCTTGACTGGACAGCTCCCAGCGAGGGACAAACTCCTTGCTGTGATCACATAGAAAACCCTGCCCCCCTTGAGGAAGGAGGGCAGGTTTTTCCTTATGCTTACAGTAGATTGTCCGTCGCTGCTCTCCATCCAGCATGATGTAAGTAAAAGAGGTGGGAGGGAGATACTCTCTCATTCAATAGCTGTTGAACTACAAGTCTGATAGTATTGAAATACAGCTGTACGTGACACAAATAGTATGAAGAAATATATATATATATATATATATATATATATATATATATATATATATATATATATATATATATATATACGTAACAGAGCTTACTCCATTACTGGAGCCCTTGTCTGGGCATAAGACTAATCAGCCCCTGGCCCAAGGGACTGTGGACATTTCACCCTATGGGATACGCTTATGGAAAGGTTCGTACGACCTCTCAGGCCCTTATTGCGAACTAAGGGCTAGACCTTATGTGAATAGGCAGCTGTGTCGAACAGAACTTAATACACAGAGCTGCCCTGTGTTCAGAGTGTCGAACACTCTAGAAGGAGAGACTGTCGAATAGTCTGTGTGTAATGTATTTTCATGGTTGAGGTTTACTCATTCTCTGACTACCAGTGGGAGGTTGCCAGCTCGGTGTGCGATCGTCACCATTGGGTCAAACGCTCAATGGCGGGGGCAAGAGGCGAAGGCTTGTTGGAATGAATCCCTGAGGTGGACATGCAAATGACTTCCATAGCCTAACATGGAGAACTGTAGGCAGCCCAGTGACTGGTCAAGGTTGGAGCCGGGCATTCAAAGTTGTCAAACAAAGGCTCCAACCTTCGACCATTGTTCCCAAGATGTGTATTCTAGCCACTCCAGCCATTGTATGTTGGTGAACTGTAGTAAGACCCCCTGCTGTGTGTTAATTCAATCATGTCTGCCCTATTATGTTTCCTTGAACCAGTTGTTGTGGGTTCTTTGTCTTCTGTATTATGATTGGATTATCTCTGTAACTAGCCCATTGGGTCATGTCTGCCATGTAATGTCAATGTGGTTAAACTGTATAAATATGTTGTGGTTGTTTCAATAAAGAGTCAGTTATCTTGAAGAGAACAAGGAGTCCTGGTGTCTTTATGCTCTTGTGGTTTAAAGTATCCCCTCTGATGCCCATCTGCGCTGAGTATCCTGTATCGTCGACCGTCTGCTACCAGCTATCTGCGGATCTGATTCTGAGTTGGGACTTCGGGCTTTCATATGCTGTCAGGCGGCCATGTGGACTCCGTTCGACATCCTTGTGTTTCCTGCGACATCCTCCAGCTACCTTTCGACCGTGAGTAGAGGCCTCACTCTCAATGGCCCGTGGTACCAGTCTGCGACCCGACTCTGGCTGTGAGTCCCTTCGACCCTTTTCCTGTCCGCCTGGATTTCTTCCGACTCAGACACGAAGTCGACAACGCTACCAAACTTCATCCGACTTCGACACAGAGTTTACGACCCTGCGGATGTTCGATCGAGCCGGTTATTGCTCGACCGGTAGGATTCAAGCTGTGTAATCCGCCTTTGAAAAGGAGAGACCCGGAACGATGGCTGAGGGTGACATGGTACCTCCAGCTCCCGTTACAATACACACACAAGATGGAGGGTTGGCGGGGCTGGATTTACAGTACGGCAGAGTAGGCATCTGCCTACAGGCACACCCCACAGAGGGGCGTCTGTCATTGGGATTTTTTTTTTAAATAGCCAAGCTTTGCCTTATGATGCATCATCGTGTCTCATGTCTGACCAGGGAGGGATGAAATGCCGCTTAGGCTCAAATATGGCTGCTTGCTGCTCCCGGATCCGGATGTGACTGTGAGTGACAGAACTTGAAACTGGAGTCACGGAGGCACCTTACTTCTCACTTGCGACTTGCCGGAACTGCCCCTCCTCCTCCCAGACGATGCAGCCTGCAGGGAGCCCACAACGAACAACACAATATCACAGTGCCTGTGATTCTTGTCACTCTTTCCTGTGGTTCGCTCTGATTTGCTGAGCCAGTTTGGCCCGCCCCTGGTGACCTTCTTATGCCTGGCCCATACATCTGTCAGATGCCCTTTCGTGGTGTTTCTGAGCCAGTAGTACTATTGCTGTGTTCCTGTGTTCTGGATTTCTGTGTACCGAATCGGCTTGTCCTGACTATTCTCCAGTGTTCCTGTTTGTGTATGATCCGGCCCGACTGCGTACCACCCTTGGATCCTGACCCGGCTTGGCTGACGTTCCTGCTTGTGTATGACCCGGCTTGTATGACTACCTCCTATGTGCTCCGACCCGGCCCGGCTGACTTCCTGCTCCGAAGATCGACTTCCAGCTTGTTCCAGTGACCCGCGTTCCAGTTGTCGCCGCCGCAACATTATCATCTGCTGTTGCCAGTCTCCGTGTGACTGCCTTGCCTGGTGTTACCCACGATCAGTGCAGTGTATCGCTACCCGTGCAGAGCTGTGTGTGTCTCAGTACGCCTCCCTCATACTGCAGAGCCTTGCTGTTTCGATGAAGCCTCGAGTAAACGTGCTTATTAACCCTAGCAGTGCTGCCTTGGTCTCACTCTCTCTACCTCCAGTACGAGCCTCGTTCTCGGTGAAACTCCTGCTGAGTTGGCCGCTCACCGTCGGCAACTCTATTCTTCCATTGCAGAGTAGTCACGTCTTTTGGGCCGGTTGGGCGCCTAAGGCTCTCTCCTATTGTCGGTTACTGGGTGGTATCCGTTAGACAGAGTGGTGGCAGTTAAAAGGCTTCAGCTCTAGCAAATCCGGTAACAACGCCCGTGGGGGCTATTGGCTCTAGCGCTTCAAACGCCAGTATCCGGTTTAGTCTGAGGAGGCTTAGTAGCTCTTGCATTGCAGGCCGGTTCCTGTTACGCCCGTGGGGGCTATTCTCACTTGCACTAGCAGAGGCAGATCCAGTAGGTACGCCCGAGGGGGCTAGTTGGATTCCTGTTCTGCTTATTACCTGAACACTTTGGCGAGGCAGTCCTGTCTCCAGTACATGGTGAACTTTGTCTACCAGAGCAGCCTTATAACACCCAGGGCGTGGCAAACATCCACATCTGAGACTGACTGTTATCAAGTTCTTAACCCTTTGGGGTTATATCCCATTCTATTGCTTAGTATTTGTACATGTAATATTATTGTGCATTTACACTTGTAACCTATCAGTCTACACTGTTTGTGTATTATTAACCGCCACTAGAGGGCGAACATTTACATTATTTTTCTCTAAATAAATTGTGTTTTTATTTCACATACTGGTCTGAGTGTCCTAAAAACCGTTACAGTACGAAAGGGCCATGACCTCAGACGGTAAGGGTGAAGGTAATACCCAGAACATCCACTGGAGAATGGATGTCCATGAGCAGCGCCTGGACCAATTGGCACTCGAACGTACAGTACATTTGGACAAGCCTAGTCCTAATCCGGTGGTCCCCCCAGTCCTGACACCGGAGAATCCGTCTGTAGTCCCCTCAGCTAACTCGAGAGGGTTAACGGCAGCAGCGCCGTTACCGTTAAGATATGATGGCGAACCCTCCCTATGCAGGGGATTCATTAATCAGTTGGAGATATTTTTGGAATTGGCACCCCAGGCATTTCCTAACGACCGTAGTAAGGTCGGTTTTATGATATCCCTGTTGACGGGCAAAGCTTTGGCATGGGCGAATCCGTTGTGGGAGAATGCCAGACCCTGCACACTGAACTTTAGAGAATTCGTGATGAAGTTCAGACGAGTGTTTGAGGTTCCTGGCAGGGCTGCCTCTGCTGCCAAAAGGCTGATGGAAATTCAGCAGGGCGAACGCACACTGGGCGATTATGCTATCGAGTTCCTGACCTTGGCAGCAGAGGTGGGCTGGAACAATGAGGCCTTACTTGCAACCTTTACCCAGGGTCTCTCTGAACAGATTAAGGATGAGATAGCCGCTCGAGATGTACCCAGCGATCTGGATGAATACATCGATTATGTCATGTTAATAGACTCCCACATCCGTGAGAGACGGTTGGCTAAAAGGCCTAAAGCAAAAAACTATGGCCAGACCAGTTTCCTTAAGCCACCCACACCACCCGTTCTTCCTGAACGACCAGCCGATAGTACTGAACCTATGCAATTAGGGTTCACTAGGCTCACTAAGGAGGAAAGATTGTATCGTAGGAGGCAAGGCTTATGCCTATATTGTGGCAAACCTGGGCATCTATTACGCAATTGTCCAGTAAGGCTGGGAAACGAATGCACCTAGGGTACCTTGGGGGACAGGCCCTAGGTGGTGTAGAACAGTCCCTAGATTCTAGCACCACTAAACCCACCATCCAGGTGGTATTTGGGCGGACAAGATAATCGAGGTCCTGGCATTGGTGGACTCCGGGGCAGCCGGCTACTTCATGGACCAGTCCTTTGCCGATTTGCACGGCATTCCTTTATGTAAAAAGGATTCTCCTGTGGCAATTGAGGCCATTGATGGCAGACCCCTGGAGCCTGCATTAATTACGTTTGAGACAATTCCAGTGACAATGACTGTGGGGGCTTGTCACAGGGAGCAGATACGATTTCAGATAATTCGTTCCCCGCACCATTCAGTTATTTTGGGGTTCCCATGGTTACAGCTACATAATCCTCAGTTTGACTGGCAGAGATGTGAGGTTAACTCCTGGTCTGAGTACTGTAACAAGAATTGTCTCTCTTTACCTGTCAAGATTATGTGTACCTCTCCGGCTGTGCCTACAGAATATGGGCAATTCAGTGACGTATTTAGCAAAGGAGAGGCCAGCGCATTACCTGAGCATAGGCCATATGATTGCGCCATTGATTTGCCTCCAGGTGCGGTGCCCCCCAGGGGACGCACTTACCCACTGTCATGTGAGGAGAATAAGGCTATGGAGGATTATATTGCAGATGCCCTTGAGAGGGGAATCTTTCGTAAATCTATGTCCCCGGCTGGTGCCGGATTTTTCTTTGTGAAAAAGAAAAGTGGTGAACTTAGGCCATGCATTGACTACCGAGGGCTGAATAAGCTAATGCCTAAGAACGCCTATCCTATTCCACTTATTACAGAATTATTTGACAGATTAAAGGGCTCTTCGATCTTTACTAAACTTGACTTGCGAGCCGCCTATAATCTGGTCAGAATTAAAGAAGGTGACGAGTGGAAAACGGCATTTAATACTAGAACAGGGCATTATGAATACCTGGTGATGCCATTCGGCTTATGCAATGCACCTGCAGTGTTTCAGGAATTTATTAATGATATTTTACGAGACCTGCTCCAGTCCTGTGTGGTAGTATATCTAGATGATATATTAATTCACTCTGCCAACCTCTCCCAACACATTAAGGATGTCTCAGAAGTCTTGCTCCGACTTCGTAAGCACAAGTTATTCTGTAAACTAGAAAAGTGCGAATTCCATACATCTCAAGTACCATTCCTGGGGTTCATAATCTCCAAAAATGGCATTGCCATGGATCAGGAAAAGTTGGCAGCAGTTCTGCAATGGCCTCGTCCTAAGGGGTTAAAGGCCATTCAACGATTCTTAGGTTTTGCTAACTATTATAGGAAGTTCATCCAGAACTTTTTCACGATTGTAAAACCATTATCAGATTTGACTCATAAGGGCGCTTCTCCCTCTCAGTGGTCTGAGGCAGCTGAAGACGCGTTTGTTACCCTGAAAGCTGCCTTTGCATCTGCTCCAGTACTGTCCCACCCTAATCCCTCCCTGCCATTTACATTGGAGGTTGACGCTTCGGAAGTTGGGGTTGGGGCAGTACTCTCCCAACGACCTGTGGGAGGTGGCGCCTTGAGGCCTTGCGGCTTCTTTTCTAAGAAATTGTCTAGTGCTCAGAACCATTACGAGATTGGCGACAGGGAACTGTTGGCCATTATCCTAGCATTGAAAGAGTGGCGCCACCTTTTGGAAGGTACTCAGACTCCAGTACTAATCCTTACTGACCATAAGAATTTAACCTATCTCTCCGAAGCCAAAAGACTGTCCTCTCGACAAGCTAGGTGGGCGCTTTTTTTGTCTCGATTCAATTTTCTAGTGTCTTATCTTCCTGGCTCTAAGAATATTAAGGCTGATGCGTTGTCACGTCAGTTCGCTTCTGACACTGAGAGGGAGGAAGAACCTGTACCTATCATTCAGCCAGACCGCATTCTGGCCACTATTCGCACCACCATAACCTCGCCTCTGGGGGAGGAGATATTGGCATCACAATCAAGGGCACCTCCTGAGACCCCAGTGGGGAAGTGTTTAGTGGAGGAGCCATTCCGTGTCCGTCTGTTGGAAACTTATCATGCTTCTAAAGCGGCTGGGCATATTGGTAGGGACCAACTCGTATGGTCCCTTTCGCAATTATTTTGGTGGCCCACACCGAGAGCCGATTGCGCAGCTTTTACAGCAGCTTGTTCCACCTGTGCCTGTGCCAAGACCCTTAGGCATCTCCCCGTGGGCTTACTTCAACCAGTGCCCAACGGAGACCGTCCTTGGTCTCATATATCCATCGACTTCTTGGGAGAATTACCAGCCTCTAGGGGTTATACGTTCATTCTTATGGTGGTCGATAGATTCTCTAAGATGGCACATTTTGTGCCTCTGACTGGCCTTCCATCGGCCCAGGAATTGGCTGTAGTCTTTGCCAGAGAGGTGTTCCGCCTGCACGGAGTACCCAGAGTGATTGTCTCCGATCGTGGAAGCCAGTTCGTTTCTAGGTTTTGGAGGGCATTTTGTGGCCAGATGGGCATCCAATTGTCCTTTTCCTCCGCCTACCATCCCCAGACTAATGGGGCCGCTGAGCGTGCCAATCAGGGACTGGAGCAGTTCCTGCGTTGCTTTGTCACCGATCATCATGATAATTGGGCTGACCTGTTGCCATGGGCAGAGTTTGCCAGAAACTGTGCGGTTAATTCATCGTCCGGGAGCTCTCCATTTCTCGTTAACTATGGGTTCCAGTCTTGTCTGCTCCCGGACTCATTTCAGGCACAGCAGATTCCTGCTCTGGACGAGCATTTGGCGCAACTTCGTTCCACTTGGGCACAGGTTCAGAGGTCCCTCAATCAGTCATTTAGGCGTCATCAGCGGCACGCTAATCGCAGACGTCTCCCAGCGGTCTCATTTCAAGTTGGGGACAGGGAATGGCTGTCATCCAGAAACCTCAATTTACAAGTGCCCTCCAACAAACTGGCTCCCCGGTTCATTGGTCCCTTTAAGATTATCCGCAAGATTAATCCGGTTTCTTATGCACTGGAACTTCCACCCTCAATGCACATTCACAATGTGTTCCATGTGTCGCTTCTGAAACCCTTGGTGTGTAATCGTTATACTACTACGCCAGTGATTCCTGGGCCGGTGGACGTCCAGGGCCAAGAAGAGTATGAGGTCCAGAGTATTATTGATTCTAGAAGATTTAGAGGAAAGCTGCAATATTTGGTCCATTGGAAGGGCTATGGTCCTGAGGAACGTTCTTGGGTTAATCAAGAGGACCTCCATGCGCCTAGATTGGTACGCAGCTTTCACTCTAAATACCCTTTGAAACCCAGACCTCCAGCAGGGAGAGGGGGTCTTTGAGAGGGGATACTTTCACAGTGCCTGTGATTCCTGTCACTCTTTCCTGTGGTTCGCTCTGATTTGCTGAGCCAGTTTGGCCCGCCCCTGGTGACCTTCTTATGCCTGACATCAGACATCTGTCAGATGCCCGTTCGTGGTGTTTCAGAGATCTGTCAGATGCCCTTTCGTGGTGTTTCTGAGCCAGTAGTACTGTTGCTGTGTTCCTGTGTTCTGGATTTCTGTGTACCGAATCGGCTTGTCCTGACTATTCTCCAGTGTTCCTGTTTGTGTATGATCCGGCCCGACTGCGTACCACCCTTGGATCCTGACCCGGCTTGGCTGACGTTACTGCTTGTGTATGACCCGGCTTGTATGACTACCTCCTACGTGCTCCGACCCGGCCCGGCTGACTTCCTGCTCCGAAGATCGACTTCCAGCTTGTTCCAGTGACCCGCGTTCCAGTTGTCGCCGCCGCGACATTATCATCTGCTGTTGCCAGTCTCCGTGTGACTGCCTTGCCTGGTGTTACCCACGATCAGTGCAGTGTATCGCTACCCGTGCAGAGCTGTGTGTGTCTCAGTACGCCTCCCTCATACTGCAGAGCCTTGCTGTTTCGATGAAGCCTCGAGTAAACGTGCTTATTAACCCTAGCAGTGCTGCCTTGGTCTCACTCTCTCTACCTCCAGTACGAGCCTCGTTCTCGGTGATACTCCTGCTGAGTTGGCTGCTCACCGTCAGCAACTCTATTCTTCCATTGCAGAGTAGTCACGTCTTTTGGGCCGGTTGGGCGCCTAAGGCTCTCTCCTATTGTCGGTTACTGGGCGATATCCGTTAGACAGAGTGGTGGCAGTTAAAAGGCTTCAGCGCTAGCAAATCCGGTAACAACGCCCGTGGGGGCTATTGGCTCTAGCGCTTCAAACTCCAGTATCCGGTTTAGTCTGAGGAGGCTTAGTAGCTCTTGCATTGCAGGCCGGTTCCTGTTACGCCCGTGGGGGCTATTCTCACTTGCACTAGCAGAGGCAGACCCAGTAGGTATGCCTGAGGGGGCTAGTTGGATTCCTGTTCTGCTTATTACCCGAACACTTTGGCGAGGCAGTCCTGTCTCCAGTACATGGTGAACTTTGTCTACCAGCGCAGCCTTATAACACCCAGGGCGTGCCAAACATCCACATCTGAGACTGACTGTTATCAAGTTCTTAACCCTTTGGGGTTATATCCCATTCTATTGCTTAGTATTTGTACATGTAATATTATTGTGCATTTATACTTGTAACCTATCAGTCTACACTGTTTGTGTATTATTAACCGCCACTAGAGGGCGAACATTTGCATTATTTTTCTCTAAATAAATTGTGTTTTTATTTCACATACTGGTCTGAGTGTCCTAAAAACCGTTACACACAGCCACAGAGGAGCTGCTTATTTAACCCCTTGAGGTAAGCCAGCACCGGGTATAAGATACCCCACTCCCTGTTACTAAGGTTTATCTACATTAATCCGACAAACATAACAAGAGAATCCTCTACTCAAAACCTGGGAAATTTATGAGAATATGAATAAAAATACAAGTCCTTACGCAAAATGCCTAGATGTTATATCCAACAACTGTCTATTCCTGCACATACCCCTGTACATACCCAAAAGAGCCACTGCATGATCACTGTTCTTATGTCCAAGCTCAGACAATTGCTCTGGCAGATTCATACCGTTCCTGCAATCTGTTTATCATGTCCATACAGTTGTGGTCTGATTAACTGTAAGTATTTTTGCAGAAGAATCATGTGGATTTTATGTTAGTCCTATTGTGCCATGAAACTTGCAAATCACAATGTTGTAGCTATACAAAAGTAGCCAAATTTCCATTTAAAGGAAGAAAGCAAATGACAAACGCAAAGTGCAGGGTTGTATCAGTTACTATGCGGCCCTGTAGAATGAACAGTTCATAAGGGTCCTACATTAGATCTAGTCATGTTAGTATAGCTAGACCCATTGTGCCACAAATACTACACAGCACATTATTTTTAATTTAAACCTTCCAGCATACTTCTGCACATTAATGCCTTCTAATAATGGTGTCCCTATTACTTTAAATTAAGTAGAGCTTCATTGGTGTCCCTATTACTTTAAATTAAGTCAAACTGCATCCATGAGGTGTTTTCTTTGGGGCTCTCAGTATGCCAGATGCAGCCCCCACTGGAACCCTGCCTCTTTCCGGTAAGAAAAAAGCAATGTTCTCCAAGATGTACAGCAAATTCGGACAGCATGTCCATAGCTTACTATAGGTCACGCAGAAGCCAGCTGTGTGTACGGGGAGCCTGAGAGCCTGGAGATGGCTGCAGATTTGGTCAGCAACAGAGTTTCAGTGGGAAGCTCCATCTCCATCTGATGCGACCATTAGGTAGGCGACATGACAATCTCGCGCTGTCATGCAGGAGCAAACATCATCTCTCTGTGGTTGTTGTGACTGTCGTACCTGTTCTTCCAATGTCAGAATGTTTAGAGATAGGTGTTGTAGTCCTAGTAGGAGTATAGGATGTGCTCTTTCTTCTCCTTACAGTTACTCTAGGTCGCCTTCACTGGATCGACGGGAACCTTCCAGACTGGTGTCCAGGGAATCCCGGTTACCTTCGCCACAGATGCAGAATGCGTTGCAGGTCCCATTACCCAGGACTGGCGATGTTGAGTATGATTGTGCAGTGGCGTGGCCTGCGGCGGCGGATGGCGACGGGAGCTTTCAGGGCTTGATTTTGTCTATTCTGGGAAAGCTTGACGCCCCGCACACTAATACGCAATTGGTTAGAGCGCCGGCGTTAGTGGCCAACATGCACAAGGAAGCTTACTTTTGCAGCATTAGCTTGCTAGGCTTGCATTTGAGTCAGGATACTCATGCTTAAATAGTTAAAAACGAATATGT
Organism: Rhinophrynus dorsalis; assembly: GCA_037306005.1. Lineage (NCBI taxonomy): Eukaryota > Metazoa > Chordata > Amphibia > Anura > Rhinophrynidae > Rhinophrynus > Rhinophrynus dorsalis. The sequence goes on along the minus strand of CM074727.1, from coordinate 117,667,874 downwards.
GGACATTTGTTCCTTGATTTCTGCTGACCAGCCTACGGTAGACAGGGAGCAGTGGTTTGAGCGTGGTGAGGAACGGAAGCCCAAGGTGACCAGGACACTTTGGGAACTGGTTACAGGCTTTTTGCATCCTGGCACGCGTGTTGGGCCAACAGAAGCCGGAGAAGTGTTCAGAGTTGTTTGTGTATCTGGACTTGGTTTGGGGTACGTACAAAATGTATGGGGGTTCTGCTTGGTGGCAGTACGACAAACCGTTCCGCTAGAAGCTTGCTGTTGTCCCTGGCCTCCACCGAAATACAAAAGCTACGGATGTCTGGCTGCGCCTCACAGCGGGCCAGCGGGCAAGTTCAGCCCCCCTCCTGCTTGCAAAAGAGGTAGATTTGGGAAGGATGGGGGGCCCCTTTTCGGGCCCCCCCTTTCCCAAACCTGAGCGTATTCCCTCTCGGGCTGGTTCCCAAGAAGGAGGTGGGTAAGTTTCGTCTCATACACCATCTGTCCTATCCTTGCGGGTCATCGGTGAACAATGGTATTAATAGGGAAAGCTACAGAGTGTCATATACATCCTTTGATAGGGGGCTTGCGCTAGTTCGGGAGGCTGGCACGGGGGCTTGGATGGCAAAATCGGATATTGAGTCGGCTTTCCGCCTCCTGCCGAGTGTTTCCACCTCTTGGGCTACCACCTCGATGGGCGATACTGCTTCAACAAATGCCTTCCCATGGGATGCTCGATATCTTGCTTTTATTTCGAGATGTTTAGCACCTTCCTGGGATGGGCTGTCCGTTTTGAGGCAGGTTGTGATGCGGTCATTCACTATCTGGATGACTTTCTGTTCGTCGGTCCACAAGGCAGTGACCAGTGTGGGTGTTTGATGCACCCTATGGGGGTACCAGTAGCAGAAGACAAAACCGAGGGTCCTGCATAGACCTTCTGTTTTCTCGGTATTTAAATTGATTCTGGTCTCATGGAATTCTGGCTTCCGGCAGACAAGTTATGGAGGCTGTGTTTGTTGGTGGACTATTTCAGGGTTCATCTAAGGTGCAATTGAGTCTAATTCAGTCCTTGTTGGGGCATTTGGTTTTTGCCAGCAGGGTCATGCCCATGGGCAGAGTTTTATGTCAGCACATGTCCTAGGCATCATGTGGTGTATCCAATCCGCATCATTTTCTTCGGGTTTCGAGGGAAATGAAGGATGACCTTGGGGTCTGGCAGACCTTTCTGGCTGGTTTCAATGGCTGAACCTGTTGGTTGGAGAGGGAAGTGTCTAATGGTGATTTTGTCCTTTTTCACTGATGCGGCGGGCTCTGTGGGCTTTGGTTTTTTTTTTTTGACAGTAGGTGGTGCGCGGAACCATGGCCGCCTTCTTGGCGTGCGTCTGTGATAATTTGCAACCTGACAGTTCTGGAACTTCTTCCGATTGTGGTGGTGGTGGAATTGTGGGGGCCGGAGTTGCGGGACAAGTGCATCCTATTTCAGACGGATAACATAGCTGTCGTGTTTGCGGTTAATAGGATGACGTTGTCAGAGCCTGTTGTGAATTTGCTACGGTATCTCGTGCTGTGCTGTCTAGAGTTCAATATTTGCTTTAAAGCTAAACATGTCCCAGGAGTGGACAATTGCTTAGCAGATGCCCTCTCTCGCTTTTAGTGGCGCCTCAGGCGAAGGCGGTCGGTTGCAGCTGCCCGAGTTTTATTGTGGACCCTCGTTTCGATCCCACCCACTAGCACTTCTGAATGAAGGAGCTCTTAGTTACAATAAGGGAACAAGTAATAACAATACAGAAGAACTAGCCAAAACTAGGTACATGCCTACATAATATGAGGGCAGTAAATGTCATATATTGAAATGACAAAATCTTATAATCAACATGTAAGACCTATAATAAGTCATTAGGAATGAACCCCCTGTACAGTAAATAATAGTAGTTGTCCATAGATAAGTTACCAAGGTCCATGATATCCTGGCTACAAACATATATGGAAAAATGCGAAAATATATGAATAAATATGTAGAGAGAGGGTAAGATCCAATGGGTTACATATATAGAGAAAAATGAGACGTTGGAACTGAAAATGCGACCCTAATAACAAATTAGGGTATACTTGCAAGATAAATATGTCAGGAATCTCTGACCCTGGAAGAAAGGGAGACAAAAAGAGTTGTGAGGAGCACACATCAAGCACGAACAAGATTAAGTGTCTTGTTCTAAGGCATGGTAGCCTCTCAATGGTGCTACAACTCATGTTTTTCACTCCCATGTGCCATTGCAGAAAGGAAATTTCCATGTCCATATCAGACTGGTCCCGCCCACAGACAGTCCAGCTCCGAAATGTCAGGCAAATCCTCTCCGCACGAGAGAAACGGCAAAACCACAGACGTACGTTTCGGCCTATGTGAGCCTCGTCAGTGTGGTGCAGCTGAATCCCTCTAGGCACATGGAAGCAAGGGCCCATGCCTGGTTGCCCTTAAACTTAGGGAGACAAAAAGAGTTGTGAGGAGCACACATCAAGCACGAACAAGATTAAGTGTCTTGTTCTAAGGCATGGTAGCCTCTCAATGGTGCTACAACTCACATTTTTCACTCCCATGTGCCATTGCAGAGAGGAAATTTCCATGTCCATATCAGACTGGTCCCACCCACAGACAGTCCAGCTCCGAAATGTCAGGCAAATCCTCTCCGCACGAGAGAAACGGCAAAACCACAGACATACGTTTCGGCCTATGTGAGGCTCATCAGTGTGGTGCAGCCGAATCCCTCTAGGCACATGGAAGCAAGGGCCCATGCCTGGGATGCCCTTAAACTTAGGGAGACAAAAAGAGTTGTGAGGAGCACACATCAAGCACGAACAAGATTAAGTGTCTTGTTCTAAGGCATGGTAGTCTCTCAATGGTGCTACAACTCACGTTTTTCACTCCCATGTGCCATTGCAGAGAGGAAATTTCCATGTCCATATCAGACTGGTCCTGCCCACAGACAGTCCAGCTCCGAAATGTCAGGCAAATCCTCTCCGCACGAGAGAAACGGCAAAACCACAGACGTATGTTTCAGTCTATGTGAGCCTCATCAGTGTGGTGCAGCCGAATCCCTCTAGGCACATGGAAGCAAGGACCCATGCCTGGGATGCCCTTAAACTTAGGGAGACAAAAAGAGTTGTGAGGAGCACACATCAAGCACAAACAAGATTAAGTGTCTTGTTCTAAGGCATGGTAGCCTCTCAATGATGCTACAACTCACGTTTTTCACTCCCATGTGCCATTGCAGAGAGGAAATTTCCATGTCCATATAAGACTGGTCCCGCCCACAGACAGTCCAGCTCCGAAATGTCAGGCAAATCCTCTCCGCACGAGAGAAACGGCAAAACCACATACGTACGTTTCAGCCTATGTGAGCCTCGTCAGTGTGGTGCAGCCGAATCCCTCTACGCACATGGAAGCAAGGGCCCATGCCTGGGATGCCCTTAAACTTAGGGAGACAAAAAGAGTTGTGAGGAGCACACATCAAGCACAAACAAGATTAAGTGTCTTGTTCTAAGGCATGGTAGCCTCTCAATGATGCTACAACTCATGTTTTTCACTCCCATGTGCCATTGCAGAGAGGAAATTTCCATGTCCATATAAGACTGGTCCCGCCCACAGACAGTCCAGCTCTGAAATGTCAGGCAAATCCTCTCCGCACGAGAGAAACGGCAAACCCACATACGTACGTTTCAGCCTATGTGAGCCTTGTCAGTGTGGTGCAGCCGAATCCCTCTAGGCACATGGAAGCAAGGGCCCATGCCTGGGATGCCCTTAAACTTAGGGAGACACACATGCCTTGAGTAAACGACTTTATTTTGCTCTTTCTCGGTGTGCGCTCGTCACATTCTTTTCGTTTGTTGTCTCCCTAAGTGGAAGGGTATCCCAGGCATGGGCCCTTGCTTCTGTGTGCCTAGAGGGAAACAGCTGCATCCCACTGATGAGGTCTACATAGACCGAAATGTACGTCTGGGGTTGTGTTGTTTCTCTCGTGCGGAGAGGATTTGCCTGACATTTCGGGGCTGGACTGCCTGTGGCTGGGACCAGACTGATATGAATATGGAAATTTTCTCTCTGCAATGGCACATGGGATTGAAAAACATGACTTGAGTAAACTACTTTATTTTGCTCTTTCTCGGTGTGCACTCGTCACATTCTTTTTGTTTGTTGTCTCCCTGGAAGAAAGGACAAAATTATAGTCTGGAAGCCGCTGGTAATCAAGCGTAAGTCTAAAGTTAATAAGATACAGTCTATACACCGAGTTGCCAAGACTATTTATCCAATTGTGCTTAGTAGATGCTGAATACGGAATTTGAACATGCCATAGTAGATAATATGGGATATGTATATGAAGCACACCAATTAGCAGTATTTAAGCAATGACAATATTGTTCAATATCCGAAGAACCAAAAGTACCATGATGATGTATACATAATAGGATCAAAAGAAATCAAATAGCATTGAATCCTACAATGGGAGGGTGTTATAATGGCAACACCCACTTGAAAGTGGGATCTATGCCCACCCTACCCTGAGGGACAGCCACTGATCTATGGTCCATAAGTGATAAGTGGGAACCCAACCAGTCCTACTGATGGGAGGGTGTTGAAGATGGTAACACCCACTGGTAGTGGGATGTATACACACCCTACCCTGGAGGGTTGTGTGTGATACCCCAAGCAAATATAGGTACAGGTACTGAAGGTGAAAGAGTATGGGACAAAAGTTTCAACACTCCTTAATGATGAGAGGTCTACTATCCCAAACTGTACAATCTTAGGCCCAGAGTTAATAGAAGCAAGAATAATGTGTTTTATCATTTAAGCCATAAGGAGCTAAAGTATTGAGCCTATGTATCTATCATTCCTCCAGTTGCAACAATCTTCTGTTTCTATCACCCCCTCTGAGGAGTTCTGGCTGGTGGTCAATAAACATGTACTTAAGATCTGCCAATGTATGGTGTGCTTCAATAAAACGGCAGCCAATCGGTTTGTCACTTTTTTTGAGTGTGGATGGCCTGCCTAATGGAAGTCCGGTGGTTTGCAATTCTCTCTTTGAAAGATGTGATAGTCGTCCCTATGTATAACAAACTACATGAGCAAATAATGTAATAGATGACGTATTTGCTAGTACAGGATAGGCAATATTTGATGAAGATTTTTTGGCCAGAATGTTGATGTTTGAAATAATCTCTGGTAATCAGATTCCTATGAGTAACACATCCAGTGCACTTATAGCAACTCTTTTTCTCAGTGGGTAGCCATGTTGAATAGGAGCTGCTGTACCAATGGGCAGGGTCAGACATAACCAGTTTATCATGAAGATTACTGCTCCTCCTGTAGCTGCACATAGGCTTCTGAGTAGTGTTGAGCGAGCATGCTCGGCCGATGCTCGGATCGGCTCGAGCATCGCTCTGCTCGGCACATGGCGGTACTCGTACGAGTACCGCATGTGCTCGCCCGCCATGTTCGGGTCTCCTCCCCGCACGTTTTGCGGCTGCTGCGCAGCCAATAAACGTGCAGGGAGGCTCTGACATCGGTGTAATGCCAGCAGCCATGTTGGCTGCTGGCATTACACTGATTGGCTGGCCAGAACCCGTGGTCGGGTGCTGTATAGCACCTGACCATCGAGTTCGGCTCAGTCTTAGCCAGGGAGAGCTGAGGATAGGAAGGGAAAGGCAGTGTAGGGAGGAAAAAAACCAAAATTGTGAAAAAAAAGAACCAAAAGTCCTTTTTAGGACTACTGTGTGTGGGGGCAGCAGGTTATTTTGTGTGGGGGGAAAAAAAAAAAAAAAAAAAAAATATTCTGTTTAGTGTGCAAAGTTGCAGATTAGAGCACATTCTGTTTAGTGTGCACAGTTGCAGATTAGAGCACATTCTGTTTAGTGTGCAAAGTTGCAGATTAGAGCACATTCTGTTTAGTGTGCAAAGTTGCAGATTAGAGCACATTCTGTTTAGTGTGCAAAGTTGCAGATTAGAGCACATTCTGTTAAGTCTTCAAACTAAAATATCAAAGTCACATATTCCATTCAGTGTGCGTCGCCGCAGTTTAGCAGCACATTCTGTGTACTGTGCAGAGTTGCAGAATAGGAAGAAATACTGTTAAGTCTTCAAACTAAAATATCAAAGTCACATATTCCATTCAGTGTGCTTCGCCGCAGTGTAGCAGCACATTCTGTGTACTGTGCAGAGTTGCAGAATAGGAAGAAATACTGTTAAGTCTTCAAACTAAAATATCAAAGTCACATATTCCATTCAGTGTGCTTCGCCGCAGTGTAGCAGCACATTCTGTGTACTGTGCAGAGTTGCAGAATAGGAAGAAATACTGTTAAGTCTTCAAACTAAAATATCAAAGTCACATATTCCATTCAGTGTGCTTCGCCGCAGTGTAGCAGCACATTCTGTGTACTGTGCAGAGTTGCAGAATAGGAAGAAATACTGTTAAGTTTTCAAACTCAAATATTAAAGTCACATATTCCATTCAGTGTGTGTCACCGCAGTTTAGCAGCCTATTCTGTGTACTCTGCACAGTTGCAGAATAGGAAGAAATACTGTTAAGTTTTCAAACTCAAATATTAAAGTCACATTTTCCATTCAGTGTGTGTCACCGCCGTTTAGCAGCCTATTCTGTGTACTCTGCACAGTTGCAGAATAGTAAGAAATACTGTTAAGTTTTCAAACTCAAATATTAAAGTCACATTTTCCATTCAGTGTGTGTCACCGCAGTTTAGCAGCCTATTCTGTGTACTCTGCACAGTTGCAGAATAGGAAGAAATACTGTTAAGTTTTCAAACTCAAATATTAAAGTCACATTTTCCATTCAGTGTGTGTCACCGCCGTTTAGCAGCCTATTCTGTGTACTCTGCACAGTTGCAGAATAGTAAGAAATACTGTTAAGTTTTCAAACTCAAATATTAAAGTCACATTTTCCATTCAGTGTGTGTCACCGCAGTTTAGCAGCCTATTCTGTGTACTCTGCACAGTTGCAGAATAGTAAGAAATACTGTTAAGTTTTCAAACTCAAATATTAAAGTCACATTTTCCATTCAGTGTGTGTCACCGCAGTTTAGCAGCCTATTCTGTGTACTCTGCACAGTTGCAGAATAGTAAGAAATACTGTTAAGTTTTCAAACTCAAATATTAAAGTCACATTTTCCATTCAGTGTGTGTCAGCGCCGTTTAGCAGCCTATTCTGTGTACTCTGCACCGTTGCAGACTAGTAAGAAATACTGTTAAGTCTTCAAACTAAAATATCAAAGTCACATATTCCATTCAGTGTGCTTCGCCGCAGTGTAGCAGCACATTCTGTGTACTGTGCAGAGTTGCAGAATAGGAAGAAATACTGTTAAGTCTTCAAACTCAAATATTAAAGTCACATATTCCGTGTAAGATGAAGAAGGCGGGTAAAAAGGGACGGGGAAGTGGACGTGATCCTGATAGTTCAGGGCGCGGGTCAGGACGCGGAGAAACTGTGCCTGGTGCCAGAGCACAAGAAAGAAAGACATCCACCATACCTAGCTTCATGTGTAATTTTACAGGGCGTCGCAGGACATCACTCTCGAGGTCCGACCACTGCGAACAGGTGGTCGGTTGGATGTCAGCTGATACTGCTTCCAGTCGGTTAAGCACCACCCTGTCTTCCACCAAGTCCACTCTCAGTAGCCAAGAGTCTGGTCAACATAATCCTCACTCTGATCATCCTTCCTCCCACCATACACGGTCTGGTCAAAGAAGTGATCCCACACTGGGATACAGTGAGGAGCTCGTCTCATCACCAATCCTTCATTTGACCCTCTCTCCAAGCACGCTTGCAGAGGAACATGACATCTTGTGCCCTGATTCACAACCTCTAGAGGCTACCCAATCACAAGAAGATGACAGATGTGAACGGCATTTAAGGTCAAAGGAAGTAGTGGATGATGATGATGATGATGAGACACAGTTGCCATTAAATCAACCACTATTTCCGTCTCAAGACCTTGTTGAGGAGAATGTTATACAGTTGTCAATGACTGAGTATGTGGTGGGATCAAGACTTGAGGAGGATGATCAGAGTGAGGAAGTGGAGGAGGACTTGGTGGACGATGAGGTGACTGACCCCACCTGGGAAGGTGTAGAGCCGAGCGATGACAGCAGTCCTGAGGGTGAGCCATCTGCAGCACCGCAACAGGCTGGAAGAGGCAGTGGTGTGGCTACAGAAAGAAGGCGGACCGCACCAAACCGGCCCGCAAATGTTCCACGGAGCACCCCCTTGCGTAAATCTACCTTGCCAAAGGGTAGGTGTTCCGCGGTATGGCGTTTTTTTAAGGAAAGTGCGGACGACAAAAGAATTGTAGTTTGCAACCTGTGCCACACCAGAATGAGCCGAGGCATGAACACTAGAAACCTCACCACCACCAGCATGATCCGACACATGGCATCCAAGCACCGTAGTAAGTGGGAGGAACGCCTGGATCGCCCATCTGTGTCTGCAGGCCACACCACTGCCTCCTCTTCCCCTGTTTTCGGCGCCGGCCAATCGCCTGTCGAAGGCGCAGGCCCGCATACCTCCCGCCCTGCACCTGTACCATCTGAAGCACCATCAGCGACCACATCCACTTCCCTGTCCCAGCACAGCGTCCAAATGTCGTTACCCCAGGCATTTGAGCGCAAGAGAAAGTACCCAGCCACCCACCCACAGGCCATAGCACTAACCTCACACCTTTCAAAATTACTGGCCATCGAAATGCTGCCATTTAGGCTTGTGGACACTGAGTCCTTCCGCAGCCTGATGGCAGCAGCTGTCCCTCGGTACGCGGTCCCCAGCCGCCACTACTTTTCCCGGTGTGCCATCCCCGCATTACACCACCATGTGTCCCGTAACATCACCCGTGCCCTGACCAACGCAGTTACTGGGAAGGTCCACTTAACGACTGACACATGGACAAGTGCTTGTGGCCAGGGACGCTACATTTCCCTGACGGCACACTGGGTGAATGTCGTGGAGGCTGGGAGCGACTCGGACCCTGGGATGGCACGGGTGCTACCCACGCCGAGGATTGCGGGCCCTACCTCCATCAGGGTTTCCGCCAGCACCTACGTTATTGGCTCCTCCTCCTCCGTTTCCACCTCCGAATTCTCTACACGCAGCGCCACTCCCCCATCAGCCAGTAGCTGGAAGCACTGTAGCACTGCAGTGGGGAAGCGTCAACAGGCCTTGCTGAAGCTGATCTGCCTTGGGGACAAACAGCACACGGCCTCAGAGCTGTTGCAGGGGATTAGTCACCAGACCGAGCAGTGGCTCTCGCCACTCAACCTGCAACCAGGCATGGTTGTGTGTGATAATGGGCGTAACTTGGTGGCGGCTTTGGAGCTCGGCAAGCTCACACACGTACCATGCCTAGCGCATGTATTTAATTTAGTGGTTCAGCGATTTCTAAAAACCTACCCCAATGTGCATGATCTCTTGACCAAGGTGCGCCGCGTGTGTGCACATTTCCGTAAGTCATCTACAGCTTCGGCCGGCCTGTTGAAGCTGCAGCAGCGCTTACAATTGCCAGCTCACCGGCTGCTGTGTGACGTGAGCACGCGCTGGAACTCCACCTTCCACATGTTGGCCCGGCTTTGTGAGCAGCAGAGGGCAGTAGTGGAGTACCAGCTGTTACACGGTCGTCGCCTCTCCGTTCAACTTCCTGTAATCAGAAGTGAGGAGTGGGAATGGATGTCAGACCTCTGCGAGGTTTTACGCAATTTTGAGGAATCGACACAGATGGTGAGCGGCGATAACGCTATTATCAGTGTAACCATCCCACTTCTGTGTCTACTGAAACGCTCGCTGCTCACAATTAAAACCGACGCTTTGCATGTGGAAGAGGTGGAAATGGGGGAGGAAGAGCTTACACAAGGTGATAGCCAGAGCACCCTCACTTCGTCTTCTCAGCGACAATTGGAGGAGGCGGAGGAGGAGGAGGAGGAGGAGGAGGAGGAGGAAGACACGGTTGCCTCCGCTACAGAGGGTAGCCATGGAACTTTAGTTCCATCTCTTCAGCGTGGGTGGGCAGAAGAGGAGGAAGAGGATGAGGATATTGAGAGTCATCCTCCTGGTGAGGACAGCGAAATCTTGACTGTTGGTACTCTGGCACACATGGCTGACTTTATGTTAGGCTGCCTTTCCCGTGACCCACGCGTTATACGCATTTTAAACAACACGGATTACTGGGTGTTCACCCTTCTGGACCCCCGCTACAAAGAGAATTTCTCATCTCTCATTCCTCCGGTGGAGAGGACAAGCAAAATGGTGCAATACCAGAAGGTTCTTGTTGAAAAATTGCTCCAAAATTTTCCATCTGACAACGCTGGCGGCAGAGTACGTGCTACGTTGGCCAACCGAGAAGGGGAGAAAAGGGGAGCACACAGCAGTTCCGAGAAAGGCAGGGCAACACTCTCCAAGGCGTGGGACACATTCATGACACCCCGCCAGCACCCTCACCCTGATGCGCAGCCTAGTGTCACAAGGAGGGAAAAGTTTTGGAAGATGGTGAAGGAGTACGTAGCAGACCGTGTCAGCGTCCTCAATGATCCCTCTGTGCCTTACAACTACTGGGTGTCCAAGCTGGACACGTGGTATGAACTGGCACTCTACGCCTTGGAGGTGCTGGCCTGCCCTGCCGCCAGCGTTCTGTCTGAGCGGGTATTTAGTGCTGCTGGTGGCATCATAACAGATAAGCGTATCCGCCTTTCCACCGACAATGCTGATAGGTTGACACTTATAAAAATGAACAAGGCCTGGATTTCCCCTGACTTCTCCACTCCACTGGAGGAAAGCCCCGGGGGAACATAAACTCACTTTATATATGTTATTTACAATGATGTGAATACTCTGTATTCCCATTCACCCCTTCCACCCAAAAAACGGGTATATGGTTGACTCTTAATCTTCTCATCCTCCTCCTCCTCTTCCATATGCCCTGGGATATAATTTTTATATAGGGCCAGCTCACCAGCGGGCCCTGTGCTATAATTTTTATATAGGGCCAGCTCACCAGCGGGCCCTGTGATATAATTTTTATATAGGGCCAGCTCACCAGCGGGCCCTGTTTGACAATTTTTATATAGGTCAGCTCACCAGCGGGCCTTCTCATATAATGTTTTATTGGGTCAGCTCTCTAGCGGGCCCTCTCATATAATGTTTTATAGCGTCAGCTCACTAGCGGGCCTTCGCATATAATGTTTAGGATGGTCAGCTCTGCAGCAGACCCTCACCCATAATGTTTTAGATGGTCAGCTCAGCGCACGTTTCCCTCTTAATCATGGCCTCAGTTCAATAAAATCAAGGAAATTTTTGGGAGAATTTGCCTCTGCGCACGTTTCCCTCTTAATCATGGCCTCAGTTCTGAAAATCAAGGAAATTTTTGGGAGAATTTGCCTCTGTGCACGTTTCCCTCTTAATCATGGCCTCAGTTCTGAAAATCAAGGAAATTTTTGGGAGAATTTGCCTCTGCGCACGTTTCCCTCTTAATCATGGCCTCAGTTCAGAAAAATCAAGGAAATTTTTGGGAGAATTTGCAGATGATATACAAGTAAATATACAGCAAATATTGTTTGGTAACAATTTTTCACCTAAAGTCGTTTTTATTTTCCTTTTTGTGTGTTTTATGGTCAGTCTGTAAAAATGGCGTACTACGGGCGAAAGATCGTTCCCAGCAGCGATGTTGGAGTCCAAGATGCATCCAGACATCCTCCCTATGCTGTCCCTGAACCATTTCTGTGGTGTTTCCATCCTTTTCTGCCCTTTTCCTATGGACCAGGCACCCTCCCCTCATCAGAGCAGGGGGTGCCTGGTGTAATGCTCGAGTAGCCCCATTGACTTCAATGGGGCTCGGGTGCTCGGCCGAGCACTCGAGCCTCAGGGGGTGCTCGGTCAGAGCACCCGAACACCCGAGCATTGGGGTGCTCGCTCATCACTACTTCTGAGTGAAAATAGTGGGTAAGGAGCGATCACTGGATAGTATATCCCAACAATCTGAAATGGCCTGTTTGATATGTTTACTTTGTGGAGCGTATTTAGAAATGAAGACACATTTTTCTTCTTGTTTAGATGGACGTTTGGGGTTGAGAAGGTCTATTTGAGATGAAAGAAATGTCTGGTCAAAAGCAAAGGAATGATGGTGTTTAGAGATTTGACATCCATTGTTACTAACAGAATGTTCTCGCCACACAAAGTCATCTTTTTGTCGGCCAGTCCTTAAGGGGTTAACAATGCGATAAGAATTCTAAATAAAAACAAAAAACCAAAACAATAATAAAAAAATAAAATATATAAAACATATAAAATAAAATAAAAATAACTGTCATGACATTACATTATTAATATATGAGAAACAGTTTAAAAATAGTGGATTGCAATCTCAAGGAGAAAAAAACAGATACCCTGATGAACAGGTCAGAAATTCGGTGCTGATTAAAATTACAGAATTACTGATTTTCTTAGATACATACAATAGTGCCTTTTAAATTATGTTAAAGGAATAGTAATGTTTCACAATAAAAGCAGCTCCAATTAATCTTCATAGTATTTAGGCCTTGGAGAGTATTCCAGTACTGTCAGAGTTGTAGTTCAAGAGTAATTGAATGATAAAATATCCCCCTCCTGCCCATTTTACTGATGTAACTCTGCTCACCTCAGAGCAGCAAGGTGGTGTCCAGGTGGATCGCAGAGAGGGAAAATCTTTAATTAGCATAAGGGAAAAACCTGAAAAACCTGTCAAGGGGGCAGGGTTTTCATTGTTTTCACAGTAAGAAGATTGTCCCTTGCTGTGAGCTGTCTGCTCTCAAGACCAGATTCTACATCTGAGGGGAGGAGGCTTACACTAGGTAAAAGGGGCGGGAGGAGGAAGCTTTATCATTCAATTACTCTTGAACTACAACTCTGACAGTATTGAAATAACACTCTGCATGGCTCAAATACTATGAAGATTAATTGGAGCTGCTGTTTTTGTGAAACATTACTATCCCTTTAATCCTCAATTGACAACATATGTATGTTCTATGCCTTTGCACTCTTAAAGGAGCAGTAAACTTTTTTTTTATGAAAACACATATTTTACAGAGAATTTCCTGCTGACTAAAACAAGGGCACTCCCACTGCTGTCAGATGTTTTATTCAAATATTATAGCAGTTCAAATAATCAGGAAGTGAATTTACTGTGTTTACTTCCTGATTGTTCTAACTGACAGGAAGTGACAGGCAGTTTCTATAACATTCTATGGAGAACTGTATGTCTCTGACTTTTCTGACTTTCTTCTCCATTAGAATCTAACAGGAAATCTAATTAGAATTTGACCACTAGAGGGCACTGCTAATGTAAAAAAACATGGGTTTAAACTGTAATAACTCTGGAAATATAAATCTGTCAGAAGTGGGAGTACCCTTATTTTACTCAATAGGAAAATCCCTACAATATATATTTTTTAATAAAAAAAGTTTACTGCTCCTTTAAAGGTATTTCTGAACCTCAGATACCGGAATAATAAATCTTCGTATATTTTATTGCCCCATGGTGTCCCACCACTTGTTAAATTTTTAGAACCGTTTATATCATTTCTAGTTTTCTTTCAAAAGGTCTCTTTCTGTTATGTATTAAAGAGAAGTTACGGTTTATGCCGCTCTCACTTGTATGTTCCACTCACGTATTCAACGGTGCGTTTACCTTTGAAGTTGTATAGATCTTCCTGCATCTGGTCTGCTATCTCTGGCCCACCTGGGTTGTTCACCTTCCACAGTGAGACTGGCTTTATAGCCGTATATAAACTACTCTGGCTTATACTGTCCCTTTGTTTCAATCACCTTTGGGCATCTGATGTTCTCCATTCTGGTATATATATATCTGTATTTCTTTGTTTCAAAGCCAGACCATACCTCCCAAGTGTCCCTCTTTAGGAGGGACAGTCCCTCTTTTAGACCCAAATCCCTCTGTCCCTCTTTCCCACCCTGATGTCCCTCTTTTTAGGAGATCTGACTGTGCAGTGTGTGTATAAATGCATCACATTGCTCTACAGCAATAAAACTAACATTAATGTTTGATTAAACGTCATTATATGTGTTTATAAATCAGTCCGTGTAAATAAAATACTTTGGTCTTGTTATTAATCATTTATTAGGTTACACAAGGAGGTGTCTATTGGTTGTGAAATAGCCTAAAAATTATTGGTAATGCGCCACCCACCAGCCATGCCTACAGCAGCACCTGCTAAAACACGTGTCCCTCTTTGGCAATTTGAAATGTTGGCAGGTATGCCAGACTCACTGTGGAAGTGACTCGAGAACTTCATCTCTAGATATATTTAAGAGGCAAAAGAGGGATTCTACTCTTTTCCTTCCTAATCATTCCCTGGACCCGGTGATTCTTGAGGAATGTAAGTCGCCTTATACTAAACTATTTATTCCTAGACACTTTACTATTGTATGCCTTTTATCCTGCTGCTCTACAGCAATGGGCTAATACCAGCAGTTGACCCTCTCATTTCTTGCCTTTTTATACTTACAGCATTGTTAGTAGCAGATGCTAAGGACCAGGTGAATAATAGCCTGGATTATTTTCATAAGTGTATTTTGTGGCCTGTGGAGCTGCTTTACTCCAGACCTTCTATACTGCTTACTAGTGTTGAGCGAGCATGCTCGGCCGATGCTCGGATCGGCTCGAGCATCGCTCTGCTCGGCACATGGCGGTACTCGTACGAGTACCGCATGTGATCGCCCGCCATGTTCGGGTCTCCTCCCTGCACGTTTTGCGGCTGCTGCGCAGCCAATAAACGTGCAGGGAGGCTCTGACATCGGTGTAATGCCAGCAGCCATGTTGGCTGCTGGCATTACACTGATTGGCTGGCCAGAACCCGTGGTCGGGTGCTGTATAGCACCTGACCATCGAGTTCGGCTCAGTCTGAGCCAGGGAGAGCTGAGGATAGGAAGGGAAAGGCAGTGTAGGGAGGAAAAAAACAAAAATTGTGAAAAAAAAGAACCAAAAGTCCTTTTTAGGACTACTGTGTGTGGGGGCAGCAGGTTATTTTGTGTGGGGGGAAAAAAAAAAAAAAAAAAAAAAAAAAAAAAAAAAAATATTCTGTTTAGTGTGAAAAGTTGCAGATTAGAGCACATTCTGTTTAGTGTGCACAGTTGCAGATTAGAGCACATTCTGTTTAGTGTGCAAAGTTGCAGATTAGAGCACATTCTGTTTAGTGTGCAAAGTTGCAGATTAGAGCACATTCTGTTTAGTGTGCAAAGTTGCAGATTAGAGCACATTCTGTTAAGTCTTCAAACTAAAATATCAAAGTCACATATTCCATTCAGTGTGCGTCGCCGCAGTTTAGCAGCACATTCTGTGTACTGTGCAGAGTTGCAGAATAGGAAGAAATACTGTTAAGTCTTCAAACTAAAATATCAAAGTCACATATTCCATTCAGTGTGCTTCGCCGCAGTTTAGCAGCACATTCTGTGTACTGTGCAGAGTTGCAGAATAGGAAGAAATACTGTTAAGTCTTCAAACTAAAATATCAAAGTCACATATTCCATTCAGTGTGCTTCGCCGCAGTTTAGCAGCACATTCTGTGTAGTGTGCAGAGTTGCAGAATAGTAAGAAATACTGTTAAGTTTTCAAACTCAAATATTAAAGTCACATATTCCATTCAGTGTGTGTCACCGCCGTTTAGCAGCCTATTCTGTGTACTCTGCACAGTTGCAGAATAGTAAGAAATAGTGTTAAGTTTTCAAACTCAAATATTAAAGTCACATATTCCATTCAGTGTGTTTCACCGCCGTTTAGCAGCCTATTCTGTGTACTCTGCAGAGTTGCAGAATAGTAAGAAATAGTGTTAAGTTTTCAAACTCAAATATTAAAGTCACATATTCCATTCAGTGTGTATCACCGCCGTTTAGCAGCCTATTCTGTGTACTCTGCACAGTTGCAGAATAGTAAGAAATACTGTTAAGTTTTCAAACTCAAATATTAAAGTCACATATTCCATTCAGTGTGTTTCACCGCCGTTTAGCAGCCTATTCTGTGTACTCTGCAGAGTTGCAGAATAGTAAGAAATACTGTTAAGTTTTCAAACTCAAATATTAAAGTCACATATTCTGTGTAAGATGAAGAAGGCGGGTAAAAAGGGACGGGGAAGTGGACGTGATCCTGAAAGTTCAGGGCGCGGGTCAAGACGCGGAGAAACTGTGCCTGGTGCCAGAGCACAAGAAAGAAAGACATCCACCATACCTAGCTTCATGTGTTATTTTACAGGGCGTCGCAGGACATCACTCTCGAGGTCCGACCACTGCGAACAGGTGGTCGGTTGGATGACAGCTGATACTGCTTCCAGTCGGTTAAGCACCACCCTGTCTTCCACCAAGTCCACTCTCAGTAGCCAAGAGTCTGGTCAAAATAATCCTCACTCTGATCATCCTTCCTCCCACCATACACGGTCTGGTCAAAGAAGTGATCCCATACTGGGATATAGTGAGGAGCTCGTCTCATCACCAATCCTTCATTTGACCCTCTCTCCAAGCACGCTTGCAGAGGAACATGACATCTTGTGCCCTGATTCACAACCTCTAGAGGCTACCCAATCACAAGAAGATGACAGATGTGAACGGCATTTAAGGTCAAAGGAAGTAGTGGATGATGATGATGATGATGAGACACAGTTGCCATTAAATCAACCACTATTTCCGTCTCAAGACCTTGTTGAGGAGAATGTTATACAGTTGTCAATGACTGAGTATGTGGTGGGATCAAGACTTGAGGAGGATGATCAGAGTGAGGAAGTGGAGGAGGACTTGGTGGACGATGAGGTGACTGACCCCACCTGGGAAGGTGTAGAGCCGAGCGATGTCAGCAGTCCTGAGGGTGAGCCATCTGCAGCACCGCAACAGGCTGGAAGAGGCAGTGGTGTGGCTACAGAAAGAAGGCGGACCGCACCAAACCGGCCCGCAAATGTTCCACAGAGCACCCCCTTGCGTAAATCTACCTTGCCAAAGGGTAGGTGTTCCGCGGTATGGCGTTTTTTTAAGGAAAGTGCGGACGACAAAAGAATTGTAGTTTGCAACCTGTGCCACACCAGAATGAGCCGAGGCATGAACACTAGAAACCTCACCACCACCAGCATGATCCGACACTAACCTCACACCTTTCCAAATTACTGGCCATCGAAATGCTGCCATTTAGGCTTGTGGACACTGAGTCCTTCCGCAGCCTGATGGCAGCAGCTGTCCCTCGGTACGCGGTCCCCAGCCGCCACTACTTTTCCCGGTGTGCCATCCCCGCATTACACCACCATGTGTCCCGTAACATCACCCGTGCCCTGACCAACGCAGTTACTGGGAAGGTCCACTTAACGACTGACACATGGACAAGTGCTTGTGGCCAGGGACGCTACATTTCCCTGACGGCACACTGGGTGAATGTCGTGGAGGCTGGGAGCGACTCGGACCCTGGGATGGCACGGGTGCTACCCACGCCGAGGATTGCGGGCCCTACCTCCATCAGGGTTTCCACCAGCACCTACGTTATTGGCTCCTCCTCCTCCGTTTCCACCTCCGAATTCTCTACACGCAGCGCCACTCCCCCATCAGCCAGTAGCTGGAAGCAGTGTAGCACTGCAGTGGGGAAGCGTCAACAGGCCGTGCTGAAGCTGATCTGCCTTGGGGACAAACAGCACACGGCCTCAGAGCTGTTGCAGGGGATTAGTCACCAGACCGAGCAGTGGCTCTCGCCACTCAACCTGCAACCAGGCATGGTTGTGTGTGATAATGGGCGTAACTTGGTGGCGGCTTTGGAGCTCGGCAAGCTCACACACGTACCATGCCTAGCGCATGTATTTAATTTAGTGGTGCAGCGATTTCTAAAAACCTACCCCAATGTGCATGATCTCTTGACCAAGGTGCGCCGCGTGTGTGCACATTTCCGTAAGTCATCTACAGCTTCGGCCGGCCTGTTGAAGCTGCAGCAGCGCTTACAATTGCCAGCTCACCGGCTGCTGTGTGACGTGAGCACGCGCTGGAACTCCACCTTCCACATGTTGGCCCGGCTTTGTGAGCAGCAGAGGGCAGTAGTGGAGTACCAGCTGTTACACGGTCGTCGCCTCTCCGTTCAACTTCCTGTAATCAGAAGTGAGGAGTGGGAATGGATGTCAGACCTCTGCGAGGTTTTACGCAATTTTGAGGAATCGACACAGATGGTGAGCGGCGATAACGCTATTATCAGTGTAACCATCCCACTTCTGTGTCTACTGAAACGCTCGCTGCTCACAATTAAAACCGACGCTTTGCATGTGGAAGAGGTGGAAATGGGGGAGGAAGAGCTTACACAAGGTGATAGCCAGAGCACCCTCACTTCGTCTTCTCAGCGACGATTGGAGGAGGCGGAGGAGGAGGAGGAGGAGGAGGAGGAGGAGGAGGAAGACACGGTTGCCTCCGCTACAGAGGGTAGCCATGGAACTTTAGTTCCATCTCTTCAGCGTGGGTGGGCAGAAGAGGAGGAAGAGGATGAGGATATTGAGAGTCATCCTCCTGGTGAGGATAGCGAAATCTTGACTGTTGGTACTCTGGCACACATGGCTGACTTTATGTTAGGCTGCCTTTCCCGTGACCCACGCGTTATACGCATTTTAAACAACACGGATTACTGGGTGTTCACCCTTCTGGACCCCCGCTACAAAGAGAATTTCTCATCTCTCATTCCTCCGGTGGAGAGGACAAGCAAAATGGTGCAATACCAGAAGGTTCTTGTCGAAAAATTGCTCCAAAATTTTCCATCTGACAACGCTGGCGGCAGAGTACGTGCTACCTTGGCCAACCGAGAAGGGGAGAAAAGGGGAGCACACAGCAGTTCCGACAAAGGCAGGGCAACACTCTCCAAGGCGTGGGACACCTTCATGACACCCCGCCAGCACCCTCACCCTGATGCGCAGCCTAGTGTCACAAGGAGGGAAAAGTTTTGGAAGATGGTGAAGGAGTACGTAGCAGACCGTGTCAGCGTCCTCAATGATCCCTCTGTGCCTTACAACTACTGGGTGTCCAAGCTGGACACGTGGTATGAACTGGCACTCTACGCCTTGGAGGTGCTGGCCTGCCCTGCCGCCAGCGTTCTGTCTGAGCGGGTATTTAGTGCTGCTGGTGGCATCATAACAGATAAGCGTATCCGCCTTTCCACCGACAATGCTGATAGGTTGACACTTATAAAAATGAACAAGGCCTGGATTTCCCCTGACTTCTCCACTCCACTGGAGGAAAGCCCCGGGGGAACATAAACTCACTTTATATATGTTATTTACAATGATGGGAATACTCTGTATTCCCATTCACCCCTTCCACCCAAAAAACGGGTATATGGTTGACTCTTAATCTTCTCATCCTCCTCCTCCTCTTCCATATGCCCTGTGCTATAATTTTTATATAGGGCCAGCTCACCAGCGGGCCCTGTGATATAATTTTTATATAGGGCCAGCTCACCAGCGGGCCCTGTTTGACAATTTTTATATAGGTCAGCTCACCAGCGGGCCTTCTCATATAATGTTTTATTGGGTCAGCTCTCTAGCGGGCCCTCTCATATAATGTTTTATAGCGTCAGCTCACTAGCGGGCCTTCGCATATAATGTTTAGGATGGTCAGCTCTGCAGCAGACCCTCACCCATAATGTTTTAGATGGTCAGCTCAGCGCACGTTTCCCTCTTAATCATGGCCTCAGTTCAATAAAATCAAGGAAATTTTTGGGATAATTTGCCTCTGCGCACGTTTCCCTCTTAATCATGGCCTCACTTCAAAAAATCAAGGAAATTTTTGGGAGAATTTGCCTCTGCGCACGTTTCCCTCTTAATCATGGCCTCACTTCAGAAAATCAAGGAAATTTTTGGGAGAATTTGCCTCTGCGCACGTTTCCCTCTTAATCATGGCCTCACTTCAGAAAATCAAGGAAATTTTTGGGAGAATTTGCCTCTGCGCACGTTTCCCTCTTAATCATGGCCTCACTTCAGAAAATCAAGGAAATTTTTGGGAGAATTTGCAGATGATATACAAGTAAATATACAGCAAATATTGTTTGGTAACAATTTTTCGCCTAAAGTCATTTTTATTTTCCTTTTTGTGTGTTTTATGGTCAGTCTGTAAAAATGGCGTACTACGGGCGAAAGATCGTTCCCAGCAGCGATGTTGGAGTCCAAGATGCATCCAGACATCCTCCCTATGCTGTCCCTGAACCATTTCTGTGGTGTTTCCATCCTTTTCTGCCCTTTTCCTATGGACCAGGCACCCTCCCCTCATCAGAGCAGGGGGTGCCTGGTGTAATGCTCGAGTCCTCCCATTGACTTCAATGGGGCTCGGGTGCTCGGCCGAGCACTCGAGCCTCAGGGGGTGCTCGGTCAGAGCACCCGAACACCCGAGCATTGGGGTGCTCGCTCATCACTACTGCTTACATTACCAGTGCCATGTCTGTTTGGGGAGGGGGGTGGGGACTTTTAAAAGCAGTCCATGCAGACATGTCTAAAGAGGACATTGTTTTTGCTGTTTCTAAGATCACTGAGGCTAATGCATATCATAGTGAGGATAAATCAGATTCTGGCAGGTTCTTTGGGATGTTCTTATTTATCTGTAGCTGCACGAAGTACCCTTTGACAAACAATTTGGTCAGAAGACCAGCTTTCCAAGAAATCCATGGTCTCTCTCCCATTTGTGAGCAAGCAGTTGTTTGGCCTAGAGTTGGAGAATAGTATTTGCCATGCTGCTTCAGATAACCCTCAATAGTTTCTCCTTTCCACAGAAGACACACGGTTTTCATTACCCCTCCCACTATGGGTATTAACCCAGGAAGTCTACTCCTTCAGTGGCCCAAGGTCACCCATCCCTGAAAGCCAAATAGGCCTGGGCAGGCATGAAACCTACTCAAAAAGCCCCCAGCTGACAAGTCATCCTCTGCATGACTCAGGGGACAGGTTTACCGAAGCAACTGGTGGTCATCTTTGTCTCTTTCATGGTAGTGGACTTCAGCAGTGGCAGACTAGTGGGTATTATGGGTACTTTCAGAAGGATATTGCATAGATTTCAAATCCCTTCCTCCTCGTTACTTCTTTATGGCTAGAGTCCCTTGCAATCCTGTGCAGGGACATTTATTCTTAGAAGAAAAAGACACCCCTTTGAACCTCTGGCTACCATAAACATCAAGTATCTTGCTAATAAAACTAGCTTCTTAATGGCTATGGCATCAGCAAGAAGAATTTCAGAATTAACAGCATTATCTTGCAGACCACCTTATACTATCTTTCTTCAAGACAAAGTATTCCTACACACAATACGAACCAAAAGTGGTTTTGGACTTCCACATTAATCAAGTATAACTGCTTACTTCATTAAGTCCAAACCCAAATAACTGTCACGGTAACTCAGGCAAATAATCACACAACACAGTACAAGTAAGTTTAACCAGTTTATTGAAGAAAATAATAGTAGCAATAGAAATAGTATGAATGATAATAAGAGAGAACACTTCCTCACCCTTGGGAAGACAGGCATAAGGACAGTGTAGTCCACTACTCAAGCTGACAATGAACTGCAATTGGATAATAGATAACACGGGTACTGCTCCAGGAATAGTAATGGAGAGTACCCTGACAACCTCCTGAGAGAGATGTCAGATGATAGTGCACAGTAACATACGGCAAGGTACCGAACGAAGGCCACACAGCAGAGGTGCTCTAGGAGGCTGCCAAATACGTAGTTGTAGTAGCACAGTGTGAACCCAGAGAGAGACAGGCAGAGACAGCAGGGAGCACACAAAGGTAGTGTACCAGGAGGCAACTGGTATAGCGTAATAGGTAACACTACAAGTCCTGGGGTAATGGGATCACACAGTGCGGAGGCAACAGACAACGCTACCAGCAAGGAGAGTTGTACCAGCTAGGTAGTGCCCGGAGGCAAAGGGATCGCACTGTGTGAAGGCAACTAGCAACTCTACCGGCAGGGTAGCAGATGCACCGAATAGGTAAAGGGCACCTACAGCTATACCGGAGAATAGGTCAGACAAGCCACAGTCAGGAACCGGATCGGGTAGTCAGCCACAGCCAGGGTCAGCACAGAATGAATAGTCAGACAAGCCAGAGTCATACACGTATCAGTTATTCAGAGGGAGCCAAGGTCAAACACCGGATCAGATAGTCAGACAAGCCAAGGATCGAGAACCAGGAGATATTGAACGCCAAGCAAAGGTCAAAACGAGCAACACAGGAATGCGCACAGAAACACCACGAAAGGGCGACTAAGCCTAGTTCTCGGGAAGGTTATAGGCCACTCAAACAAGAAAACTACAAAATAGTGAGCGCGGCGTCAGAGACGCGCACCCGCCAATAGTGGCAGACCAGAATCTGTGTCCAGAACCCTGTCATGGTTTGTTAAGACAGGTAAAAACACAACTTTATTGAAAAGTTAATGCAACCCAGTAGGGTAACATACACATACACACATATATCTTTTTTAGACAGGAATACAATACAAATAATAGCAATATTGGCTCTACCGGCCCTGCCAATATACCGGGTAAGGCAGCCAAGGGATTGGAACTCGTGAGTTGAGGCTCTACCGGCCTTGCCAAGATACCGGGCAAGGCAACCAATTGACAGGAGATAACACCGGCTCTACTGGCCTTGCCAGTACTGGGTAAGGCAACCCAAGGAATAGGACAGGTTCTACCGGCCTTACCAATACCGGGCAAGGCAGCCCATAGACAGGAGATAATGGCAACCACTTGTCTAAGTGACTGGAAGGTGGAACAACAGTCACTATGATGATAATGAGGCAAAGTCAGTAAGTAGGCCGTCAGCAGCAGAGATAGTGATGGACGTGGAGTAACCAGTGCCCTTACAGATGGAATGCCATAACACTATAGTAGTAACCAGGTGTGCATGGAGAGAACCAGTACCCAGTACGTGGTACGCAAACAATACTGCAAGACAGCCGGGTGGCTAGAGAAGCGAACCCGGTAGCCAGTACATGGAACGCTAACAATACTGAGACGGCCGGGTGGCTAGTGAAGCGAACCAGTACCCTGTACGTGGAACGCTAACAATACTGAGACAGCCGGGTGGCTAGAGGAGCGAACCAGTACCCTGTACGTGGAACGCTAACAATACTGAGACAGCCGGATGGCTAGAGGAGCGAACCAGTACCCTGTACGTGGAACGCTAACATGTTGAGACAGCCGGGTGGCTAGAGGAGCGAACCAGTACCCTGTACGTGGAACGCTAACAATACTGAGACAGCCGGATGGCTAGAGGAGCGAACCAGTACCCTGTACTTGGAACACTAACATGCTGAGACAGCCGGGTGGCTAGAGGAGCGAACCAGTACCCTGTACGTGGAACGCTAATAATACTGAGACAGCCGGGTGGCTAGAGGAGCGAACCAGTACCTTGTACGTGGAACGCTAGCAATACTAAGACAGCCGGGTGGCTAGAGGAGCGAACCAGTACCTTGTACGTGGAACGCTAGCAATACTAAGACAGCCGGGTGGCTAGAGGAGCAAACCAGTACCCTGTACGTGGAACGCTAACATACTGAGACAGCCGGGTGGCTAGAGGAGCGAACCAGTACCCTGTACGTGGAACGCTAATGTACTGAGACATCCGGGTGGCTGTCAAGCAACCAGTACCCGCGTACTGAATAACCGGCAAGATGGAAATGTCGCCCAGGCGACTCAGGAACGTCAGATGACTGAAGACGAACTGGACAGGAACCAGCAGATGGGAGCAGGAACCAGCATGCAGACGATCAACCAGAATCAGGAACGACAGCGGCGACTGGCAGCAGGAAGCGGTGGCTCAACCGGATAAGACGGAGGCAGGAACTACTCGACTGGAAACACTTGAACAGGTAGAACACAGGTTGCAGGAACACAGCAGAGGCCCAGGATACTCAGGAACAAGGTGTGGACTCAAACAGCATAGAGACAACACGAAAGGGCAACCAAAGGGTGCCCAGGCTAGGTTTAAATAGGCAATACAGGGCGGGCTGAAGGCAGCCAGCCAATGGAGAGCCCCCTACTGGTGATAGACACAAAAGGAGAGCAATCACGGGCACCGTGATAAACCCACCAACAGATAGCAGAGCAGGCAAGGAATCACGGGTACCATGATAGTACCCCCCCTTCAATGACGCCCTCCCCGCGGGGAAGGACCATGCTTAGAAACCTCTGTATAGCCTTTAGACCTACTGGACTGGGCCATTGCAGAACTGCAGACAACTTAACTGGATCCATGGCCAATCCTGCAGAGGAAATCACGCACCCTAGAAATGCGACCTCAGACTTGTGAAACTCGCACTTCTCCAGCTTGCAGAATAATTTGTTTTCTAGTAAGAGTTGCAAGACCTGTGATATATCTGCCTGATGTGCTTCTAAGTTGGGTGAGTGGATAGGAATGTCATCCAAGTATACTACTACACACCTCTGCAGTAGGTCTCCTAAGGCATCATTGATAAATTCTTGGAACACTGCCGGAGCATTACACAATCCAAAAGGCATTACTAGGTATTCATAATGTCCGCTGCGAGTATTAAATGCGGATTTCCACTCATGCCCTTCTTTTATTCGCACAAGATTATAGGCTGCCCTTAGATCAAGTTTGGTGATCACTTTTGAGCCCTTGATTTGATCGAACAGTTCGGCGATCAATGGCATGGGGTATTCATTTTTTACCATCAGTTTAATTAGACCTCTATAGTCAATTCCCCATCCTTCTTTTTTTCAAAAAAGAATCCTGTGCCAGCAGGTGATGAGGACTTGTGAATGATCCCTCTGGCCAGGGCATCAGACACATAATCCTCCATAGCACGATTCTCCTCCAGGGACAGGGGGTAAACTCACCCCTTCGGAGGTATGGCTCCTGGGATTAAATCAATTGTACAGTCATACGGCCTGTGTGCCGGCAATGTACTAGCCTCTACCTTGTTAAAGACCTCTTGAATGATTGGCACACTGCAGGTAATGAGGTAGAGGTACATAGTATTCTGGTTTTTGGAGACATGCCACAGTACAGTGAGGGAATCATGACACAATGTCTCATATCTGCCAGTCTATCCTAAGATTGTGCGTCTGTAGCCAGGGGAACCCTGGGATGATTGCATAATGTGGCGACTTTATTATTTGAAATTGTAGGGTCTCCACATGGAGCGCCCCTACCCTTGGGGATACCGGAACCATCTCATGGGTGATGTGTGACGGCTGTAGTGGCCTACTGTAAATAACCTCAATGGCCAATGGAGAAGAGCGAGGTGACAAAGGAATATTGTGCCAGGCGGCAAAGCCAGCATCCATGAAGAATCCAGCAAGGCCGGAGCTGTGACAGAGGATGTGAACCAGGATACTATGACATCAAGAATAGGTTTCCCAGACTGAGAATCAGGGGACTGTGATACTCCACGTAGGGTTTGCCCCTGACACAACCCTAGATGCGAGCATTTCCCAGCCAGGTACGACAGGAGCATAGCAGGTGCCCTGCCTTCCCACAGTAAGGACAAAGGCCCTCTCTCCATTGAAACACCCTCTCCTCCCCAGAGAGGCGTGTAAAGCCCAATTGCATAGGTTTTACCCTGCCAGCCACAGTATCAGGAGGTATGGGAGGTAAGGGAGGACAGGGTGGGGTAGAAAAGCTGGAAGCCAATCGATGAGTATGTTTCAGACCCTGGTTCCTGAATGCAGGCCTCTCTCTAAGTCTGGTGTCATTTAAAATTGCAAAGGAAATCAGTTTGTTTAGGTCTCCCGGTCAGCTCACGGGCTGCTGTCTCATCTTTGATGGTGTCTCACAGACCCTGTGTAACTGCTGCTACTAATGTCTCATTGTTCCAGCCTACTTCTGCAGCCAAAGTACATAATTCAGTGGCAAAGTTGGGCACCGTGCGTGTGCCCTGACGTATGGTCATGAGTCGCTTTGCTGCAGATACTGCTCTGGCTGGAACGTCAAACACTTCCCCCACAAATTCCGAGAAGTTATTTACAATAGGTTTCTTTGTCTCCCATAATGGATTAGCCCAGGCTAGAGCTTTGCCAGACAACAGGGAGATCACCAGCCCGACCTTGCTTTGTTTCACTTGGAAAGGCTTGCGGTACCATTTCCAAAAAAATGTCCACCTGGTTCAAAAACCCTCTGCAACGTTGAGGAAGGGGAGTGGTACCTTATAACCCTCGACTGATACTGCTTGCCAGGTTTGGAGGTACTGCCAGTGCCAAATCTGGGGAGGCCACCAGTTGATTTGGAGCTTGCCCAAGGTGTGCGGTGTGGTTAAATAAAGTCTGCGTAGCAAAAGCTAATTGATCGATCCGATGATCCTGTGAGTCCATTCTGTCCAGAATGCTCTGAACTGGTTTACTTGTACTTTTAGTACTCATGGCCCTTTCGTACTGTCACAGTAACTCAGCAAATAATCACACAACACAGTACAGGTAAGTTTAACCAGTTTATTGAAGAAAATAATAGTAGCAATAGAAATAGTATGAATGATAATAAGAGCGAACACTTGCTCACCCTTGGGGAGACAGGAGTAAGGACAGTGTAGTCCACTACTCAAGCTGACAATGAACTGCAATTGGATAATAGATAACACGGGTACTGCTCCAGGAATAGTAACGGAGAGTACCCTCACAACCTCCCGAGAGAAATGTCAGATGATAGTGCACAGTAACGTACGGCAAGGTACCGAACAAAGGCCACACAGCGGAGGTGCACTAGGAGGCTGCCAAATACGTAATTGCAGTAGCAGAGTGCGAACTCAGAGAGAGACAGGCAGAGACAGCAGGGAGCACAAAAAGGTAGTGTACCAGGAGGCAACTGGTATAGCAAAATAGGTAACACTACAAGCCCTGCAGTAATGGGATCGCACAGTGCGAAGGCAACAGACAACTCTACCAGCAAGAAGAGTTGTACCGGCTAGGTAGTGCCCTGAGGCAAAGGGATCGCACAGTGTGGAGGCAATTAGCAACACTACCGGCAGGGTAGCAGATGCACCGAATAGGTAAAGCTCGCCTACAGCTATACCTGGGGACAGTGGTAGTCAGACAGGAGCGAGAGTAGCACGGAGTGTAGGTCAGACAAGCCACAGTCAGGAACCGGATCAGGTAGTCAGCCACAGCCAGGGTCAGCACAGAGCGGGTAGTTGGACAAGCCAGACACGGATCAGTTAGTTAGATGAAACCAGGGTCATACACCAGATCAGATAGTCAGACAAGCCAAGGATCAATAACCAGGAGATATCGAATACCAAGCAAAGGTCAAAACGAGCAACACTGGAATGCGCACAGAATCACCATGAAAGGACGACTAAGCCCAGTTTGCGGGAAGGTTATAAGGCCGCTGCCGAGGGTGGAGCAATCTAGGCCACACAAACAGGAAACTACAAAATAGTGAGTGTGACGTCAGAGACGCGTGCCCGCCAATAATGGCAGACCAGAAGCTGCGTCCAGAACCCACCAATGGATAGCAGAGCAGGCAAGGAATAACAGGTACCGTGATACTAACAAGAAAAAAAAAGAACTACAGTACATTCCATGGATATGGATCGATGTTTACAACAATATGTCATATGAACTTTATAATTCAGACAGTTCACCATTCTCTTTGTAATCCCAGAGGGACCCAAGAAATGCTAAATAAACAACAGGTTCATAGATAAAATGAACTATTGAACAAACGTATTCCAAAATCAAAGCAAATTGTTTTCAGGATTACAGCCCATTCCATAAGATCAATCAGTACATATTAGGCTTATAAAGCCTCTTAGAACTTTTTTTGCAAAAGCAGCTACTTGGTCTTCAGCCCACCTTCACTAAGTTTTATAAGGTCAATGCCAGCTCTGGACAAAAAAAGCTTCACAGGCAGTATTGGGAGAATTATCCTCTCTCCGTCCCTATTTTGGAACCAATCTGGAACATACCCATGGTTCCTGGGTTCCCATATTGCCCAATTAGAAGCAAGAGAAATGGGATTTTTTTTTTTACTTACCAGTATCTCCTTTTCTCTTTGTCCATTGGGAGATACAGGGCATCCCACCCCATAAAAAAAGAAATTAAAAATATATAAGGGGTTGCACTGATGCAATGATCATTATTGTGGCTGTATTTGTGGTGATATTGCAATCTTCGCTAATTGAAAACTGTGTATCTGACATGAGGGGAGAGGTTAAAAAGGTTGAGGAATGGGATGCGTTTCAACTTATCAACCAATAAGAATTAAGTGGCCAGCCTCTTGATGGATGGAATTTTAGTGCATGGTTCCTGTGTCCCTCAATGGCCTAAAAGAAAATGATTTATCTGTAAGTACACAAAAATTCCCTTTTTCTCCTAGCTGTGAGATGGGAGCAAGCTGTCACTAATAATCAGAATTCAGTTGGCTTCCTGCAGTCCCACATGAGCCTTAACCCATTGCTATCCATGGGAAAAGCACATGGTTTGCTGTCAATATTGACAGAGCACTACCATGCTGGCTTCTTCTCTCACTGCTAGAACCTGAGTGAATTGGTTCCCAGCGGTAAAAGAGTTCAAAGATATATAAAGAACTCCACTAAACAAATGTTTTTGCTTCCTGTTCAGAGATTCTGTTGTCCCTTCTCTTAACCCCTTAAGGACCGGTTGCGCACGCACGGAGTGATCACTTAAGGACCACGGAGCATTTTTTTTTTTTTTATAGAATCCGATTCCGGACTCCCTGAACGGCGTGCAGCCGCACGGGGAGCCCGGAATTCCATGACGGTCCTGGGGTATAACAACCCATGATGGTCCAGGACCGTCATGGGTGCTTAAGGGGTTAAAGCGGAACCTTCACTTTGTAGATAGTCGCCCTGCAATAATTAAGCCTATGGCGACTAGCTTCAAAATACTTCTAAAACCTTTCAAAAGTGGCATATTCTAAATAAGTCCTTAACCTCTTGAGTGCCAGAGGGGTACGGAATGCATTGCTTTGCAATGCGTTCCGTGCCCCTCTGGCACTCAAAGGGTTACAGCGGAACTTTCAGATAATAGCAAGCCGCCATGCGTTCATTAAATGCATGTAGACTAGCTTGAAAATAGATGTGTCTAAAGGAATCAGTCCCGTTTCGGGACTGACGGGCAGGTTAGTGCGGTCTGTGCGCCTGCGCCGTCAGTCCCTTCCGGTGACCATATGGTGCAAAGCAGTCTACTCTATGGAGACTGGGACTGACAGCGCAGGCACACAGACAAGATGTCTGCACTCTAGCCTGGGTTCCGGTCTCTAAACAGGACAGATTCCTTTAGACACAGCTATTTTCTTAGGGTAAGACATCTATTTTCAAGCTAGTGGCCATGCATTTAATGAATGCATGGCGACTTGCTATTATCTGAAAGTTCCGCTTTAATCTTCGGAGACTGACGGCCAGGTTAGTGCAATGTGTGCGCCTGCACCATCAGTCCCTTCCGGTTACCTTGTGGCACAGTGCAATGCTTCTTAGAGGAGAGTGGGACTGACAGCGCAGGTGCACAGACAAGATGTCTGCGCTGATGCCTGGCTTCCGGTCTCTGAAGATTTAGGATTACTTTGGAATCTGCCAGTTCTGAGAGGTAATAGATGTATTTTGCAGCTAGTCGCCATATGCAATCTAATAATTAACCACTGCAGCCCAGCAGCAGATACTTGTCATAGTATCCTCTTTTAAAGGGATGATCTGGCAACCGCATTTTAACCCCATATTCTATGTGCTTGTCTTTAAAGGGATAGTAATGTTTCATAAAAAAAGCACCTCTAATTAATCATCATAGTATTTGGACTATTCTGTCAGAGTTGTAGTTCAAGAGTAATTCAATGATAAAGTATCCCCTTTACTGATGTAACACTGTTCAGCCAGATCAGAAGGGAGGTGCCCAGGTAGACTGCAGAGAGGGACAATCTTCAATTACGATAAGGGAAAAACCTGAAAAACTTGTCAAGGGGGACAGGGCTTTCATTGTTCTCATAGGAAGAAGATTGTCCCCTTCTGTTATCTGACTGGTCTATGGACTGCATTCCACATCTGAGAAGAGATGGCTTACACTAGGTAACAGGGGCGGGAGGGGAAACTTTGTTTGTGAATATCTCTTAGACCATAAAGGTTTAAGAGATAAGACTTATATCGTTCTTCATGTTTTTTTAATGCCTACAAAATGAAATAAAGTTAAAACGAAGTATTACTATCCCTTTAAAGGGGAAATTTCACATGTAAAAAAATTTTTGGCTTGCAAGCTCAGTATAATGGTAAATGGAGCTTGCTGTAATGATAGACCACATAAACACCACTACGAAGGAAAGCGTGAATGCGTTCCCTGGGACAACTGGGAGGGAGGAGAATTACAGGACTGGGAAGCTGCTGTGCTGAAGATACAGCATTCCGCAGAATGCGGAAGTGCACAGATTGAAGTCTGCATATCTTAAGAACTACGCAAGTAAAATAATAAAAACAAACAAACAAACGAATCATAATATTTAATAAGGTAAGCACCTGGTCAAAAGTTTTTTCACATGTGAAAGTTCCCCTTTAAAACACTAACCGGTTCCAAGCTTCCCTACCTGTTAAAGAGATAGTAATGTTTCATAATAAAAGCAGCTCTAATTAATCATCATAGTATTTAGACTTTGGAGAGTGTTATTTCAGTTCTGTCAGAGTTGTAGTTCAAGAGTAATTCAATGACATAGTGTCCCCCTCCCGCCCCTTTTACTGATGTAACACTGTTCAGCCAAAGCAGAAGGGAGGTGCCCAGGTAGATTGCAGAGAGGCACAATCTTCAATTAAGATAAGGGAAAAACCTGACATCTTGTCAAGGGGGCAGGGATTTCATTGTTTTTATAGGAATAAGAGTGCCCCCTTCTGTTATCTGTCTGGTGTATGGACTGCATTCCACATCTGAGAAGAGATAGCTTACACTAGGTAAAAGCGGTGGGAGGGGTCAACTTTGCTTGTGGATATCTCTCAATGCCTCTAACGCCTACAAAATAAAGTTAAAACTAAGTATTACTATCCCTTTAATATTATTTAATTATATGATTTCATGTAGTATTTAGCTTTGAGTAATGTTAATTTTGCTAAAAAAGATCCGGTTTAAGTCTGTTGTACCAGGTTGTCTGTTGAATGGGCATGGTGCTATGACGCACTAGTGACTCCCTGACTAACTAGGGGAAATGTATCCCTGTAAATGTTTCTGAAATGTTGGCAAGTATGTATTATATATTCATACTAAACACAATGCAGCTATATAAGGTGTGGAAAATATGCTCATAGAATGCCCCCCTACCCATCTCCCTGTACTGTTAAATACATAAAGTTCCCAGATTTAATTTTAGAAAATATGGTCACCTTAATATCTATAAGGATTACATTTATAACACAGGGGAGTACATCTTGACGCAGACTAGCTGTTGTTGGATTACTCACATTATCCCACCCAATTTGGGGATGATGAGAATTGTAGTCCAACAACAGCTGAAGGGCCTAATTGTCCATCCAGTTTAAAAATTAGCACCAGCACCAGAGAACTGCACATTCTACCAGATTGCTAGGCTTCGTAGCAAGATAGGGCGGAACCAAGTTGTCAGTGACTGGTTTCCGGGGACTTATATTTTAGTGCAACCAGCAAAGGTCATTATACGAAATGAAGTCAATTTGGGGAATTAGATTTATAGTAATTCGGGTGAGTGTGAGCATTGCACTTACTGTTGCTTATATTACTCCTAGAGAGTAAAGGGCTTTACTTTTACATGCATTGCAGAGCAGTATGTTACACCATGGAGGATTGTGTCCTTGATGAAACCATAAATTGGAAAATGTGGCTTTCCAGCTGTTGGACAGCCAGCTTTGTATGATGGGATTTGTCAAACAACAGATGAGGAACCACATGTTGCCCACAAAACAGGAACATTGACCCTGTAGGTTACTTAAATCCTTAGAAGCTAGAGGGACTCAATGTATGGAGTATGCCAACATTTGTTTAAACAAACAAAAAAATATATACATTTTTTTTTCAATTATCAGTTCTTAAACTTAAATTGTGCTGGGTCCCAAGACCCTCTGTTGTTTTAGATGTCTCAGAAGTGATAGACTATTAATGTCTGTTAAACTGCCAGGGACAACAGTAATTCTGAAGAGAAAGTTGGCTAATCTCAGTATATTATTTTTTTGTATATAATTCCACTCATTATAAGCAAGCACAGAGGAATTTAATTAATCTGTAAAAATGAAGCACCCCCTGTTTGTTTTATATATTTCTGAACCTCCTTGATACATGCACACTAATTTTATGATTGTATCCTAATAGATTTCTTTCTGTGTAGTATCGGCACATTATTTAAACTTTTGAATTCACTTAGGCACATGTAACTTTATGGAATGGATTTTAAGATTTGATTTTAGGTAATGTGGCCATATTACACTTTTAATATAAGATGCTTGTTAAACTTCTATTCTGCAGGACTGCAAATAAATCAGTCCAGCCATGTATTGTATATATTTTAACACCTCACATTAAAATTACATTGTGGTCACATTACTTTTAGGGATATACAATTAAATGTAAAATAAATATCGCAGATGTTGAATGTGACTGCTGGGTTATATTTATTTATTCTTGTGCAGAAAGTGTATATATCACCACCTTTTAAAGGGATAGTGTAGCTGCACTGCACACTGACCTCAGCAGTATCACCATTAAAACTTTCTCTCAACAGGCTTGTACCACATCACAATCGACCCCCATTATTGCAGCCAAGCACCCTTATCAAGTGGAAGTGAAGGC
Source organism: Rhinophrynus dorsalis (assembly GCA_037306005.1). Taxonomy (NCBI): domain Eukaryota; kingdom Metazoa; phylum Chordata; class Amphibia; order Anura; family Rhinophrynidae; genus Rhinophrynus; species Rhinophrynus dorsalis. Next base: position 117,635,096 of record CM074727.1, on the reverse strand, counting down.
AGGGAAGACCTATCCTTGGTGCAGCTGTGGACACAGCAAGAAACAGGTGGGTACAATACTGAACCTTATTAAACAAGCTATGAGGTGCAATTGTGGAGAAAACCAGCTGCAACATTGGGTGACAAGTAGCATAATTTAACAGTGTGATTGCCAGAAGTGCTTTGCCTTTCCAATGCTATGCTTTGTAGTGTGTATATGGAACCCATCTTGGACTTAACCCTTTGAGTACCAGAGGGGTATGGAACACATTCTCCATACCCCTCTGGCCACTCAGAGGGCTAGTGGGTTAAATGGGGCCTTTAACTTATGGAATGCTAAAGAGCACTACACCACTTTTCTTTGAAATGCATTTGAGAGCTCTCTTTCAATCAATGGCAACTTGATTTAATTGTTTTTTGTTTTATTTATCCCCTGTGGTAAAGTTTGCTTCATAATTGCTCCCTGTTAAAAATAAGGCCGTGTCTATGCATTCCTCTCATTATCCATGTGCAGCGCTCTGTATTTTCTAATGCTGCCACTGTTCAAGAAATAAGATGTATGGCTGGTCGCATATTCTACAATCTCAGAAATGGCAATGCTAATGATGGGGGAGATTCACTAAGAGGTGATAAAGTGGAGATGACTTCTCCAGTTTATCACGTCTCCTGTTCTGTAGAGCCTATGCATTAAGATCTCCAGTGTTGAAGAAATCTTAGTGCATAGGCGCCATAGAATAACATAGGAATTGGAGAAGTGATAAACTGGAGAAATCATCTCCACTTTATCACCTCTTTGTCACCGCTTAGTGATATTTGTTTTTTGTTTTTTTTTTAATAATGTATATAGGGATTGTGAGTCCACATATATGTATTGTGAGTCCACAAAAGGCCAGATGCATAAAGTAAAATAGGAGCAATTCTGAGGCAAATAACTGAAACATACTAAACAATTGGAAATTGCAAAAATACATGTGCTAGAGAGCTCTTCAGCACTTATGACAGTGGTGTTCACGTTCTATCCTCAAGGGCCACCAGCAGGCCAGGATTTAAGGATTTCCTTGTTTAAGCACAGGTAAATTAAGCAGTGGCTTTTCTCAACAGTGAAATCCTTAAATCGTGGTTGTAAGTAGCTCTTGAGGACCAAACATGGACACCCATGACTTAAGGGGAAATAAATCCCCATTAAAATATAAATCAATGGTAATGTTTTTAATCAGTTGTGGAACACAGGAACCATGGGGTTAACTATTTTCTTTTTAGAGGCAGGGCACTTGAATACAGAGTTCTGTGGAAGCAGAGACTCCCTTCCAGCAGCCTAAGTTTGCAAGTGTCCTGGTAGGAGACAGCAGGGTGAAGATTCTTTTTTGTATTTTACATGGGGTGCTCATCCCCATTAGGTAGGCTTCTATCCTCTGTTCCTCCGGATTGCATATGTACCTGGGGTCTGCATGGGGAGGCTGTCATCAATTTACTAGCCACTTTTCCACCATATACTTTGGTTGAAGGTTTGGTCTTCTGATCGGTCTTGGAACAATTCTCTTCCATTTATGGACAAACAGCTGTTTGGTCCAGAGCTGGAAAGGGTCATTAGCTGAGCTAATGTCTCTGTTGCCCCAGACCGCTTCCAAATGCCCTTCTTATTATGTGCTTTTGTGCCCCGCCCCAGTACAAGTACGCATCCAAGGCTTCTATCCTCTGCGAGCCAGGCGCATCCTCCTCTGAAGTCCAGTGGAGCTGGAGTACATGATGGCACTGGGTTATCTGGTTTCACAACATAAGTAGTTCTATTTGCCCAATATCACACTCATAATCTGCAGTTGAATACTTTTAGGAATTGGTACAGATAGCAGTTTCGTCTCTCCCTCCTGATGTCTCCCTCTCTGGCTAGACAAGGGTAGATCTTCTCTGGTGGCTTCAGGAATCTCACCTGACACTGGGTCATCCATTAGTCATACTGGATTGATCTGTAATGAGACTGAATGCCAGACTAAAGCGTTGGGTAGCCCAGTTCAGCTCTCAGATGACCTCCTTTCTGATTTTTCTTTCAGGAATGCCATTGACAACTCTTTGGAGTCTGGTTTGAAGTCATTATTCCTTTCTATTGAGTCTGCTTGTATGTTGGCAGTATCTCTGACCTCCATCTCTAGGGGATGAAAGTCCAGCTAGATAACGCTGAGGAGGTGATTATACGTGGGGAAAACAGAACTGTCATTGTTGATACCCTGATGAAATGGAAATGAGCCATCAAACATATCATCAACTCCTCCATCAACCTGATTCAATCCAGGGCCATGTTTCTAGCTGTAGCAGCCAGAAGAGCTCATTGTCTATGCCTTTGTAATGTGAACTACGTGTCAAAAGTAAATATTTGCATGTTACCTTCTTTCAGCAGATTTCTTTTTGGTGTTTCATTGTACAAGATTATCAAAAAAGTATCTTGGGGTAAAGCTGGTTTTCTTTCCCAAAACAAGAGGAATAGAAAAGTGGATTTTGGCTCAGTGAGGACAGAGCTTATGTCCAGGAAGAGTGGACAATAGGTCCCAGGAGTGGAAGTAAAAATTTTGGAAATGTCAAATCCTGTGTCCAGGAGGAATCTAAGCCCTCTAGCAAGTTCTGTTGGTGTCCAGGTCCAAGGCAGACTAAAGTCTTGGGCCAATCTAACTTCAGATCAATTAATTCTAATGATAATCTTCGACAGCTACTCTTTTGAGTTCAAGTCCATCCCCAAGAAAGACATATATTCAGAACATAAAGAATGCCAGCATTTTCTTCAACAAGAAGCAATTTGTCTGGTTCAGGGAAATTTATTCTAGAAGGCCTCTGGGGACCCTCTCCTGGTGCTGGATTTTGAAGTATTAAAGAAGTATGTGAATATCGGGGAGTTAATCGGTATCATTGTAGAATAGGGACTGCCACATGACTGGATGGTCTCTTTGGATCTTCAGGATGTTTACCTTTATATCCCAATTATTATAAGATCTCACCATTGATTCTTGAGGTTCGAAACAGGGACAGACACTTCAGTTTTCTTGTGAAAAGAAAGGAGACAAGGTGAAGATCCTGCAGAGCAGAAAACTGTGTATTGCCCTGTCCCACACTGTAAGTGGTGATCACATCTTGAATGTCAGTATGCCTTGTATGTAATAGTCCACACCACCTTCAGATAGTGCCTGCAAAATCCTCAATTTCTTATCCACATATTGTGGAGACAACTGTAGGTCACCAATGACACTTTAAGTCAAAATAAAATACACATACATTATTACTGTCTGATGTGTTTAATATCTACATAGATACTACTTCAGGGGCAGAGTCAACTAAAATGACAACTTGTAATACATAAAATACATCTAAAGGCGTTAACCCAAAGAGCCCTTCAGCACCGGTCGTGATTAAATTCCTGTTTAAGGGCTTTCACATACGACTAAGTTCCAGTATGTTGAAGGTTCAGGTGTTGCCTTTCTCTACTTTAATTGGAATTAGATGGGCTACCCATGCATCAAGCCCATCTCTCAATTACGACTGACTTTGCAGAGGCTTGCCCATCCTGGGATTTGCCCTTCATGTTTTCTACCCTAACCAGTTCTCCATTTTAGACTCTATACTCTTGTCTCCTTTGGGGCTACTTTCTCTGTAGGTTGCTCTCCTAATCAGAAGAGTATCGGAACTGCAAATCGACTGCTGGTTTCTGTGTCAAGTTCTAATTTACAGTAAACTTTGTTCTCTTTATTCCATTGTCTACTGGTGAGCGGGTTTGGGGGTTAGTGTTTTTTTTTGTTTCCCCTCTCTAACCACTGAGACAAAAGAGATTGGGGAAAGGGATATTTTGGGGTTAGTGTTTCCTGTCCTATCAGTAGAGGAGGAAGCTTACCCCATTGGTGAATACTGCTGTGACATCTGACCAGGAAATGAATATAATAGTAAGATAATACAATTTTTCCTTTTTCTTTGTGCATATGTACCTAAATTCATTATCAATAGCTTATTCTAGCCTTGGAATAGGTAAATGTAAGATATTTCTTACCATTCTTCTTTTGTATCACACCTTGCTTTTTTTTTTTTTTTTTTTAACTGAATTTACCTCTCCTCCTTTCTTATTCCTTCAGCCTTTCTGTGATGGTTCTCATCGGAAAGCAACCTCTGGCCTCTCCCCACTGCGTTTCACCCCCACCCAGGACAAGGTAGTGTGGCTCTGCGGCTGCAAACAGACCAAAACTCCACCCTACTGTGATGGCACCCATAAAGGGGACGTTGTGCAAAGTTCAGCTCTGGGTCATCGGCCATAAATGGTGGTCAATATCCTGCACAAGGACAGATTTATCTTCTATGATGCCAAGGGGCTCCAATGTGCCTGCTTTAATTAATATAATGAACATTTAATTGTACCAATTTAATGCAGTATAAATGGATATAATTCAGTCTTCCAATCTCTACTGGCCATCCCTCACTTCCATACCCTTTAATAACAAACACTGTAGGAGGCTCACATAGGTCTTCCTGTGTGTCCAGCTCCCATGATCCCCTACAGCTGTTGGCTGTCTGAGGATGATGGGAATTGTATTTCCCAAAAGCTGAAGGGCCAGCAACTTAGTATCCCCAATCTAAAGAGTATTGGGTACAACTAACAGTATTTCAACTGTCACAAATGTATGTATTTAAGTAATTAACTTTGAAAACACTGTATTTTTTTATATACATTAAATGAGGATCAGTGTCAAAATGTCACTGATTGGGAGCACACATCACAATAGCATGTTTAAAATGTTGCTTTATTAACTCTTTCAGTGGTTGAGGATGATGGCAGTTCGACTTCCAGCTGTTGTGCAGTACAACAATTTAATACCGCTGTCCTGAACCTGACCTTTATTAGCCTAATGCTATTATGCTAACAATATAATACCAGGGCTTAAAATGTGAAGTCCTTTGCTACTAGCCAGACCTGAAAAGTTACTCACCACTGCAAGCCATAACATACCCACAAGGGCTGAATTTCTACTTACCAGGGCTAAATTGTCACTCGCCATTGACTAGTGGCGAGTGGAAATTTTGAGCCCTGATAATACTATCAAAATATCATAAATAACAAATCCTCATACCTAGGAACTCACTGGATCTGCCTGTTTTGAGGTCCATTGTGCACTCTCCTACTTGTTCTGCCCACTCCCACCCTGTCCCTCCCATATCCCTGTCTATTTAAATTCTAACCCTGCCTCTTAACCCTCCAACTTGTTAAGCCCCGCCAATGATGTAATAGTGTAATTTGGACACTCCTACCTCAGCCCTGTGTGTTCCCCTTGTCACTCAAATTAAGCCCCACTTGCATTGACATGAATAGCCTCATGTGGGCATGCATATATGCCTATTGTGTGTTTCTCTGGGGGATATGCACTAAAAAGTTCCCAGGTATGCAAATTTATACAGGGCTCAAAATTTCCACTAGCCAATGGCGAGTGAAAATTTAGCCCTGGCAAGTAGAAATTCAGCCCTGGATGGGCACTCCAAAACTTAATGTGCCTTGGTGCTCCTGCTGAAATTCCGAAGAAGTATATAAGAGTGATATAATTTATAATGATAACTAGCGCAGGCACTCATAGGACTTTGCAATTAAAAGTTATTTTATTAAGTTTCGACCCAGGCGTGAGGTCGACACATAATAAAATAACTTTTAATTGCAAAGTCCTATGAGTGCCTGCGCTAGTTATCATTATAAATTAGATCACTCTTTATATATATATATATATATATATATATATATATATGTGTGTGTGTGTAGAATGCTTATAAACCTAGAGTCTACCCTAAAAGCAAATGCCCATTCCTGTAAAAATCATCTCCCCTGTGAATCTCACTGCAGAGAGTGGATGGAGAGGACAGTGAATCAAACAGTTAACATTTTATATCTATATAGATATGTAAAACAGCTGAGACTTGAATATCTTCATGGAGATCCATTTAATCTTCTAAATCGGATATTTACTGACTTGTGATTATGGGCTCTCTATCTTTTATTTTACTCCTGCCAATGTTTTTTTTACCAACTAGTAAGGCTAATGTACTAAAGATAACCAACTGCACCACAGGGGAAAAATAATAAGTCCTGTTTAATGAGGTTCTTAGACCTTGAGTGCTAGAAAGGTCTATAGCTTTGTAGGGTTTAAAGGACCCATATAAATTGATGGGAATCCCCTCCCCATGGTGTAGTTGGTGTACTCATGCATTGTCCATCTTTTGCTCTCTGAGTAAGGCCTTAGGTTTTATCTCTGTATGAGTGCACTCTCTCTCTCAGTATGAATGCATTCTCTCACTCTATATGAATATATATGTATAATACTGCAATCCACTCTAGTTCAGTTGTTGTCCTGGGATACATTTTGCTTTAAATATGTTTATTGTAAATCTTTTGGTTTATAGAATCTTGTTTGTGATTAAATTACAGCAATTGACATCAATATATAATAAATGTGAGATTACATGCACAAAAACATTCACACCTTCGTGTATACATTCTAACATCCACGTCCTGTGTATTCATTCCAAACTGTTGTCTGCTATATTCACATCAAGTAAGAACACTATAAGTAAGGTAATATGTGCCTGTTCTGCATGAATTTGTTTCCTAAATGCCATCTTTCCTTTGTACTTGATATCATGGCTATGGAAGTGGCCACGATTCTTTGTTACAAGATTCCAGAACCCCAGACTTATCCCACTGAATTGCTCTTAGTAAGCATTTAGTGGGAAGAGGTTGATCCTGAAAGCTTGCAACAAAGGATCATGTCTGCCTCACAACATAATTTTCAGTACTGATTCAAGATATGTTTTGGGACACCAATCTAGACCGAATTGACTCATAGTTCCTTTCTGGAGTTTCTGCCCAGATTAATATAAAGCTGTGGTTAGGTATTAGGAGGTGTTCGTGTTCTTTACTGGTGGCAGTAGTCTGGACAGGAAATAAACTGTGAGGCTGATGCACTAAGAGGCACTGCATTAAACAGTATCAGAAGGGACACATACCAATTCCTTTCTTTGAATGCTAGTGGAGTTACTAAAGCATTGCATTGCAAAATGTTGGAAACCTTTCTATCATTCAAGGGGGTTGAAAGTCCCATATAATCAGTAGGAATTTGTTTCCTATGTGCTAGTGGTTTGCCCCCAAATTACTCCACTTTCTTTGTGCATGTGTCCCACAGGAACCTGGAGCAGTGAGCAACCTAACGTTCCTTTCTCTTCCAGTGAAGCAAGGTCTGTGCAACATAGGATGTTGATAAAGGGCAATATCAGACTGTTTTTGAAAGCAGAAAGGAATTTTTTTTTTATCCACCTAGGGCAGTGGTTCTCAATCTTTTTTTGCTCGGGGCACCCCTAGCACATAATCTAGAACATTCGGGGCACCCCTAACATATTTAATGTACTTTATCAAGGGCATAATAAAGGGTACAATACATAAATATACAGTTATTATTAGGTCTTACAGTCATAATAACAAAACTAAACATATTGTGCAGAACAATTTCTATGAATCTTTATTTAAAAGTCCATTTTTGTTAGTCTTCATAGAAAATGTGGGGCACGCTAAGATGATGTCCGTGGCACACCAAAGTGCCACGGCACCCTGGTTGAGAATCACTGACCTAGGGCTTCAATTTTTTTTTTTTTTTTTTACACTTCTCCAGATTAACAAAAAAGTGTTATGCAAAAGGTTCAGTTTGATCGACATCAGGTTATGTTACCAAGCAGTTTGCATACCAAAATATTACTTCATTGCATACTCTGCATGTTTTCTCCTGTGTTCTTTTGTAAAGGATTAAACAGGGGGTGTCCCTTGTGCAATAGCAAATGGCAAATCTAAAACCACCACCAGGACACCTTGCAAGTGAATACTCAAAAGGATATTTGCTGGGATACCACTTTTGTTGGACACAGCTTCTGGGATGGTAAAAACCGCTCCAGACACAGTTTGCTAGATATAGCTTTGAATGTCTGTTAATCCACATGCGTACCAAACGGCATAACATATAGAAAATAAGAAAAGGAAGGTACCCAATAGTGAAATATAGTAGATGAGCCCGAACAGTGGTGGGCTGTCGCGGTGCAGTCATGCCCAGTAGAGTCTGCCCGCTCTGTGGCTGATACAGAGCTGGACGCTCTGAAGTCAGACTTCTGGTCTGACTTCGGAGCACCCAGCTCTGTATCAGCCTCGTCACAGGCAGTCTCTACTGCGCATGACTGCTTCGTTACAAACTTTCTAGCTAATTATTATAGAGGATACACAATCCAGGTAAAGGTATAAATGTTCAACTCACAAACAAAATGGTCGGGTTTATGAAGATAAAACCTGACAACACAGAAATCTCAGAGATAATCTTGTTTCCACTTGGGTTACACCGTATTTTAATTGGGGTGCAGGAGGGGAAAAATACACTTTCTCAAAAATAAATGGCCACAGTATCTATTATTGTGGCTATTTATCATTGAGAAAACAGCACATAAACATGTAAGAACTGGCCCTTTTTATGTAAATGGGATTTTATATTTTCTAATCACTGATTGTGAGAGTAAGCTGCCTTCGTTCTTCAATATTGTGGCAATTTACCTTTGAGAAGCATTCATTCCTTCTGCACCCTGATTGAAGGTCCAGTGTACTCCGAGCAGAGATGGGATTATTTGTCCACCTACTGTGTTGTTCGGTATCATCGTAAACTTGACAGTTTCCTTTGTGAGTATAATTTTTCTGCGTTTACCTGGATTGTGTATCTACAATATTTAATTCTTGGGTGTCCATCTTTTCTCTGTTTAATCATTTGAATGCCAGAGGAGTATCCAAAACATTTGGAACCTTGTGGTACTCGGCAGGCTAAATAAGGTGTGGGTGCTGGTTCTCAAACTAGAAGATCTGCCCTCAATGGAGGGGGAGCATGAGGATCTTCCAATGGGGTGCAAGACTTTGCTTTAGCACCAAACCTTTGCATTGGTATCAGTGAACTATGAAGACATTCTGCTGCCCTAGGCCCAACTAAGTATGTTCACTCCAATATGCATTTTGTCACACCCTCACTTTATCTAGCCCCTGTAACAGGCCATGGCTCTTCCCATATAGACACAGAAGTAATGTAAATAACTGACATCCAAGGACTTAGAAGAAACTGGTAAATGTTGATTTATGAAGAAAGATTATTTGGGTATGTTCACTTTGGGAAAGTGGTGTCTATGAGGAGGCTGTGATCTCTGAGGCATTCATTTTTACAACAGTGACTTTTCTTTAGAAAATGGATATAGACACATGGTGACTGTCGCCCAATCTGCTGCCCTAGCCCTAAATACATCATTGATTGTTATGCAATATGACCGTATCCATATTGTTGAAAAGTGACCATGCTTGGTTTGTATAAATGCCTGCCACAATGTAAAGACTGCATAGCAAATTGTTTTTCCAGATGATATCAGGAAATAGATGATGCTAATAAAATTATTAAAAAAAGAAGTGTGTAGTTAGTTTAAAGGGATAGTAATGTTTCATATTAAAAGCAGATCTAATTAATTATCATAGTATTTGGACTTTGAAGAGTGTTATTTCAATTCTGTCAAAGTTGTAGTTCCAGAGTAATTCAATGACAAAGTATCCCCCTCCCTCCCCTTTTACTAATGTAACACTGTTCATCCACAGCAGAAGGGAGGTGCCCAGGTAGACTGCAGAGAGGGACAATCTACAATTAAGATAAGGGAAAAACCTGAAAAACTCATCAAGGGGGCAGGGCCTTCATTGTTTTCATAGGAATAAGAGTGTCCCCTTCTGTTATCTGTCCAGTCTATGGACTGCATTCCACATCTGAGAAGAGATTGTTTACAGTAGGTAAAAGGGTCGGGAGGGGGAAACTTTGCTTGTGAATAGCTCATAAACCATAAAGGTTTGAGAGATAAGACTTATATCATTCTTCATGTTTTTTTAATGCCTACAAAATAAAATAAAGTTAAAATGAAGTATTACTATCCCTTTAAGGCGAGCATCATGGTTTGATAAAAAAAAAAAGGGGGGTGGCATTATGTGAAAAATGTTGGGACCCACTAGTGCTGCTTGTAAAAATTGGTGATGAAAACTACCAATGCAGGAGGTACAAGATGAATAGTCACCAGTATCATGTTTCTTCTTACCCCTGGGTCAGGTAGGAGTTAACTGGGGTACATAAGCTACCAGAAATTGTCAGATATTCTGGCACTCAAAGAGTCATTGGACTGCAGCTCCCTCCACCACCACCCCCATGCATTTTTTGAGTGCTAGATGTGTGGGTGACACATTGTACACACCTGTAATATGCAAATAGTTTAAAGGGATAGTAATACTTGTTTTATATTTATTTTATTTTGTAGGTATTAAAAAAAAGATGAAGAATGATATAAGTCTTATCTCTCAAACTTTATGGTTTGAGAAATAATCACAAGCAAAGTTTCCCCTCCAGCCTCTTTTACCTAGTGTAAGCCATCTCTTCTCAGATGTGGAATGCAGTCCATAGACCAGACAGATAACAGAAGGGGACAATCTTCTTCCTATGAGAACAATGAAAGCCCTGCCCTCCTTGACAAGTTTTTCAGGTTTTTCCCTTATCTTAATTGAAGATTGTCCCTCTCTGCAGTCTACCTGGGAACCTCCCTTCTGCTCTGGCTGAGCAGTGTTACATCAGTAAAAGGGGCAGGAGGGGGATACTTTATCATTCAATTACTCTTGAATTACAACTCTGACAGAATTGAAATAACACTCTCCAAAGTCCAAATACTATGATGATTAATTAGAGCTGCTTTTATTATGAAACATTACTATCCCTTTAAACCAGTGGTTCCCTACTAGTGTGCTACAAACATCCACTTCGGGTGCATCTCATTTACTAAAAAGACTAAAAAAATGTATATTGATGGAAATGGTTAGATGCAGTATTCTTGGGGAAAAAAAAAAAAAAGTTGAGAAACATGCACTCATGCTCCCTTTCCCCAAGCATCTGCACAACCCTATGTGTGCACTTTGTACTGAACAGCATAAATCACCTCTCACCTGGAACCAGAAGCCGTGTGTGACTGTGCTGTAACTCAACCTGTAGAAGACATGAGGTGAATAGGGAAGCCAGCTCTGTAGAGACTTTGGCAAGTGCATATCAGAGGCAGCTCCTAAATAAACATATTGGTTTAATCTGTTGTGTCATTGTGGTGTGAAAAGCTTTGCCCATCCCCCTATAATGAGTAATAAATAGTATTGTTTCTTAACCCTTTAAGGACCCTTGATGGTCCTGGCACTTCAGGGGTCGGCAAGCCATAAAGGACCCATGATATGCCAGGACTGTCATGGAATTTTTCTAGACTTTTTTATTCTCTCAGGATATTTGTTTCAACTGACTTTTAGGGACATTCTATAACCATGGTTTAAAATGAGAATTATTTAGAGGTATACAATTATTACAACATGTGGGGGGTTATGCAATAAGGCATGATAAAGAGGTGATAATGCAGAGAAGACTTCTCCAGTGATATCACACTTCCAGTTCTTATGTTATTCTGTGGAGCCTATGCACTAAAATCTCCAAAGGTGGAGAAATCTTAGTGCATTGGCTCCATAGAATAATATTGGAACTGGAGAGGTCACCTCTGTATTATCACATCTTTATCACACCTTATTGCCTAACGCAGTGGTTTTCTTAACATTTTGGGGGTGCATTTACTAAAGGTAGATACTGTGGCAGTATGGTTTTGTCGATTGTGTAGATACACATTGCCATATGCACTAAAATATAGGGATACGAGGGGAGGTCCTCATTGGCATACAAGTTTGTTGAACTACTGTGGAAGGGTCTGCCCTCCCTCAGTATGACAATCCTGAAGTCTGAGAGCATTCTCTCATTGTTGATGTGATGAGTGAAAATTCATAAATATGGTGAAGGCATGTCGAATGGCTATGTGGGTAGATTTTTATTAACCCCTTAGAGTCCGGTGACGTACCCGGACCGTCACGCTGGTCCGGCACTTAAGGACCAGTGCAGGAGCGCGGTGAGTAATACGGGGAATGAATTTGATCGCTCCAAGACCGGAGCAATCTCTTTCAGTCCCTCAGTTCAGCGTGCCACCCCACGTGATCAGTCACGTGGGGCGGCACACCGAAATTCTCTATCTGGTCCTTAAAGGACCACTCACCCTGCGACCGCTGGCCGTTAAGGGGTTAAACTGATGGGGAAGTGATGTTGAAGACACCTTAGTGCATACTGTCAAAGTGCATTCGATACTGCTCTGACATTCTGAGCCCTCTTTGACCTTTTGTGAATCTGCATCCCCAGTATATATAGTAAAATGCAGAAAATTCACCAACTCTTTACTGACATTGTAAATGAACTGTAAGTTATATGTATTGCTCCAAATAAAATTCTCTAAAGACTCTTTGGGGTCGATTCAATGACCTACAACTCTTTACTTGTTAGTTTGTCTGTTACACACCTCTCCTCTTCCCTGGTCCCTAAAGGGATAGTAATACTTTCAAATTACTAATCCCCATATTGTAGCTTTGTTAAAAAGAAACTTATTGCCCCCAGTGTCATCTCTCAAACCCTTATGGTTTCCACTTGCTGAAGGCAGACACAGTGGAAGCAACTACCGAGCAAGATAGATGTGCTGTGCTGTTCTGCGGTGATATTTTGCAAAAATTGAGGCAGGAGAGGCTCATAGTGACTGCTATCACTATGAGTAGGGTGAAAAATAATCAATGGAGGAGCTGGAAGGACCCTTATGTGTCCGCTGAGGAGGAGGAAAGGACCACTACTGAACCAATGCTGTCCAGTCCCTCTAAATCACCCCAAGGGATCTTGGGGAATTCAGTGGCAAGAGAGGGAGGAAAGGGTAGTACTAGTGAGAGCAGGACAGGTCAGCTGCCTGTACCTGCTGCCAGTGTTGAAGCTGCTGCCATCAGTGCTGAAGCTGCTAGTGTGTCTTGTAATACTCAGGAGGGGGGTGAAGGAGAAGATGATGCCATGTGTGATAGCAGGGGACCCTCTGTCAGATTGCTCGTCACCTCCTTTAAGCAGCAGTGAGATGTCTGTAATAGAGCAGCAGCACGTAGGGACTAGTGGTAGTGGTGATGTTGGGGTGGAAGAGACATTGATGGCCTTTTATCAGAAACTGAGAAGGAATGGGAGACCGGGATAAGGATGGGCACCACCACTAGCAATCAACTTGTGGAATTTGCAACTGCTCTAATTCCTGCTGCTGCTGAGATGCAAGAGCAGCAGGATGCTGAGGAGCAAGCTAGTGTGCCACAGACCACCGTGGGAATGGGGTCAACAAGTGATGCAAGACTAGAACAGGTTCCACTTGCCAGTGCCAGCAATACTCATGGTCCTTGTTGCAGTGCTAAATCTGAGGCAGTAGCAGCAACATTATCCGCTGCCACAGAAAGTGAAGGGGAATGTGGAGGACAAGAAGAGGCAGGCCATTCTTCTCCACCTGTTTCCTATCCCTCCCCCCAGAAGTCATGGGTGTTGGACTATTATTCTCTTCTAACAGGCACAGTGCAGTGATCATCAACAACGGTACAGTGCAACATTTGTGACGACAGTAAAAAGGGGAAAGGAGGGAACACACCTGAAACAAAGATACCACGACATTTATGTCAAACATGTTAATGCCAAACACCCATTACAGAAATCTAGCACCACTGTTACTGTACCCCCTGACTCTCCAGAAAGGCACTAAGAGGCGAGGTGGAGATCAAAGAGAAGGAAGAATAAAGAAACTCAGACAGACACTGGAAGTTCCATGACGAAGAAACAACTAGCTCGCCATCAACATCATCTGCTTCCTCTAGGGTAACAATTACATCTCCTGCAAGTCCATCTTGTGCATCGCTACCTCCCCCGCCAAATGATAGGCACACTGTTAACGTTTGGATATCGCAGTTCATCTCTACCCATTGCACACTGTGTGGTGCAATGACCACACATGCCAGTGTGGTGAAGGAGAATCGATACCAGGTGGCATCTGAGGAGATTCCATCCCGCAGAATATGCCAAGATTCTGGCAGGGAGGGTTTATCATTACTATTAAACTGTCAGCAAGGTGTCATGTGTCCTTAGCAGGGTCTGGACAAGGGGTATAGTGACAGCGGAAGTACTTGGGTTCTGGTGTCATGGTGTTTGGGTACAGTTGTGCCCCTAGATTTTATTTACCACACATACTGTACACCTTGCAGTTGCTGATGAGAGCCACAGTTCCTGCTCTCAATGGAAAAAAATATATTTCAATAATAACACACCCATGATTTTCGAGGAGAGGCAGGTGGAGAAGATTTAATGGCCAACTTCTTATTTTCTCCACATAGACTGGGGGCTACTTATTGTGCTGCTACTGCCTCAGGTGCATCACTGGAGCCAGTTGTGGAAAGTGGAGCCTTCATCATCCATCTTCCATGTTACTGCTATTGTTGATCCCATTCCCTTTCAGCTGCCTAATCATCCTGCTGCTTAAACAACTTAGCAGCAGCAGTACGAACAGCAGTTGGAACTCAGGAGGACATTTGACAGTAGCCATTGGCCAACATGACCTGCTGGCATTAGGCTTGTGTTTTGAAAAAAACGAAAAAAAACCACTAGTCCTACAAAAAAAATAAACAATTGGGGGGGTTGTTTCTAACAAGCCTAAGTCCTATAAATCAATGTTTCCTTAGGAATTGTGCCAAACAAGCTCAAGTTCTACAAATCAACGTTTCTTCAGGGCTTGGGACTAATAAAAAAAAAAAAATCAAACAAATCATCCTCTACAAAATACTCTATCAAGTCAAGCATCAGTCCACCCCCATGGCAGCTTATGTCAGGGGGTTCCTGTCTCTATCACTTTACATACAAATGTCTTATTTTATTGATTTTTTTTTTTTTTTATTAACTGTCCTCCCAGTAGCAGACAAGAAACCCCCCAAAAATCATCCCCTGTTCAACTGATTCTTTCCTCCACACCCCACCAGCACAGGCACCCTCATGCCCCTTTTATACTATGCCTTTTGGAAATAAAATAATATTTGCTACGTGAAAAAAGTGGAAAAATCAGCACTTTTCACTGGAAATTTCTCGCCAAGCGGAAAGTGCCATTTTCTCTGATTTCAGTTTGAGGCAGAAATTTTTGCCCATACCTAGTCAAGAATCTCTTAACTGAATTTTTTTTTGTGGCCCTTAATCAATTCCAATGCAAATTTGCTCTAAAGAGATTTTAGAACTGTAAAAATAAAGAAAAATGAGATGAAAATTTGGATAGTTTGAGAGAGGTTACCTTGGAAATTCTGGAGGAATTCTATGAAGAAGGAATGACTGAAGGACCCTCCGCAGACACTGGTAATGTAGACAAATCTATTAATTTTGTACGTGCTGGAGTCAAAAGAAAGTCAAGTTCTATCCATCTAATTACTAAAGGATTTATGTGGAAACCTTTAATAGACTGGTTTTAAGGGATTATAATCATTTCATAAAAAATAAAAGAGCTAAATTAGACAATCTGACCAACATGTAGAGAAACACACTGAATGAGCTTTGGAATAACAATATGATTACTGTAAGAGGGGAAGATAAGGGAGGAGCATTAGTAATTCAGAATGCTATGGATTATCTGAAATAAGGCTCCAGACTTTTGGGAGATCAGAAATCATACCGAATTTTGGACCATAGTCCAAGTTCTGCCTTCCTAGCTTCTTTTACAAGAGGCCTTGCAAAAGAACATTATTAGTCATGATGAATACAACTACATTTTTATTCATACTCCAAGTGCAGCTTTCTTTTATCATACCCCAAAAGTTCCTAAAAAATTTGGAGGATCCTCCAGAACAATAGATAATATCTGGGATCAATAGTACGACTTCTAATTTTACGTCATTTGTGGACAATTTTTTTTACAACCATGTGTTGTTTGTTTAAGATCATACATTAGGGACTTTGAACATGTCTTATATCAACGTGCCTATATCCAATGGATACCGAATGATTACATGTGGGCCACTCTAGATGAACCTCTAGAGTGCACCTCTGCTGACTACAGAGGCTATAGCCAGCTATTTGGATTTAAATTCTTTTTCTAGAGGTGGCATATTGCAATATATTTTAAAAGGGGCCCAGTTAATTACGTTTTTACATTCCAAAATAAGTTAAATCTGCAGACCCAAGATTCGCTCCCAGTTATGCAAATTTTTGTTTCGGATTTTTGGAAGAACAACAAGTGTGTTACAATGACCCATGGGAGTTGAACCTGGTACATTATGAAAGATACACTGATGACATTATTATCAGTAAGAAGCAGGAAGTATAGAGAGATAATAGATGGTTTCAACAATATTTCAGGGGCATCAGATCTACATCTGAAATTAATGACCAAGAAATTAACTTTTTGAACCTGAAATTCTATATCTCTGGAACAAGCATCTCCAAGTCTGTGTATATTAAACTTATTTCAAATAACCATTTACATGCCCAATGGTGTCACTTACAAAAGTGTAAACCCAACATTCCAGATGGTCAGTTTACTAGGCTGAGAAGGAACATTTGAAACCAAAGCCAAATCATGAATGATCTCTGGAGAGAGGCTATGAGACATCAGTGTTCATTAAGGGCTAGATGCCTGGAAAGGGAGAATCTTTTTGGTACCCCAAAAACTCTGTACCCAACAACTTTCATTACTCAATATAATTAATTGGCTAAACAGATACAAACTATTCTAGAACAAAATTGGGACATTTTAACCATTTGTATGCTAGAGATGTATCCAGTGCACTGCCTTGGATAACTGTGTGGCACTCAAAGGGTTAAAAGATCCTATACTGACTAATTATATACCAGAAAGAGGATTTTAGTCTTACCTGTTAAATCCTTTTCTCTTAGTCCATACAGGTTACTGGTAACTTTGGGTAGGCGATCAGCCCCTTTAAGTAGGCAGGAACAATTCTAGAATTGATTGCAGGGGGTGGAGCCTACCTTCCCTCCTTGGCTGCAGCTAGCCAACCAGCTCCAGAAAGATTTGAGACACTAACTATTGACTAGATAGTGGAAAGGAAAGAAGACTCCTGTGAGCATGACCCCAAAGGACCCCCACAATCTGCCACAGGAGAGCCAAGCATGGTTCCTTGACAGTGTGGGAGACTAGTAACCTGTGTGGACTAAGAGAAAAGGATTTAACAGGTAAGACTAAAATCCTCTTTTCTCTGTCGTCCAATGCAGGTTACTGGTAACTTTGGGATGTCCAACCTTTGAGTTTCCCAGAGGAGGGAAGTAAGGCAAGGACCAGACGCAAGGCCCCCAAAGTCACCAGATCGAATATGAGCCATCAGATCAGAGATAGCACTACAACAATGAAGTGTCAACAGACACTGAACAGGGGTAACAACACCCCAACTGTTACACAGCACACTGAACTAGAGCCAACAGGGCTCAAAGGTGAAGGAAGCACCAAGAACCAAAGAAAATCCTAGACAGGCAAGACTGCCTCCAGGATTTTCCTCCCAAAGCAGGCGTCAGCTGATGCCAGCACATCAACACGGTAGAACTTCGAAAAGGTGTGCACAGACGACCAGGTGGCAGCTTTGCACAACTGATCAGCAGAGGCCTGATTCTTGTAAGCCCAAGAAGCCCCAATAGATATAGTAGAATGAGCCGTGACTCGAAAGGGAACAGGTTTCTTCCGCAGCTCATAAGCCTTATGAATAGTAGACTTGATCCAGGACGCAATAGTCAATTTGGATGCAGGTCTTCCTGCCCTGGGACCCTCAGGAATGCCGAACAGCACATCAGATTGCCTGATAGACTCAGTGCGATGTACATAAAACTTCAGACAACGCACCACATCTAACAAGTGGAGATCTCTCTCCTTGTCAAGGGAGGGGTCAGGGCAGAAAGAAGGCACCACAATCTCCTGATTGATGTGGAACTCTGAAACCACCTCCTTGTCCTTGTGAAACACCAAATAGGGCGGTTTACAGGAAAAAGCATGTAACTCTGCAATACGGCGAACTGAAACAATCGCCAGCAGAAAAGCCATTTTCCACATCAGCAGGCGTATAGGAACAGTAGCCAAGGACTCAAAGGGAAGCTGCTGAAGAATGCCCAAAACAAAGTTAAGATCCCATGGAGGAGTGAGAGTCTTGAAGGCAGGACAAGTATGAGCAACGTCCTGGAAGAAAACCTTGACATCAGGAAGATGGGAATGTACCTCTGAAAGAAAACAGAGACATCAGGTCTGAACCTTAAGGGAACTCAAACGGAGTACCTTATCTACACCGTCCTGCACAAATGCCAGGACCGTAGGCAGATCAAATTCCTGAGACAGGTCCTTATCAGCACACCAAGACAGAAAGGTCGACCAGACGCAATGGTAGATCTTGGAAGAAACAGGCTTGCGGGCACGGAGCATAGTAGCCACCACACCAGAAGAAAAACCTTTCTTCTTCAATATTGAGGATTCAATTTCCAAGCCGTCAAGGCTAGCCGATGAACGTCCTCTTTCCACAGGTAACCTTGTAAAAGAAGATCCGATCGGCAAGGGAACCGGAATGGATCTGCCACTGACAGATCCAGAAACTCCGGAACCCAGGCTTGGCGAGGCCAGTACGGAGCAATCAGAATGACTGGAGAGCACTCCAGTCGTAATTTCCGTAATACCCCGATCAACACTGGCAGGGGAGGAAAGATGTAAGCCAGAGGAAACAACCAAGGAATGGACATAGCATCCACCTCCAGAGCTAGAGGGTCCCTCCATCGAGAGCAGACCCTCGGAACCGTCCTGTTGTGTCTTGTCGCCATCAGGTCGATGTAAGGAAGACCCCATTTCTGAACAATGAGGGTGAACACCTCTGGGTGCAGCTCCCACTCTCAACACACAGTGGACAGCGGACTGAGGAAGTCCGAAATGACGTCTACTCCAGGAGTGTGCACTGCGGATATGGCAGGAACATGTTCTTCTGCCCAGGACAAAATAGTCTTGACCTCTAACCAAGCAGTGAGACTTCTTGTTCCTCCCTGCTTGTTGATGTAAGCCACAGCTGTGGCATCGTCGGACTGTACCCGGACTGGACAGTCTTCCAGGTGAGATGTCCAGTGACTACGAGCATGAAATATCGGCCAAAGCTCCAACACGTTGATGGGAAGGAGAGATTCCTCCAGAGACTACCGACCCTGAGCACACAGGCAACCCAGGACCGCTCCCCAGCCGGAGAGGCTGGCATCCGTTGTCACCATGGTCCAGAAGGACACTAGGAAGGTCTTGCCCTTCAGCAGATTGGAGAGGACGAGCCACCACGACAAATTCCGTTCCACATGAAGAGGGAGGGATACTGACATCTTCAGAAGGTCCGGCTGACCCTTGCACACCTGGATCACAAACCTCTGGAGTGAGCCATGGCAAATGGGACTGCTTTTATGGTGCAAATGAACTTCCCCACTAGAGAGGACAGCTTCTTGGCTGGAGCTGGATCTTGAGCCAGAACAGCAGAAACCCTGTGGGCGATCTGGTGAGCCACCTTGTCTGTGAGAAACACCCTGCTCTTCTGAGTGTCAAAGAAAAGGCCCAGGAAAACCAGACGCTGGGAAGGGACAAGGTCTGACTTGCCCATGTTGTTGATCCACCGATGAAGAGTGAGAGCATGAATGCAGTTCTGAACCTGCTGATGATTGGTCGCAGGCAAATGTGAGATACTGCCTGCTGTCTGGATCAATGGCAATATGAAGGTACGCATCCTGAAGATCCAGAGAGGCTTGGAATTCCCCTGGGGACATAGCAGCAATCACCGTCCTTAGAGACTCCTGGTGAGAATGAGTCCAGATCACAAAGGAATTGAGATCCTTCAAGTCCAAAATCGGACTACAACCGCCGTCCTTCTTGGCGACCACAAAGAGGTTTGAGTAAAAACCCATATCTCTGTCCTGAACTGGAACCAGCTCTAGGACATCCTTGTCCAGAAGAGCCTGGATAGCACAGTTGAACAGACGGAGTTTCTCTGTGCCCTGAGGTGTATGAGAAGGAACAAAGCGAAAAGGATGAAGAGAGGCGAAAGGGACCCTGTACCCTTCCGTCACCACCTGTAAAACCCACGGGTCCGCCACTGAATCCTCATAGATGCTGTGGTAGTGACGCAGATGGCCACCCACAGCAGAGTGGGCACCTGGATTCGGTGAGTCATGCTGAAGGAGGCTTGGAAGCCTTAAGCTTGGAGGAGACCTTGGGCTTCCAGTGTTGTTTGGGCTTGGAGGAGGCATGTGGAGCTGAAAGAACCGCCTGGTTCGCCGGACGTGTCTCAGTCTGAAAGGAACGAAAAAAAGGATTACGCTTTCTTTCTGGGGACCAAAGGCAAAAGTGTACTTTTATCTCCTGTGGCCTCACTATTCGGATCTTAAAGGTCTGGCCCAAACAATGAAGTGCCTTGAAAAGGCAAGGAGAGCAAGGCTTTCTTGGAAGCAATGTCAGCAGACCAGATCAGATCTTGAGCCAAAGAGCTCATCTGGCAACCACAGACATGGTGGAAACCCTAGCCACCAAATGGATGACATCAAATAAGGCATCAAAAACATAATGCTGGGCCTCAGAAGTCGCAACATATCCAAAGTAGGAGTACCCTGACGGACAGCCAGGGTGAGTTGTTCAGTCCAGACTGCAATGGCCCCGTTAACCCATGCCGCGGCGAACGCGGGACGTATGGTAGTACCAGCAGCAGCAAAAATGGACTTGAGGGAAACCTCAAGTTTCTTGTCAGTCCAGTCTTTCAGAGCGGAGGCACCAGAACCTGGCAAGACAGTAGACTTAGCCTGGAAATAGGAGAATCCACTTTCGGGGGATGAACCCACTGAGCCGCCTCAGAAAAGGGGTAAAGCTTGGCAAATTTCTTGGAGACAGAAGGTTTTCTGTCCAGGGATTTCCACTCTTCAGACACAAGGCACAAGAGTGGGGTTAGGTGGAAAACAAGTAAGGGGCTTTTTTTAGGCACCTGAAATCAGAGGGATCAGAAGGAACCTCTTGAACTAAGGGAACGTTTAGGGTAATCAAAGCAGCCCTGATCAGGCCCTCAGCTGAGGGCTCAGGATCAGCCTCAAAGGGGTCCCAAAAAACTGAGAGGAGCCCACAGCAGAACATTCCTCAACATCTGAATCCACCAGCAGTTCCTCCTCAGAGGAATCTGATACATCAGGTACTGCCTGTGGTTTTGGCCGGGAAGACTTGACGGAAGACGGGGTCTGCCAAGAATGGAAGACCCCCTGTAAATGGGATGGAAAGAGTTGCAGTGTAGACCTAAGGTCCCTAGTACCAAACTTGAACTCTTGCACCCAAACTGGCTCTAATGCATGGCTGGAGGTCCCTGGGAGACTCTCAGGGACATCAGAACATGCTGGGCATAAATGACCTGAGAATTCTCTAGGTAACCCTGAATGACAGGAAGAGCAATGCGCAATGGGTGATACAGAGACCCCAGCATCCTTAGTCTTAGGTCTGGCCCCAAGCTCCAACGGATTAGAGATTCTCACAGTGTCAAAAATGTTACAGTATAAGAAATCACCCAATTACAGTGTGTAGGATTAAAGTTTCACCCCAGAAATCGCTAAAACAGACTTATCTGGCAGGCGAAGGGTTAATCAGCAGAGGAGAGAAGGAGATTCCAAGCCGTGCATAGGATACTCATTCTGGAAATGGCACAAAATGGCTGTCGCGGCGGGAGCAAATCAGAAATGAAAGAGCAAAGCAAGTAGTCATGGGAAATTAAGTTTTCCTAGAAAAAGTACCCCAACAGTGCCTGAAGCCCCCCTGACCCCCCAACACACTAGAAACATGAACCAGATGACTGAGCAAGGGCAGACAACAAAAATGAGCCATCTCCGAAGTCGCTAGGTGGAGCGGTTGCTTGATATTCTCTCTTTCAAGATCCAAACTCACTGACCCCATCATTCTATCCGTAGACCATACAACTTGTTAAAACTACTTACCGTAATATAATTCTAGCTTAATACAACTCTCATCAACTAGTAATTTAAACCTAGACTGCTCAGACTACTTCCAAATGATATTCTCATTGGACAAAACAAATTTCCGTAGTCAGAAAATAAACAGAAATACAAAAAACACTTCTGTATGACTTTATTAATATACACAAGAAGAGACACCCAACAACCCCTAAAATCCCACCCACCTGGGGCAAACAGTTTGAGGGGGCAAGGTTACTGTGGAGAATGACACCTTATTGTGCAATATTACTTGTGAAGTGAAAAGCTGACATCACCCAGCCCTACAGATTACAGAGACTAGGAAATGGAAGTTTTAAGGTGAAACTTAAGACCTCATAACAGTTTAAGTGGTTATGAAATAGCTTTCAGAATCACCTATATTAACATTAGCCATTTGATTTTAAATCGTGATCTGAGATATTTAGCTTTATTGTCCATTTATGCAAATTAAGATTGGCTAACAAAAATACAGGCGATTCTGAAAGCTCTTTCAGAATTACCCAAATCATTATAAAGTTTTAACTCCACTTAAGGCTTCGAGAATTTGATTCCCACAGCTGGCAGGGAACTGCCTAAGATACCAAACACATTCCCCTGTCCATTTTCTGTCCCTTTAACCCTTTGAAGCCCAGAAGGTTGTGCAATGTTTTACTTTGCAATGTACTGCTTGCCCCACTGGTCTTCAAAGGGTTAAAAAAGGGGTGAGTGCCCCAAATCTCAATTAGGCAATATGTCCAGGTTTTCCTATCACTCAGTATACAAACATTTAGTAACAAAATGAAAGATTAAAATGGAGATAGGAATATAGGACGTTTGCTGCATTAATTAAATGTCCCTGCTATTCCACAGGCTTATAAATTATGAACAGAAAAGTTACAAAAAAAGGATTTAGGTCAGAGTGGGGTTTAAATTACACTTGTTTTGTCCATAGAAAATAAGAAAATCCTTTGTCTATATACATATGTATAAAAAGATGTGGAGGGACACAGGATTCAGGTAAGGGGGGGCCCGGGTACCCCATTCAGCGTTACTTTACGCCCTCGGCTAGCAGAGTGCCCGTTTTGGAGGGTAGCGTTAGGGGGCTGCTCAGTGTTGGGACTTGGAGACCCCTGGTATGGGGTTGCAGGGCTGGGGAGGGAGGAAGATGTGGAAGGAATGGGGGCTGGACTGCTAGCCTTGTCGCTGGCTGACTCCCCTTCTGAAGTGGCTCCCCGGTGAGGCTCCGTAAAGATCCGTGGGCGACTGAACCTCAATCTCTTGCAGGTTGGCTGTACCCGGTACTTGAGGGGAAGAGGCCCCGTCTGTGCAAAAAAATAAAATAAATAAATATAATTAAGAGACTGGTATCTGAGACCTAAAGAATTTTCAAAGAGGAAAGAGAAAAAAAAACAAAACAAAAAAAAACCAAAACAGTTTCTGCAGCAAACAGAAACTACACTGTAGGGGAAACTATGGAAAATTCCCAATGATTTAAAATGGGGCTTTTAATCAACTGTAAGCTAGACACAATGCGATGCATACCCCTCTGGGACTCAAAGGGTTAAAAGAATGGGAGTTGGAGAATGTTGTTTATATTTGTCCCCTATGATGCAGTTGATTTTCTCTAAAACTTCAACACTTAAAGGGATAGTAATACTTCGTTTTAACTTTATTTTATTTTGTAGGCATTAAAAAAACATGAATAATGATATGTCTTATCTCCCAAACCTTTATGGTTTAAGAGATATTCACAAACAAAGTGTCCCCCTCCCACCCCTTTTACTGATGTAACACTTTTCAGTCAGGGCAGAAGGGAGCTGCCCAGGTAGACTGCAGAGAGGGACAATCTTCAATTAAGATAACGGAAAAACCTGAAAAGCTTGTCAAGGGGGGGAAGGGCTTTCATTGTTTTCAAAGGAATAAGAGTGTCCCCTTCTGTTATCTGTCCAGTCTATGGACTGCATTCCACATCTGAGAAGAGATTGTTTACAGTAGGTAAAAGGGGCGGGAGGGGGAAACTTTGCTTGTGAATATCTCATAAACCATAAAGGTTTGAGAGATAAGACTTATATCATTCTTCGTGTTTTTTTAATGCCTACAAAATAAAATAAAGTTAAAACGAAGTATTACTATCCCTTTAAACTCTTTGAGTTGCCTACCCCTCTGGCACTCAAAGGATTAAGCAAAAAGTGGACCTGGCAACCTAAGAAAAGTTTAATTAATTTTAAAGATGATTAAAAACTGCTCCTCATGTTGCAATAGGGGTTTTTTGTGTACATACTGATAAAATCCTTTTCCATTTGGAACACAGGAACCATGGGGCAAAGTATACTCTGGCCGGGAGGGCAGGGCACTTGCCTTAAAAGTCTCTTTGGAGGCAGAGACTCCCTCCCTACTCTGCTTAACCCCCACCAGACATGATTAGTTCTAACAAATAGAAAAGATCAAAAACAGAAGTGACGCAGGAAAGGGGGTCAACCTGAACCACAGAACCCAAAAGCCCTCCTGCCTGGAACTCAAACACCTTGTTTTTCTCCGGGAGGGAAGTCCTGTGTCCACATGGACTAAGAGAAAAGGATTTATAGGCAAGAACACAAAAATCCCCATTTCTCTTTCACCCAATGTGGAACATGGGAATCATGGAGCTATACCAAATCTATCCCAGAAAGAGAGAACCCCCCCTCAAAAAACAGACCTGTTCTAACACAGACAAAATGGAACAAATCTGAACCTCAGGTGTCAATGGACACCTGCACATCAAACTGCAGGACCTTCCTTCCAAAACTGGCTTCATCTGTAGAAAGAACATTGCCACAGTAGTGTGTAATAAACCCGTGAAGGGATTACCAGGTTGCCGCCTTGCACAGCTACTCTCCACAGAGGTCTGGTTATTGAAGTCCCATGAGGCACTGACCACTTTGGTCGAATAAGCTGCCACCCTAAAGGGCACAGGCTTCTTCCTGAGAAGATAGGCCCGGCAAATGGTCATTAAATCTAGAAAGCCGCTTTAGACTCAGCTTGACCCATACACGGGCCCTCAGGAATTATGAATAGCAAGTCTGATTTTCAGAAAGGCAGCATGAAATTAATGTAGCACATCAAGCACCTAAACACTTTGAAAATATGAAGCTCCTGCTCCTATCTGTAAGATGGACCCAAACAAAAAGAAGGAAGAGCAAATTCCTGGTTAATGTAGAATCCAGAAATAACCCACAGATGAAACCAATCAAAAGTTCTCAGAACCACTCTATCACAATGAAAGATCAGAATGGGAGGTTTACAGGACAAGGCCTGAAGTATGCAACCCACCTAACAGACACAATCTCCAGCAGAAAAGCGGTCACAAGAGTAAAAAGCCAAAGGGAAACAGAAGGCAAAGCCTCAAAATGAGTCTTCTTAAGCACTCCCATGACCAAGTTCAAGTTCCATGAAGGAGCGGGATCCTGAAAGACTGAGTAGGCATGAACCACCCAATGAACAAACATATGCACATCCTCCTCTGCAAAAGTACAGATACAGCAGAAATCTGAACTTACATAGAGGTAAGACTAGGTCCTTTCTGAAAGCCATCCTGAAGAAAGGCTAAGATAACGGGAAGACAAAATGATGCAGAGACCCCATGTAGAACAAAGACCATACCCTATGGTATGCTTGGATGACACTGGCTTGCGATCCTTCATCTTAGTGGCAATGACAGAATCAGATAAATCTTTCTTCCTTAGGATGCTGGTTTCAAAAGCCAAGCCTTCGAGGACAACTTTTCCAGAGTGGACACAGAGTCAAGAGGTCCACAAGGAGTGGAAATTAAAACAGCTTGATCCAAGAACCAGGCCTGGTGAGGCCAGAATGGTGTGATCAGAATTATACACGCTCTCTCCATCCTGTCTTTGTTCAGTACCCTAGGAATAGAGTTTTACTCTAAGGTAAACTGTTACTAAATGACAACTGAGTCCACTGGAAGCAAAAACTTGCGGTTCAACCAAGTGAACATTAGATCCATGTCTCAAACACTATCTGGTTGAGTTTCCAATTCTTGGGATCCCGAAGCTGACAGTTGAGAATGTCTGCCACAGCGTTATCTATCACTGTTATGTGAAATGTGGAGAGAGCCAGTATGTGTGCTTCCGGCCATGAGGCTGCACTCTGGTGCCTTCTTGGTGGTTGATGTAAGCCAGCTCCGTCACATTGTTGGACTGAATGTGCACCATCAAATCCTGGAGGGACTGAGACCAATGCAGCACAGCTAGATGAATCACCTCTAGCACACTGGTAGGCAGAAGACTTTCTGTCTTAGCCCGAGGGCCCTGAGCTGTGTGAGTGTCCATGGCGGCTCCCCAGCCAGTCAAGCTGGCATGCGTCATAACGATCACACAATTCAGAATTACCAATGTCCAGCCCAATAAAAGACTGGACATCTGAAGCCACCAGTGAAGATCTGACTTTGTCTGGTCAGATAAGCACACCACACTGGTAAGATGACACTGCTGCTTGGACTAGTTTCTAAGAATCTCCAGCTGCAGGTCCTGAAAGTGGAATTGTGCATAAGAGACCGTCTCCAAGGCAAAGACCAGAAACCCTGCACCTTTGCTCCCTCAGAAGTGTCAAATCTTAAGCTGAGAAAGAACAGGTCCTGGGACAGAACCAGACGGGATTTCTTGAAATGGAGTACCCATAAGTGTTCTTAAAGAATGGACATATAAGTCTGAAAGTGAAGGTGCAGAGCCTCCTCTTAAGGAGCCTTTAACAAAAGATTGTCTTTGCTCTCTTTTCTGTTTTTGTATTTTTGTCTGTCTGTGATGTGGGTTGCGTACCGTGAACCCAAAAGACAAGCAGTGACCATCTCAGGAATTTTATTTGTGGGAATGCATATTTTTATAACAAAATTGTAGATAGTTGAGCAGATTTGTTTTTCTTTTGGTCTACCGTCTACTTTTGCTATTTGTGGCTCCTCTATCTAATACTGTAAGTTATCTACTTATTTTTGGCATATACTATAATACAACAGCTTGCATATTAATTGCTTCCAGAAAGGACATAAAAGCTAGTCTGGAAAAACGTATGTCACAGAGTAATGCTAAAGAAAATGTCAATGTGAAGGAACTATTCAGCAGACATTGGGCTCACAGTTGAGACACTGGTGGGATTCCATTCTGTTGAAACAATATTTGGAAAGAAAAGCAATACCTAGAGGATTACAGATTTTTAAAAAGTCTCCTTTCCAGACTAAACTTTTTTTTAGGAAATGGCATGAAATATTGAAGAATTGTTCCCTCTCTCTGATTAATGATTTGATCGCATTTAGCTTAATCTAGACAGAAGAAGTATCCACGATAAATCACTCATTGAGGATGTACGAGTGCTGACAATTATTACTAAAATAGAACTCCAGACAAGAAAACAGCAAAAGCGGAATACAGATTTGATGTATTATTCCACCAATAAAACACTGCCAAAATTTAACTATACTAGATATATAAACAAAAATAGTTTTCCTCTCAATAAGGTTGGAAGTTAAATGACTATCATACTGATAATAGAAAACCTTTTAAAGGGATACTAATGATTAATTTTAAGTTGATTTAATATTGTAGACATTAAAAAAAGGTTAACATCTATGTAAGTCTTATCTCTCAAATCTTTATGGTTTGAGAGATATAACTTGCTAAAGTTACATTTTCCTGGCTGTTTTACTCAAGTCTTCCATCTAGCTGACAGCTGCAGATTCCAGTCATTTGACCAGACAGAGGCTCTTCAGCAGAGCTGAAATCACGCTATTTAGAAATAAATACTTCATTGGAACAGTCTACAAAGTGTGCTTGCAAACCAGGCACACTTTGTAGACCGTTCCAAATTAAATCTTTATCTTTAGATATCGCTATATCGGCGCTGCTGAAGAGCCACATCTGGTAAAGCGACCAGAATCTGCCTCTGACAGCTTTACAGCTCGTCAAGCAGAAAGGGGAGGGACCAGAGAACTTTATTTTTCTATATCTCTCAAACCATAACGGTTTGAGAGATACGAATAAGTGCAAGTCCTCTAGACTGTAAGCTCTCACGAGCAGGGCCCTCTGATCCTCCTGTTCTCCACATCTGATTGTACTATTTAATACCTCTGTATGTCTATTCCCTATTGTACAGAGCTGTGGAATTAGTTGGCGCTATATAAATAAAGAATAATAATAAAGTAACCGTATATACCATATAGTTAATACTTTTTTCTGACGTTACTGTTCCTTTAAAAGAAAAAATTGGAGGTTATAAACTGATGATATTCCAACTACAATCTGTTCGTATTGTAATAGATGTAAAATTCCCTTGAAAAACAGACTTGCTCCCTAGCTGAAGAAGAAATGAACGAAACGGAAGAGTTAATTCAACAAAAAGAAACTCAACTGCAAGCACTAAGAAAGAACATAAAACAAATACTTAACCCTTTGAGTGCCAGAGGGGTACGCAACGCATTGCTTTGCAATGCGTTGCGTACCCCTCTGGCACTCAAAGGGTTAAAATAAATAAATAAAGACAAGAAACCTAGTACAGATACTACTGTGTTGCATCTTCCTTCCTCTGCCCCTGGGGTCTCAACCTCTCTCCTCCATTTTGTTTTTTGGGGGAAGGGCGAGGGGTGGAGGGATTTACAAGAAGGAAAGCAGGGCCTTCCGAATCCAGAAGAAAAAAAAGAGAAGGCTGCAGAGGGGAAACAGGAAGAAATTATCAACACCCCAAAGAAAAGCAAACTTTAAAGGGGAACTACCACCCTGCAAAAACTTAATCTTATTTAAGTCTTCATCTGGCGACTAGCTGCTTAGTAGCGCTAGTCGCCAGAAATATTACCTGGTTTAAAAGATTTTCTACTTACTCGAGGAGGACAGTAGCAGGAAGCACGGACATCTTGCCATAGTGATGTCCGTGCGCCTGCGCTGTCAGTCCCTTTTGGAACCGGCCAGGTAATATTTCTGGCGACTAGTGCTACTAAGCAGCTAGTCGCCAGATGAAGACTTAAATAACATTACATTTTTGCGGGGTGGTAGTTCCCCTTTAATTTTATAAGTGCTTAGCTCTAGAGATGGAATAAATAATAATGTATAATTGATAGTTTACCTAATCAAGTTTCGCTTTAAACAATGGGTTAAAATTTGCCTCATCGGCTGTACTGCATCATTTTACTTTTGTTCATAGATTTGAGTAAGTTTACAAAGAAATTTATCCTTAGATTTTTTTTAATGAGAAAGAAAAGAATCAACAGGTTTTTAATGAGGTAGATAAAGAAATACTGGAAATTTTAAAAGACTTAGGGAGGGAATCTGGTGAGGATCTTGTTATGAATATAGATGATGCTCCTTATATCAGAACAACTTATATGGCCCAAATTCATTTTTATCATGCACACTAAAAAGGAACATATGTTCTATAAGTTGTTCCTTAAAGGGATAGTAATACTTCAAAATTACTATCCCTTATATTGAAGCCCTTTAAAAACTGAATTAAATGCCACCAGCGGCATCTCTCAAACCTTTATGGTTTGAGAGATAGCTGCTTTTAAACTTTGCTCTCCCCTGACGTCATCATTCATGCTGCAGCAGGGAAATCTGGTCCCGGGACCGGCGGAGGCTCTTCAGCAGAGCCAAGATCTCATTATGGAAGACAAGATCCTTCATTAAAACGGCCTTCTACGTGTGCACCAAGTTTTGTTTCCCTTGGGCTCTGTGTATGACCTGCTTGTCTGACCATCCATTATGGTGCTGTGGCTCTGTCTGACTACTCTGCTCCCATTGTGTAGTGGAAACCCAATATGGTGTGGACCTGTGGCTCTGGCTGACTACCTGAACTGTGTATGACCTGTCCTGTCTGTCCATCCATTCTGGTGTTGACCTGTAGCTCTGTCTGACCATTCTCCTTATGCATTCCTATTTGGATTAGACATCCTTTCTGGTGCAAACCTGTGGCACTGGCTGACTACTAGCTCCGTGTATGACCTGGCTTGTCTGACTACCCATTCTGGTGTTGACTTGGGGCTCTGTCCACTGCACTTCCTGCATACCAATGCTTCAGTGGATATCCTATCTGGTGCAAACCTGTGGCTCTGGCTAACTACCCACTATGTGTATGGCCCCGCTTGTCTGACTATCATTTCTGGTGCTGACTAGGGGGGTCTGTCTGTTTCCTCCGTGTGTTGGTCCCTGCTCCACAGACACCCATCCTAGAGCGGAACTGGGGCTCTATCAGACTCCTAGACTGACTGCAGGCTGAGTCAGTGCTAGTCCTTTGGGCGTTCCGAATTACCTCGAGGCTCCAGTGGGCTGAGGCCTAGTCTCAGACAGTGTGGTGGATCTCTTGGCAGACTGCTATTTCTGATACTGTGCTTGCCTCTTTGATCACCCTCTGTGTGTTATCTGTTTACGTGCATTAGTGTTAGTATTCTAATAAAAGATTGTTTTGCTTTACCGTACTGACTCCTGGTTTATTCCTGGGAACTGTGACACTTGGTCTATTTTATTTATATATATATATATATATATTATTCCTTGACAGTGTTTTAATATAATAAATTAGACATATTTTACATAAGTAGAACTGTTATACAGAATGTGGGAGATGACAATAGCGGTGTTAATATATACACATTGAGTATTTATGTTGTTTCCATAAATCTGATTAAAGTTTTTTTTTTTTTTTTTTTTAACATTTCTTATTCTTATAATCCTCAGGCGTGCTGTTTGTGAGGTACATGGGGGCAGGGACATATTTCTGCTGGACCATTGGAGGTGTTTATCCAGGTCTGTGAATGTCAAGAATGAATGCCTTAAAGGGATAGTAATACTTCATTTTAACTTTATTTTATTTTGTAGGCATTAAAAAAACATGAAGAATGATATAAGTCTTATCTCTGAAACCTTTATGGTTTAAGAGATATTCACAAACAAAGTATCCCCCCCCCGTTCAGCCAGATAAGAAGGGAGATGCCCAGGTAGACTGCAGAGAGGGACAATCTTCAATTAAGATAATGGAAAAAGCTGAAAAACTTGTCAAGGGGGGGAAGGGCTTTCATTGTTTTAATACAAAGAAGATTGTCCCCTTCTGTTATCTGTACTGTCATACAACCAGACTGACATCTGAGAAGAGATGGCTTACACTAGGAAAAAGGGGCGGGGAGGGGAACTTTGCTTGTGAATATCTCATAAACCATAAAGGTTTGAGAGATAAGACTTATATCATTCTTCATGTTTTTTTAATGCCTACAAAATAAAATAAAGTTAAAATGAAGTGTTACTATCCCTTTAATTCTCATGGCGTGGTACATTCTTACTGGGTTGTGGGGTGGTGTTTCCTCTTCCAGCAAAGGTTGGGAACAGAGCATGGTACTACTGAAATGAGCTAGATTCCATATGGATAAAAGTATTCACTCCTAAGAATCCAGTGTGATGATCTACACTTCGGTACATTCCATGTGTGGAATGCTTATGTTTGGAAGCATTTATGTTTTCACTTAACTTACAGTTTATGATGTGTAGAACATGGTGAGTGGACTGTATATTTCAAGTAAGTTATTTAAAGAAAGATCAGGCACTTAAAATAGTGGGCTACCTTGTACTTTGGATTAAATATTGCAAGTAAGCCTAACAGGGAGAAGAGCCACCAACATGGGTTGTATGTGATCTAGTGCACACGTAACTGACTGACAAGCAGGAGAAACCTACATCCAATGTGAGTACCAGTAAAACGGAGTGTCATGGCTAATAATGTTCTCCTAATCAGAGTCAAACAGCTGCTTGCCCACAAATGGGAAATTAATCAAGAGTTTCTTAGTGATTTTGACAACCATATTTTTAGTTAAAGAATACAAAGAGCAGCATTAGAGTGCTAAGGCCTTCCCAGTGAGCCTAGGAGAATCAAAAGCCACATCGGTAAGATAAATAGCCTCAACGATCTTAGAAGCAGCAAGAACAACTCCTTTTTAGGTGCATCTGCATGGACAGCCTCTAAGAGTCCCCCCACCCCAAACAGCAATGGCCCTTAACACCCAAACAACTGCAAAGGTGGGGTGTAAAATCGGCACCAGAAGCTGAGAAATTCACATTCAGGAGAGAATTGAGGAGCTTATCTGCCTGCTCCTTAGGCGCGGCCTTATACACAAGCAGCAATACTATAAGCTTAGAAAAAGCGAAAAATCAGAGTGTCTACTGCTGGGGGAGGGATAGCTCACTGCAATAAGGAATTGGGAGCGAAAAGATAGAAGACAGAAAATGATCTGGTAATAAAACATTTCTCATCAAGCAATTTCCATTCTTCCAGATCTACCTGGGGGGGGATTAATTCATCTTTTGCATGCAATCCAAGTGGATGCACCCAAGGAGGATCTGGTGGTTTTTATATCAAAAAATAGTTGAAGCTAAAGCTTACCTTACAGTAAGTGTCTTTGAAGTATGTAAGCTAACTTGAAAGGCCTTGGCCTTCTCTGTTGCCATGCATCGCATTCTGTGGCTTAAGATTTGGCTAGATAACCAGACTTCTAACAGATATTTGGTATCTCACCCTTTTGTGGCCAGGAAATGAATGTTATCATTAATGCCACTGAAGGCAGGAAGCACATTGTTGTCACAGGTTACTCCCAAACATCCATTTTTTTCCATGAAAGATGTGTGGTTTTCATTATGTTGCCTGTATGGGTACACGTCCAGGTCACTGCATCCTAGACATGTTCCACCCCAAAACCCAAGCAGCCTAACAAAATCTAATAAATCAACCTCTGAATTACTCGTGGGGTTTCTGCTCAACCTGAGGCAATAGGAGGGCACCTACACTTTTTTTGCATGGTGTGTGGGCCATGTCTGTGGTAGACCAGTGGGCTTTGCAGGTAATTTCGGAAGGGTACAGTATAGACTTCAGTCCCTTCCTTCGACGACGATGACATTTTCCTCTGGCATATGTATTTGCTCCCATTCCCGATTCCAAGTATGCTGAAAAAAATCAGGATTGAGCAGTTCATGCAATTCTTATTGCCCCATTCTGGCACAGATGAGTTTGCCCTTATCGCTATTAAATCTTAGATTTCAGCTCTTTCTGTCCTTTTCCAGAGGCATATTGCCTTCCTGTCTGATGTGGAAAAGTTTTCACGGGGGGTTAAGGCCTACCCTGTCTTTTGGTTTGTAGGGTTGGCATCTCGGAGGATCATGTTGTACCTGGTTTGAGCCTGGAGGGGTTTTTCTCCTTTGCTCCCTGGAATCTTCGTAGATGCTTTGGTATTTCTCCATGATTCCTGTGTCCCACATAGGATGTAAGAGAAAAGGGGATTTTTGTGTACTTACCAATAAATCCATTTCTCTTAGCCCACGTGGAACACAGGATTTGCCTCTAAATGAAAAATCATGGTTCAAGTCCCGGGCACGGTGTGTGTGTCATTTTGTTCAGGTGATTCTGACTTGATCCACTTGTTACTTTTCTTTTGGCTTTGCTATATAAGTGAGAATATCCAGGCAGGGTGAAGTAGTTCAGGCAAGAGACTTTTTGAAAGGCTGCCCCATTCTGAAGGAGGGGACTTACTCCCCTGGTTCATGTGTTCCACAAGGATTAGGTGAAAAGGATTTATCATCAAGTACACAAAAATCCCCTTATTTGAAACGGAATAGTCCTATTTTTGTTTGTCCTTGTGTAAAAGAAGGGGCACCCTGACTGAGAACCACTTCTCTAGAAGCAACATAAAATAACTTACCCTTCCCCAGGGGTAGATATATGCAATGTCCATGAGTGTATAGTAATCCTTCAGTGGCTCTTCCTCATACAGAATTTCCACCTGCAAAGAACAATTTTGTGAATGAAGATATGAGATAGCAGAACTGGAACAAAGAATAAAGCAAAGCAAAACGTCTCATCCATCCCCCAATCGCAGATGTGAACAAGCCACAGGTCTGCATTTTGCCTCCACTGCTGAGGATGTACCACATGATGCCACTGTGGTCAGCATACCTGGGAACTCTAAGGATGGGTCAGATAATTCTCAGGGTAAGGTAACCTAGTGTTACCAACTACATGATCTACTTCAACTAATTGCATCTTTAGGACCTTATTCATTACGTTAAAGATGCGCTGTTCTGGAGCAAACCGTCAGCACCTAGAGGGGAAGTCACAATCTGACATTTCCATTGATTTAAAGGGATAGTAATACTTAAGTGTAAAAAAAAAAAATGGTTGTAGGGTTTATCCCCCTGAGTAAAACAAGGGGACTCCCACTGCTGAAAGGTGTTTTATTCAAAAGTTATTACAACGCAAAACTGAATTTTTTTGGGTGCAGCATCACAGTGGCCTGAAATTATACAGTGGCGCTGTTACTGCACCATCCTATGGAGATCTAAAGTCAACTGACCAGAGCAATCCATAGGATGGTGTAACAACAGCACCACTTTACAATTTCAGGCCACTGTGATACTACACCTAGAAATACAAGTTTGAGCTATAATAACTTTCAAATAAACCCTCTTCCAACTGTGGGTGTACCTTTGTGTTACTCTGGGGATAAACAGTACAATATATATATATTTATATTTACATATTAAGTATTATTATCCCTTTAAATGGGACTTTGAACTCTTTGCATGCCAGATGGGTAAGCAACGCATTGCATACCCCTCTGGCACTCAAAGAGTTAAAGGCTTGAATGCTAGTGGTCTCCAATGCATGGCAAAGCAAGAACTCTCAGAAGAACTCTCCAGGATTCAAGGAGTTAGAAGCTCCATTTAAGTGAATTAAAAATGTAATTTCCCTCTATGGTACAGCTGGCTTACTCCAGAAATGAACCTTTTTGGTTAACGAGGATCTTCTCAGGGTCTTATCCACAAAAGAAAAGAGGAGCAATTCAGGAGCAAACCAATAGCACCACAAGGAAGTAACAAAGATTCTCATACTTTCTTTGCATTTAAATGGGTATGAACTCTGTCAGAGAGCTGTTTGGAGACCCCTCACCTGCACTCAAGGGCTTGAAAGCGCCACTTAGATTGAGGTTCCATTGGTCTGCCTAGAACTTCTATTTTGGGGATAAGGTATTTAAAGCCATATTTATAAAGGCAAAGTGGTGTTTTTCTGGAGTACATCAGCTGCACCATGGGGGACAAATAAAACGTCCTGTTAAATTAAATTGGGCTTTTTTTACTTATTTTAAAAACTTTATTGAGATAAAGCAAGATTACAGATCTGTTATAACACAATACAGAAAATAACAGTAGGAGAACAGCATTGGAGAAGCATGAAGCAAATCGCTGAAAATGTCCATTTCGAAAACATATGTGTTAAAGTATGTCACATCTTCATTCCCTAAGCCGGCAGCTCTCAACTATGTTAAGTATTAGCTGAATCTCCAGGATTGCTCACATATGGTGCATAGAATGTCTGTGTATACTCATGGGTGGGAAAAATAGTGATAAGGGCGAAGAAAGTAGTAGTGGTTAATTAAAAGAAAGAGGACGTAGAAAAAAAGATGGGGATAGGTGGTAGAAAGTAGGGGTTAGAAAGTGGCGAGAAAGAAGGAGGAGAGGAATGGTGAAAGGGAAGGGGACCATGAAGCATCCTAGCAGCCAGGAGTGAAAGGATGGCTACAACCACCTGAGTTGAGTAAGGCATTATCATTGCTCCTCGTTTGCGATTTGTGCCACCCTTCAGGATTAACCTTCAGAAGAAGCCTTACGAAATGGAATTTTTCCAATACGTTTTGGAGGTGTGCGTTAGGATAGCATGCAGCCTCTCCATATCTCTGTATTTGTAAATACTAGAAAACCATGTTGAGGGGCAAGGATGAATAGCCTTCTCCAATGGGCAGGGATATTCAATCTAGCCACTGATAATAAGAAGGGTGATGGAATAAATAGCAATATATTTTTTTTTTTGTGATTTGTTACCAGTACTTCTGCACAAGCGAGCATTTCCACCACAAGTGTTACCTCTGTATTGCCACATCACCAGCAGACATCTGAGGCATCCTGGTACATTTTTTTAAACTCATGCATGTCACGTACCAACATGACAGCAGTTTGAAATTCCCCTCCTGTGAAAGGAGCGTCCCTGGGCAGTTGAGTAGCTGATTTTAAGATCTTCCAAGGGTCTACACTGGAAAGAGGCTCTAATGCTAGGTCCTCACTTAAAGTGGCATTGTAAGTTGGAAGATCTCCAGAGTTATTTGAGGAGATCAGTTTATAAAATTTGGACAGAGTTTTTGGTCAAATGAATAGGAGGTTGGCAAGGATTCCATCTTTGTTGCTAAAGCCGTGATTTTTCAGCAAAGTTGGGGGTGGCTCCAGAGCCTCCCAGGGCCCTCATCGTTGTCAAGCCTGCCTCTGCTCAGGCTGATCGATTCAGTCCCTGACGAAAAATTCATATTTCCCAGAATGTCTAATAAGGGGAGAGGGGTCTAGAGCCCAGCCTTTCTTGACTTTCAAGAAGTGCCTTAGTCCTAGTTATGGGCCCAAGATCGGGTATCTAAGTAAAGTTTTCGGAGTGTTCTCTTTGGTCGCCAACTACACTTGGGCTGGTGTGAGGAAAGCCTCATCTACTATAGAGACTAGCAGACAATCCTTGTTAACACGGGAATGCATAACATCTGCAAGTAATTTAAGATGGGAGGCCCAATGGTAACCCGGCACATCAGGGAGACTCACCCCGCCAGCTAACCTATGGAGCCACAAAGTCTGATCTTCATCTGGGTACTTTGTGAGCCCACACACATTTCTGAAATAGCATCTGAATTTTGTTTAAGAAAGAGTGGGTGACAGCAATAGGGAGGATCTGGAATAGAAATGTATGTTTGGAAAGGAGGACCATTTTTATAATGTTTATACTGACAAACCAGGACAGTGGCGGGGAATGCCATTTACCCATGTCTGCTTCCAATTTGGGGATAAGAAGTAGATGGTTTACTGCAAAAAGATATTTGGCATTTGGAATAAGCTGAACTCCTAGGTATTTAATGCTACTAGAGCTCCAGGTGAAAGGGAATTGCATTTTCAATTTATTATCTAAACTAGTTCCAATATTAAGGTTCATTATTACCGATTATAAGTAATTCCAAGAGAGAAGGTATTTAATCTCCTGGGTTTGTAATGAAAAACAGATCATCATCTGTGAAACTAGCTACTTTGTTTTCCAATCCGTGCACATGAACATCCCATATACCGGAATTTGCTATAACTGCAGTCAAGAGAGGTTTTAAAGCTAAAATATATAAGAAAGGTGATAAAGGGCAACAGTGGTGGGTTCTATTAGAGAACGGGAAATGCTGTGATATCGTGCCATTGACTATTATTTTCACTTGGGGTTTCTTGTAAAGGGCAAATGTCGTGGCCAAAGCCTAGCTTCATTAGGACACCAAAAAAAGTAGCCTCGCCAAACTCGGTCAAACACTTTTTCGGAGTCAATTGCTAGTAATAGTGCGGAGGGGTTTGTGCACGCAGAGCTTTGTGTTTTAAAGAGACAGCTTTAGTGGTGTTGTCTTTCACTCGCCTGTTCAGAACAAACCCTTCCTGGTCTTCATGTATCAATTTAAGGAGAAGAGGCTTTATACGTTCTGCTATAAAGTATCGCGTAGATTTTCTGGTCTACATTCAGGAGTGGTGTAGGCATATAGTTCATGCATGAAGTGTGACAGATTCATTGTGAATGTATTCTTGCAGAAGGAGGATATGGGGTGGGGAGTGTAGGGAGTTTGATCCACTACTTCAGAGGTGTTATATAAGGAGGAGTAATAATGCCTGAAAGCTTAAACAATTTGGTCATGTTCTAAACATAGCTGCCCCTCACATTCCTAATTGTATTCATGTGTATTGCATTACTTTTTGTCTTGACTAGCTGGGCTACCAATTTTCCAAATTTGTTTCCTAGTAAGTAATTCTAATATTTATGCCACATAAATGATTTTAGGGAGGCAAGGCGACCCCCGCACCCATACTGAATTTAAAATACTCCAGCAGTTTGTTTTTCAATGAGGCGATCACAAAGATATCCTCCACAAGGGGCTCGTTCAGTCTCCAAGAAGAGCACCCAATGAAATGCTGGGGTGGCTTAAGGTCAACAAAGATGGGGCTATGGCCAGCCCATTGTATGTTACCTATGGTGGAGCCAGCCACATTCTGCAGAGTATACTGGTCTCAAAAATACATGTCTATGCATGAATACTTACTATGGGGATGGTGTAATCTCTTTCTTTAGGATAAGTGAATCACCAGATAACAAACATATGATGATCTGAAAGGGCACTGCGAATTTCCATAGGGTGGCCTGCCTTTGGTGTGAGTGGCTCGGATTACAATCCCGATCTGGATCCAGCAGGAAATTAAAATCCCCACCCATCAGGAGGAGGTCCACCCTAAAATTGACAATTTTATTTAAAAGTTTCTGTAGATAAGTTACCTGCTTCTTGATTGGGAAATACACATTAACTAAGGTTACCATGATGTTGAACAACTTCCTCTTAAGAAGAATGAAGAGGCCCAGTGGGTCAGTGATTGTCAATCAATACCCAGGGGATTGACCGATGAAGCAGGACCACCACTCCTCTCTTCTTCTCTGAAACAGAGGTGTACCGCTGATTTGAGAAATACTTTGTTCTAAGAAGGAGATGGCGGTCCCTGAGAAATTGGGTCTCCTGGACAAAAAATTGCCTTTTTATTAAAAAAGCAGCAAGTAAAGCCATATGGGGTCAGCCATTC
Source organism: Rhinophrynus dorsalis (assembly GCA_037306005.1). NCBI lineage: Eukaryota > Metazoa > Chordata > Amphibia > Anura > Rhinophrynidae > Rhinophrynus > Rhinophrynus dorsalis. Next base: position 117,596,471 of record CM074727.1, on the reverse strand, counting down.
TCCCAGTTAAGGATGGCTTCCATCATGGCCTGTGACAGGTTCCCGCGTCCCAGGAAGGGAAGAAGGGATGCAAAGGAGGGAGATGAGAGTGAAGGGATAGAGCTAAGAGAAAGAGAGAGAAGACTTGGGTAGAATGTATCCCGATTATGTCAACCAAATTGCAAATCATTGAGTAAAGTAAAGCAAACTTAACTATTGAAACATATGCCCTTAAGAGCTGGGGGAGGTGGGGGATGCACATATTAAACTTCCGCATTTTGACAGGAGAGAAGGAGGAGGGATTGTGTCTGACCTCCATCGATTGTCTAGATCAGTTCCTCTAGTACGGGGCATTCATTCTTTTGTATATTTAAGGATTAACAAGGTTTGGAGTCGTTATCACAATCGTAAGAAAGTTATCAGTATTGACCAGTAATGTGTGCAAGATCCAATGCATGGGATGGGGGTAAAAGTCCCTAAATAGTGAAATTCTGAAAAATGCTCTTCTGTGCAGGGTTACCTAGGTTTGACCAGATTGTTCAATAGAACGTGCATTGGGAGTGAATGTGGGAAAAGCCAGAGAGAGACATTTACAACGAAGCTCGGGCCCTGCAGTGATCAAGGAGCCATCCGCTTGAATAGACATGCCCCCCTTGTCAGGTTTTTCCCTCATGCTAATTGAAGATTGTCCCTCTCTGCGATCCACCTGGACACCACCTTGCTGATCTGAGGTGAGCAGTGTTGCATCAGTAAAAGGGGCGGGAGGAGGATACTTTATCATTCAATTACTCTTGAACTACAACTCTGACAGTATTGAAATAACACTCTCCATTGCCCAAATACTGTGAAGATTAATTGGAGCTGCTTTTATTGTGAAACATTACTATCCCTTTAAGCGAAGGGAACATGGGGACCTGAATCACATCATATGAGCCTCAAATACTGACTGGCCAGTATATAGACATGGAAGACAACAGCCCAGCTGTTGGTCACAGAGGGAGCCAAAACAGCTCCACCACAGACAGATTGAGAAGTTCTGAAAACCAGAATGGAAGTATAGCAGCTCTCTGAAGTAAAAGGTCATCCAAATAGGTAGTCAAAGAAATCCCATGAGAGCGAATGTAAATCCAACATGTAGGAAGCACACATGCTTTCGATCCCTTAAGTATGAAGTAAATGTGAGTATATTATTTGTATCCTATTTCACACTTAGGACATGTTAAGAAACCTAGGGCATGAGGTTAAAAAGCAGTTGGAATGAAAAAAAAAATAAAAAATAAATAAAGGTTATTCTGTTCTACATTCCAGAATACAAGTTTCAGCTGTATTTCTGCAGAGGATTCTTGGAGGGGATTTGGCTGATGACTCATCCCAGCCACTGCAAGATCAAACTCACTTGCCTCTCCAGTCTACTGACCCCACCTTGGGTTCTACTGTAAATTCACTAGCTCTGCAGGTCTACAGGCAGTCATCTTTTCCTGTCTCATTCCTTATCCACTGTATCCAGGACAAGAACCCAAGGAGAAGCTCCAAAGACTTGGCAAAGTTACCTCCACAACTGGCTCCAGTGGTGTGATCAGGCAGTATGACTATGGTCAAGATATCTGCAGTCAACAAAATTGTGTATGACTATGTGCCGAAGATTCATATTGCAGTGGATTTCTATAAGAAGTCCTATCAGAAGGCCACTGTCTTTGGCAGAGGCATGCTAGCCTGGGAGCAGCATAGGAGTCTGATGGACTCTTCTTACTTGTACTCAGGCCTGGATCCAGTTCAGCAACCTCCTTTTGTGGAGGCTATTCCAGACTGGCAAGCCACCTTGATCCAGAGACAGTGCTGCATGCTGGGTCTGTTCCTGCCTGATACAAATTATCCAAGACAAGAACCTATGGAATGGCTCCACTGACCGGGTGAACCTACCTCCACAGCAGTAAAAGGAGTACAGAAATGCACATTGAAAATATGTAATCAAGAATTAAAAATGGTGGAATAATAAAGCGTGACACTTTTCTGCTAATATTCTTTAAACTGCTGCACTTATTTTGTCAAAAAGTGATGGCAATAAGAAAAAAAAAAAACCACACTGATAAAAGAAGATTTTTTTTTCCCAGGTAGCTAGCAATTTGATGTTAGAGTAAACCACTCCAAATTTTAATACTGCCTTTTCCATTTGAAGGAGACAGTATGCAAAAAAAAACAAACTAACACCTTTAAAGGGATAGTAATACTTTGTTTTATCTTTATTTTATTTTGTAGGTATTAAAAAATCATGAATAACGATACAAGTCTCATCTCTCAAACCTTTATGGTTTGAGAGATATTCACAAGCAAAGTTTCCCCCTCCCGCCCCTTTTACCTAGTGTAAGCCATCTCTTCTCAGATGTGGAATCCAGTCCATAGACCAGACAGATAACATTAGGGGACAATCTTCTTCCTATGAGAACAATGAAATCCCTGCCCCCCTTGACAAGCTTTTCAGGTTTTCCCTTATCTTAATTGAAGATTGTCCCTCTCTGCAATCTACCTGGGCACCTCCCTTCTGATCTGGCTGAACAGTGTTACATCAGTAAAAGGGGCGGGAGGGAGATTCTTTGTCATTGAATTACTCTTGTATTACAACTCTGACAGAATTGAAATAACACTCTCCAAAATCCAAATACTATGATGATTAATTAGAGCTTCTTTTATTATGAAACATTACTATCCCTTTAAGAACTGACAGACCATGGAGTAAATACTTTACCAGACTAATTACTGGCAATTTCTGTTACCACTACTTTTTGAACATTGCTCCCTTAAGAAGTGTCACCTGCACCTCCCAAACCAAGGTAGAGTGCACTGCCCACTGTGTGTTAGGCAGTACTTTGGTACAGTTTTTTTTCTGTACATATGAAGGGCCTTATATTATAGATTTGCTATATATATTCCTGACTTCATGATCAGAGCACTCTTCCTGTGTACATACCCTGTACACCTGACACACTAATAATAGAGGCTGAAGGGAGTGAGGTCATGGAGGAACCTGAACCCGCTTTGACACTAGACATGTCTGCAACAAATTACTCCATTACTTTGGAGTGTCCCTTAGTACAGCTGCTGTACACAAGATTAATTCTTGATCCTGGCTCATACCTTGTACTTGCTAGGAACATCCATCTTGTTCCGTAAAAATTTGGCAAGATGCGTAATGGTCATGGCAGCTGGACAGCGCAGAAACCGGAGACTGTTCCTCTGGATGGAGAGAGAAGAACTGTGAAACCTCATCTGTGATCACACTCAAAGTACAGTAGGGTTACTATGCTCTGAGACCTCGGTATGAGTTGGACTGGACAGATGCCTACCATTTCAAGCAACAGAATTTTAAAGGGGCATTATACCTTAATTATGAAAGAAAAATAATGCTGTAGGCCTTTTCCTATAGAGTACAAAATGGCAATATCAATGTTAAAAATGTTTCCAAAAGTTTTTAAAGAGATAACTTGGCATTTTTTTGATGGGTGGCACTCAAGATGTTTTGCAGACAGGTGGCACTGCTGCTACTACAACCTGTGAAAAGTTGAGTGTTGCAGACACAGGATTACAATGGGCTCTCTGAGGATAAAACACGAGTGCCAAAACATGCATAGTTTGAGAGAGATACTTTTCTAAAGTCCCTCCCCCCCCGCCCCTTTCACAGACGTCAGCGTCTAGCTGACTGCATGAGTTCCTGGTCCGACAGCTCTTCAGCTGAGCTGAAATAGTGCTATCTACAAAGAAATACTTCATTGCAACGGTCTACAAAGTGTGCTTGCAAACCAGGCATACTTTGTCGACAGTTTCAATGAAGTATTTCTTTTTAGACATAGCTATTTCGGCTCTGCTGAAGAGCCACCGTCCAGTCGCTCGACCAGAGTCTCTTCCTGTCAGCTGTCTGTGAAAGGGATGGGAGGAAGGAACTTAAAGGGATAGTAATACTTCATTTTAACTTTATTTTATTTCGTAGGCATTAAAAAAACACGAAGAATGATAGAAGTCTTATCTCTCAAACCTTTATGGTTTATGAGATATTCACAAGCAAAGTTTCCCCCTCCCGCCCCTTTTACCTACTGTAAACAATCTCTTCTCAGATGTGGAATGCAGTCCATAGACTGGACAGATAACAAAAGGGGACACTCTTATTCCTATGAAAACAATGAAATCCCTGCCCCCCTTGACAAGCTTTTCAGGTTTTTCCCTTATCTTGATTAAAGATTGTCCCTCTCTGCAGTCTACCTGGGCACCTTCCTTCTGCTCTGGCTGAAGAGTGTGACATCAGTAAAAGGGGCGGGAGGGGGACACTTTGTCATTGAATTACTCTTGAACTACAACTCTGACACAATTGAAATAACACTCTCCAAAGTCCAAATACTATGATGATTAATTAGAACTGCTTTTATTATGAAACATTACTATCCCTTTAAGAAAAGTATCTCTCTCAAACTATACATGTCTGAGAGAACTGAGTTACATCATTTCATTTATTTTTTTTAATAACTACAATATTAAACTTTGTTAAATGCAAACTTTACTATCCCTTTAAGTCACAAAGACACAGCAATGACTAAGTAATTGCTGTTGCCAGCATGTGCTGTTCTTTCACCTAAAATTAACTGGTTTTGACACTATACTGCCCCTTTAAATGGGAAATTTACCCTTGGAATAAGTGGTTCTTAATTTGTTTAACAGAAGGAATTACTTTACAGTTGTCATTTATACTGGGGTGTTGCATCTACAGTTTGCTAGTCTATTGTTGAATGGAGACATATTACTACATAGAACATATGCAAGGCCCTTTAGAATTATTCACATGATCAGCTAGAGCAGCAGAAAGAGAGTCACACCCATGAGTCTTAAGGGCCTTGTATACAATCTCAAGTTAGTAAAATGGCCCCACTCAGTTACACACAAACACAGACCCCCTGACGAAGTAGTGTAAAGCTAAGAAATGCATTGGGCATTTTTTTCTGTTATATATTGTTTTATCTTTATATATCTGTGCGGATATCATATACAATTTATAATAATTATAATGATTTAAACCAATATCGGACAGCATAATTGTATGTTCATTAATTATTGTACCCCGCATATTCTGAAGTGCCAGTAAGGATTTCCCAGGTAAAGCTGGGTCTAATGTAGGGCTCCTACACGTAAAGAGGGATTGATACAGACACAGAAGAGCTGGTGGGAGAGTCTGCGATCCGGAATAAAGCCTCAGATACCTACAGTGGGGGCGATCCAGTGAATACGCTTATACCGGGAGGCTGGTGGTTCTGCCTCCTTAGAAGGGGAGCCCTGAGACCATTCCCACTCCAAGGGTGATTACTCATGGTGATGGAGAGGAAATTCGGCAGATTCACTTGGTAGAGGATTGCAATATTGAGTTTAAAAACAGTCTACACTCAGATAGTTTGAGCTTCTTTTTTGTGTATTTTCCCACTCAATTACAGACTACATCAGAGTTTAAAGGGATAATAAGGTTTAAAAATAAAAGCAGCTCCAATTAATCTTCATATTATTTGGGCCATGGAGAGTGTTATTTCAGTACTGTCAGAGTTGTAGTTCAAGAGTAACTGAATGACAAAGTGTCCCCCTCCCACCCCTTTTACTGATGTCACACTGTTCACTTCAGAGCAGCAGGGAGTGTCCAGGTAGATTGCAGAGAGGGACAATCTTCAATTAAGATAAGGGGAAAAAAGCTGAAAAACCTGTCAAGGGGGGCACAGTTTTCATTGTTCTCACAGTAAGAAGATTGCCCCTTGTTGTGAGCTGTCTGGTCTTAAGATCAGATTCTACATCTGAGGGGAAGCAACTTACAACAGGTAAAAGGGGTGGGAGGGGGATACTTTATCATTGAATTACTCTTGAACTACAACTCTGACAGAACTGAAATAACACTCTCCATGGCCCAAATACTATGAAGATTAACCCCTTAGTGACGGCCACGTGCAGACGCGGCCGTCACTTAACGTCCGTCTAACATTTTTTTTTTTTCTTCAGAAGAATCCGGAGTCCCCGAACGGCGTGCAGCCACAGAGGACGTACATGTACGTCCATTGTCGCTAAGGGGTTAAAGGGATAGTAATGTCAGGAAAAAAAAACGTATTAACTGGTAGATGCAATTAAAAGAGATTACTTGAACTTATTCGTATCTCTCAAACCGTTATGGTTTGAAAGATCTACAAAAATAAAGTTCTCTGCTCTTTTGTATGACATTACTATCCCTTTAATTGGAGCTGCTTTCATTTTGAAACGTTCTCTCTTTAAATGCAAAAAACTGACTATAGATATAAAGGACTGCTGTATGAATTCCACCTACCACGGCAAGCGATTCTGTTAACTCTTTAAGGCAGGGATTGTCAACTGCTGTACTTCCAGCTGTTGGAGACTGCAACTTCCATCATACCTAACCAGACAATATCTGTTGGGGATGATTGGAGCTGTAGTCCTCAACAGATGGAGGCATGCTTCAGAGGCCATAGGGGTGTGCATCGCATTGCTTAGCAATATGTTGTACTTCCCTCTGGTCCTTAAAGGGTTAAAAAAAAATGAAGACACACTTCCAAGGGTTCAGTTTCCTTTTAAACACATTGAGGTTGATGTAGCTGGGAAAAATGCAGTAATTCAAACCAATTTGGGGAATTTTTATTTGTTCCCTATGATGCAATTGGTCTGCTACACAATGGAACCATTTTCTTAGTAAATCAGCCTCAGTGTACAAGTATCAGAAATATGAACATTACAGTTTCTCACTGTAGAGGACAGTAAAACAGTCACCCACTACTTTACCTGCTGTGCTCTCACCTTCTCTAAGTCCTCGCTCTCCAACGAATCTTGTGTCTCATCCCTGACAAAGCAAATACAGCTGTGTTACCATTTCATTAGAGGCAACAGGGTACAAACATGTCCGTCCATAAGCTGCAGCTGCGCTGTTCAGACCCCCACTATATATACCTCTGTAATCTAAATATAGCGTGTGGTTACTGCCAGTATAGTACAGGGATGTATATATGTGTGTGTGTGGTGTCAGGTGCATATGACACCACTGTCATAGTTGTAGTTCAAGAGTAATTGAATGATAAACTATCCCCCTCCCTCTCACCTCAGAGCAGCAAGACTGTCCCAATGGATCGCAGACAGGGACAATCTTCAATAAGCATAAGGAATAACCTGTCAAGGGGGGCAGGGTTTTCCTTATGCTCACAGTAAGAAGACTGTCCCTTGCTGTGAGCTGTCTGATCCCAGGACCAGATTCCACAGTGCTTACACTAGGTAAAAGGGGTGGAAGGAGGATACTTTAGCATTCAATTACTCTTGAACTACAACTCTGACAGTTCTGAAATAACTCTCTCCATGGCCAAACTATGAAGATTAATAGGAGCTGGTGTTTTTGTGAAACAGTACTATCCTTTTATAGTTGAATCATTGAGAATAAATGAGGAGCATGTCTTTTAATGTTATCTAGATAAAATCAGTATATCTTACTCTGTGTTTACCACTTATCTTTGATGATTGATTAGCCATTATATATACACATACAAAAGAGCCATGTCTGTTTTGTTAGATATTCTTGTAAGAAACAGCATAGCTGATAAGTCTCCAACTACCCACAAGGTGGCACCAATCAGCAGCAAACCCCAGCACACCTAGGGTGGGGTTATTCACTAAGGTGTGAAAGATGTGATACAATGGAGATGACTTCTCCAGTTCCTATGTTATTCTATGACGCCTATGCACTAAGATCTACAAAACTTAGTGAATTGGCTTCAAAGAACAACATAGGAATAGGAGAAGTAATATCACTGGATAAGCCATTCCCACTTTATCACTTCTTTATCATGCCTTAGTGAATAACTCTCCCTGATTTCCCTGTGTGCATGTGGAGATCATGAAGTGTGACAAGTCAGAGACCAAGTGGATAGCAGTCATGAGGATGCAGTTGGCTAAAAGTGTGTATTATGTAGCAAAGCATAACAGCAAAACTATGTAAATTAAATGCATTTTACTTTTCATACAGAAAAAATAGCACTTTTTTGATCCTGCAACTGTGTCTGCAGCACATTTAAATACCTGTATGTCCAGTTTCCCTCTCACACTCTGCTGAACAAAAGAGTGCAAGATTGAGCAGCAGCCAGGACTTACACCTAAGGTAAGTAGGTGACAGGTACTGTACAATGGCTGGTTTAAATTGCTGAATGTTACTCTCCTACTGGGGAGTTATTTGGGGAGACTGCGGAGCAGGCTATAGGTACAGTGTAAGTGTGGGCCAGGGCAAATGTAGGTTTGCACTGGCTACCCCTTTGGTAGGTTAACCTAAAATGCTAGGGAAGAGCAATGCATTGCAGAGGGATAAGACCAACTGCGGATTCGGTTTCACTTAGACAACATAGCATTTCTAAAATTGAATTCCTTACTTTTATTTGTGATGTGTTAAATATAAATATGTAAGTAGACTTGAAAAGACAAAGAGCAAACCACCATTGCATAGAAATGCATTGAAACCCTCTCAATCATTCAATGGGTTAAAAACCCCATTTAAACCAATGGAAAATTTGACGTCCTTAAAAGGTACAGTAATGTTTCCATTTGAACAATGCTGCAATACTTCCTTATAGTGCATACAACTGATCAGTTACATTAGTAATGCTGAATTTGCTCTATGCCCCCTTAAATAATATTATAAATTGTACCCCCTCACGCCCCTTTTCAGAATGCCAGGCCACATCCCCTGAGATCTGGAATCCGGTAGCTTGACCAGACAGGGAGCCATGAGGCACAATCTGCCTTCATTTAGACTGCAAGCTCCTTGGGACATGGACCTCTCTCCTATTGTTTCTATGAATGTGACACTTAATTTTATCCCCATTTATTTATTGTAACATACTGCTATTGTAAGGCACTGCGTACACTGTGTGACGCCTTATAAATAACGCTATACATACATACATTCAGTATATGGAAAACGCTGCCCCCCCTTGATGAAGGAAGGCAGGTTATTCTGTATGTTGACAGAAGATTGTCCCACATTGCCATCTGCTCAAAGGATGACACAAGTATAAAGGGCATGAGGGGGATACTTTCTAATATTTTAGGGGATATATAGCAAATTCAACATTAGTAACGCAACTGATCAGTTGTATACACTACAAGGATGGATTGCAGCATTGCTCGTATGTAAAACATTACTATCCCTTTAATTCTGACCCTTCCTTGCAGCTGGTTTGCTGCAGTTTCTTCGACTTGTTTTGTGCACAAGGCCCAACGTCACGCCTGTGCCAGCATATAAACATACTCAATAAAGCCATTATAAAGAAACCTCTTGACCCTGACCATCTCAGACTACAGCCAGTCTGTATACGATCCCTCAGTCTACACATGTGGAGTGGCTTGTTTACAACCATCTGACCCAGTTTCTCTCCTCCAGCTCTCTACTTGACCTTGATGCAAGGGCCAGATTTGCCACTAGGCAAAGCAAACAGCTGCATGGAGTGTGAAGTTTTGAGGGGCATCTTAGCTGTGCTGGCAACATCCACATTCTGAATTATGGGTGCGACCAGAACATTCACAATACCCTGCACCAGACACCAGTGTATATTCTTTGCTAGGCAACAACAATGGGTGGAGGAGGTAAAGGTGCAAGTCAAGTAAGGAGTGGGGTGTGACCATGGGTGGGACTAAGGGCACCTTAGATGCCTTCCCTAAGAGCCCCTGAGATGTAATTTTGTCCCTGCTTGAGCCCCTTCAAGTGATAGTAATACTTAAAATGTAACATAAAATATGTTGAAGAGTTTATCCCCCTGAATAAAACAAGGGTACTCCTAATGCTGAAAGGTGTTTTATTCAAAGCTACTACAGTTCAAACTTGAATTTTTCAGGTGCAGGATCATAGTGGCACTGTTGCTACACTATCCTATGGAGGTTTATTGGTCAATTGACCAGAGCTGTCCATAGGATGGTGTAACAACAGCGCCACTGTACTATTTCACTGTGATACTGCATGTGAAAAATTCAAGTTTGAACTGTAACAGCTTTTGAATAAAACACCTTTCAGCAGTAGGAGTAACCTTGTTTTACTCAGGGGAATAAATACTACAATATATATGGTTTTTGCATTTTAAGTATTACTATCCCTTTAAATATTCCATTTGTTAGAGACACATAGAAAGCAGTGAGACAGTGAAAACAGATAACTCCATGGGGACCAGAGGGGTGTGCAACGTGTTCGCAGTGTTGCACACATAGTTAGTTCTCAAGGGGTTAATTAGTGTATTGACAGAAAACAGAGTGGGCTATTCTGTGTCAAACCGATTGCACCACAGAATACAAACAAACATTATAGGGGATCCATTACCCCTATCCAAGTTAGTCTTAATGGTTAGATTATATAGAAAATATATGCAAAACTGTATTAATATCATTTTTTAAATCACTATTTGGGCAAAACTGAAAGAATAAATGCTGCCCTTCACCAACTTCCAGATAGACTGCGGTTACCTGCTCTGTACCGCAGTCTGTCACTCTGCCTCTGCGCCCCTCCCTCTATCCAGCCTCCTCCAATGACAGAGGCTTTCTGCTTGTAAGCTGGAGCGATCTCTGGCCAATGAGAGCACTCCAGCTTACAGACAGAAAGCCTCCGTCATTGGAGAAGGCTGGATAGAGGGAGGGGAGCAGAGGCAGAGTGACAGACTGCGGTTACAGAGCTGGTAATCGCAGTCTGTCCGTAAGTAGGGCGCATGGCAGCATTTATTACTTAAATATCGCCCAAATAGCGATTTAAAAAACAAAATGAATACAGTTTTACATATATTCACTATACAATCTAACTATTAAGACTAACTTGTATAGGGGTGATAGATCCCCTTTAACATAGATTTAAATGCTATTTTTAACCGTTTGAATGCAAGTAAGGTTTCCAATGCATTGCGAAGCAATGCTTTCGATATTTCTAGCATTAAAGGGGTTAAAAACACAAATTTAAATCTTAAGATTTTTGGAATGTTTGTCTCCGTTGGTGCAGTTGATCTGACCCAGAATTGCTCCAATTCTTCTTGGTACACCAGACTCAGTAAGATCAACAGAGTTATATGGGACCAATGCACTCCCTCAGGAATAGATGCAATTATTGAAGTCATGCCAACTTCCCACACAACAAAAAAGATTAGTGAACTTCAGTCTGTGTACCCCTCCCGCCTTACCTGGCATCCTCTGAGAACTGGATGGACAGACTGATATTCTCTTCCTCCTGCACTGGAGCCTCCCCACACTCTGTTACCTTCTGTCCCTGCTCGGCACTTGAGTTGTCCGCAGCTGTCAAACAGAGCAGACAAGGGTACTGGTCTAAATGAAAGTATCTCTGATTTTGCAGTTCAGGTCAGCTATAAAGGGAAACTAACACCTATTTCTCTTACTTTCACTATGTAGAAAGACTCCTGGAAGGCAGGACACTTGTCTTACAAGGCCCCTAAAGACAGACTCCCTCCCTGCTTTACTTTACCCCGGCCAGTCTAATCCAGTTTTAAAAGACCTCTTCAAGAACTGAACAAGGACAAAGATTCTCTCATAGTTAGGTTTCTTTTTTTGTTTTTTTTTTTCTGTCCGTAGGATGGGGCTGCATAATACCGCATTAGGTAGGCTCCTATCTTTGCCCTCCATTGTTGGTTTGAACCACAGCACAGACTTAAGGGAACCAAGTCTGGCTCGCATTATCAGTCCACTCCTCTCTGTTTCTGCTTAGCTGGTCTGATACATAGGAGCCTAAAGACTAAAAAGAACAAACTTTCCTGCATTTAGAGTGCACAGGTCCTCTGAGTATGTCCCCTGTCCATTTGTCTGGCAGCCAACTTTCCATTATCTATGTTACACTGGCTGGACTGACACTCTGTATATTTCTAGTCATCTCTGTCTGCCCCACTATCCTTTTCCTTTACCAGAAAGGTAGTCATGAGTCACATCAGAAAGCAAGTAAAAAAAACTGAGACAGATTGAATCTGGGCCTTGATGGAAATAAGGCTATGCCCTTTCTGAACACCATCCTGGAGAAAAGCCAAAACAAGTGAAAGCCGGAAAGGCTACAGGCACAAGCTTTAGTCAGAACACCACTTGTAGAAGAGGGAACAAACCCTAATATAGCCCATCGAAGTAACCAAATTTCTAGCCTGGAGCACAGTAGCAATAACCTCTTCCAAAAAACACTTTATCTTCAGGATGATGGATTCAACAGTCAAGCTGTCAATACTAGCTGCTCCACTAGAGGGTGGCACAATGAAACCTGAGTCAAGGTCCAGGCGCAACAGTTCCACCACAGACAGATTGAGCAGATCCCAAAACCAGGCCCAAGGGGTCCAGAACGGAGCAATTAGGATGATGCCAGCCTACTCCATCCCGATTTTCCTCAGCTCCCTGGGGATCAAGAGAGTTGGTGGAAACAAATGCACCAGAGGAGAATCCCACAGGATGGGAGAGCTAGATGATCCAGAGACCTGGAGCAGAAATGAGGAACCTTGCGATTCAGATATGATGCCATGAGATCCAACACTGGAAGCCCTCAACAGCTGACAGCTGCATTAAAGACACTCTGATTAAGCTCTCAGTTTCCAGGATGTTTTCTACCTCTGGAATGTGGCCCACTGAGATGGCCTCATGAGAGCCTCAGCTCACAAGAGGATGTCCTGGACATCAGTCCAACTTTGCACTCTGGTTCCTTTTTGGAGGTTAATGTAAGCGACCACCATTGCTTATCGACTGAATCTGTACTGGGGTCCCTAGAAGGGTGCAAGAGCAGTGGCGTAGCGCAAGGTGAACTGCTCTCAATTCCAGCACACTGATGACCAGTAGGCTCTCCACAGTGGTCCAGAGGCCATGGGCCACAAGAGGACCAAGCATAGCAGCTCAAACCCAGTAGGCTGGCATCCATGGTGGACACAATCCAATCGGAATGACAAATGTATGACTCAACATCAGATGGGACCCCAGAAGCCACCAGCAAATGACCTCCTTTATCTGAGGGACAGACTTGACATGAGACAGATGTGACTGGTGTCTAGACCAATTCTTGAGAATGTCCAGTTGCAATTCCCTCATATGGTAGAGGTAAAATAGAGGGAAGAGGGAGTCTGAGCCTCAAAGATTGTTTTTGGGAAGTGTCTTGCCCTCCTGGAGTAGATTTTACCCCATGGTTCCTGTGTTCCTCATTGGATGAAAGAGAAAAGGGTATTAGTTAGTGCCTATATTACCAATAAGTCTATTTTTTAGTTGGCTATTGGACTTGGGAATAATAAGTTTTATCCTTATTCTCTCCTTTTTTCACTTTAACCCTTCCAGTCAGATAACATTCCTTATATAGAAGTACTCATCTTACGTCTAGTGTCCTGTAATATATTTTAAATGGATCTCCTGGCAACATTTGAGCCTAATGGAGACATGGGCAAGCTACCAAGGGTTCAGGTCCCCCTCAATAAGCTACTGATGTTTCAGGGGTCCTCCCCTCCTTAACCCCCTTATCCCTGTGCTCCTCTTGTCAGATTGGTCATCTGAAAGATTTCCTTGGTACTTTAGATTGCTCTTGCTCTTATTCGTGGGCAAGCAGCTGTTTGTCCCAGAGCTGGAATAGGCTTTTAATCATGCAACTCAGTGCTTTATTGCCTCAGCTTACACCTAAACTTTAGTTCTTTCTACAGAAGACACATGGTTTTCCTTACTCCCTCCAGTATGGCTTTGCACCCAGGGCTTCGACTCTTTCAGCAGCCCAGGTGTGCCCTACCCCAAAACCCAAACAGGCATGGACAGGCAAGAAACCTACTCAGAAGTCCACTGCTGACAAGTCTACTTATGCATGACTCGCAGGGGTCTGGTCAACCCTCAGGCAATAGGTCATTTGTGCCTTTTTCACAGAACTTGGGCTCCTTCCATGGCAGATCAGTGCATTATTTCAGAAGGGTACTGCATAGACTTCAAGTTCCTTCCTCCCAGTGATATCTTCATGTCCGGAGTTCTTTACAATCCCATGTGGAGTCTTCTATTTATAAAGGCAGTCTCTTTGTTTATGGGACTCTATTCAAACCTCTTCATAGTTCCCATAAAAGATAATGGATGCTGTTGCATTCTGACTTGAAGCTCCTCAACCATTTTGTTCTTGCACCTCCAAGTCAGGATGGTGTCCTTGCACTGTCATCACTACCATGTGTCCAGTGGAGTTTTTGGCCTTTCTGGCCAGGTAATATCTAAGGTAACAGTGGCTTCCTCGGTTAAGGTTACCAGGTTTATGTTTTCATGTAGAAGCTTGTGCTCTTTCAGGTCATGGCTCATTCTACCAGTTCTGTGGGTGCTTCTTGGCCTACAAGAACTAGTCCTCTGCTGAAAAGGTGCTTAAGGTGGCAACCGGTCATCTCTTCAAACATTTGGCAAATACTACCATGTTAATATGCTGGTTTTGGCTGAAGCCAGGTTTTGGTTAGAAGGTCCTACAGGTGTTTGTTCGTATGTAGGTGTCCTTCTTGGCTTTATATTGCCAGTAACCTGAAGGTTTCCAGTGCTAGTGTCCACTGACACCAAAGGTTGATGTTCATTTCGGTTGAAACTGGTCTGTGTTTTGAGGGGCTTTCTCTTTCCCTCCCTGTAATCTTGGTGGATGCTTTAGTATACCCCACTGTTCCTGTGTTACACATAGGACATAAGAGAAAAGGGGGATTTTGTGTACTTTCAATTAAATTATTGTCTCTTAGTCCATGTGGAACACAGGACTTCCCTCCCAGAGAAAAAAAAAATCTGTTCAAGTCCGGGGCAACAGTAGGGTCCTCTTGGGTTCCCAGTTTCCTACTTTGCTTCTGTTTTCTTAGATCTTTGCTATACATTAGAACTGGACTAGAGTGACTGAGGTAAAGCGAAACAGGGAAGGTGTCTCCAATTCTCCAGCAGAAGGATACCTTACCCTATGATTCCTGTGTTACACATGGACGAAGAGAAAAGGATTTATCAGTAAGTACACAAAAATCCCCTTTTATCTTAAAGGGATAGTAATGTCTTAAAATAAGAATTAATAATATTGTAGATAATGCAAAAAGAAATAGGTTGGTGCAAGTCCCAGCTCTCAAACCGTTATGGTTTGAGAGATAAAACATTTTAACGTTCTCCTGTTATACAGCTTTTCCTGATGAGTAAAACAAGGGTACTCTCACCGCTGTCAGTTGTTCCATTCAAAAGTTATAATGGTCCAAATAATCAGGAAGTGAACTTACTGTGTGTTTACTTTCTGATAGTTCTAACTGACAGGAAGTAACTCAGCAGTTCCTTTCACATTCTATGGAGAGCTGTATGTCACTGGCTTTCCTCTCCATTAGAATATAAGAGAATAGCTAATCGGAATTTGACCACTAGGGGCACTGCTATGTTGGTTTAAACTGAAATATGCATCTCTCGACAGTGGGGGGAACACTTATTTTACCCACCTGCAATATATATATTTTTTTTCATAAAAAAAGTTTACTGCTCCTTTAAATGGGCCTTTCAACCTGTTGAATGTTGCATGGCAAAGCTTTGGAGGCCTCCCTATCATTCAAGGGGATAAAAGACTCAGTTAAATCAACTGGCATGTTCATTTGCCTCCTACAGTACAGAAGTGTTTCACTTTGTTTTTACACATAAGGTCCAAGGTTTTTAAAGGGATCGTAAGTTTTAACTTTATTTTATTTTGTAGGCATTAAAAAAACATGAAGAACAATATAAGTCTTATCTCTCAAACCTTTATGGTTTAAGAGATATTCACAAGCAAAGTTTCCCCTGCCGACCCTTTTACCTAGTGTAAGCCATCTCTTCTCAGATGTGAATCTGGTTGTAAGACCAGACAGATAACAGCAGGGGACAATTTCTTTATATGAAAACAATGAAAGCCCTGCCCCCCTTGACAAGCTTTTCAGGTTTTTCCCTTATCTTAATTGAAGTTTGTCCCTCTCTGCAGTCTACCTGGGCACCTCCCTTCTGATCTAGCTAAACAGTGTTACATCAGTAGGGGCAGGATGGGGATACTGTCATTGAATTACTCTTGAACTACAACGCTGACAGAATTGAAATAACACTCTCCAAAGTTCAAATACTATGATGATTAATTAGAGCTGATTTTATTATGAAACATTACTATCCCTTTAAAATCAGATCTCTGGATGCTAAAGAGGAGATGTGTCAAACAAGCAGCCCCATAGCTAACAGTGGCCCCCAACAGGTTCTCTCATTTTAGCTGCAATATGTTCTAACAGCTTGAAAGCCAAAGGATGCACATCTCTGATCTAGAGATAAAAGAGACACTGGTTCATTATCAGAACAGCCTCAGCAGAGAAGCAAACTGTTTGCACTTCCTCCACCTCTCCAGTCTTCCCCAGCATAAGAATAGTGCAGATATCTGCAGTCACTGTAGTGGCCCCTTTAGGTGGATTTGTTCAGAATGTGAGCAGCCCTGCAGTGTGTGTGTGCTTTTAATAAGCGTCAATGGTTTATAGGGATGTGTGATCACCTTAGTGACCCATGACCTGCAGAACTGTACATGGTATTCTTGATGTGGTCGATCTAGTAATTTGTAAAGCGGCATTACAGGAGCTATATATTGACTACAAAATCTAATGTCTATGTAAATACACACATTACTATATGTAAGAAGTGACAAACACATGTCATACTGTCTTCGTTCCCTAGCAGAATTATCAGGAAGACAGTACATAACTCACCAGCTGAGCGTGTGTAAGAAGCATAGAAATCTCGCCGTCTCTTCATCTCATCTGCAGAGGAAAGAATAAAGTTTAGAACAAGAAAGAAGCAGGTTATAAGGATCATATTCAATAAGTTAACATAATTTAAACAAAGTATGTTTAAGCTCGCTTACCACGCCAAGGTACCTCATTTCAAGCAAGTCCTATCCAATACATTTAAATATCATATAACTGTAAAATTCCAATTAGTCTTGATAAAGCTCTTTTATGGCAACACATTGAAAAAGGGCTCCTTAAAACCTGGTTAAAAATCACCCAACCCACCACTCAAAAATCTCTAGTATTATTCTGATAAGAGAGGTTCACTTTCAAAGAAAAGATTTGCAGTAGGTGGGTGGGGACCCAAAAGGACTGAACACTACACCAGCTTCCTTATATGGTAATAATAACCCCCACTTGCCTTACTATGGTCAGAAAATCCTAGTGGTCCCCATGAATTTTGACCTGGTGTTTTGGTAGAAGATACAACATATATCCACAGTCAGTCGTGGATGATATTCTCACAGAGGCAGACATGACAAGTTGCTGGCACTTTTTTCAAACTGAAAGAGACAGATGGCATGATCCTACTTTAAGCCTTTAAGGTCAGAAGGGTGAGCAACACATTGTGAAGCAATGCTCTGCACACCCATTGGTCCATAAAAGGTTAAGATTACCAAGGGAAGTGACCAGTGTTTCAGGTTCTGTGGTCCTGCTAGCAATTGCCATGTCTGCTTCCATGTATATGACAACCAGGTTTGAATGAAGATGTTATCTCTTAATCCCTTAAGGACCGGCCGCGCACGTACAGTGTAGTCACTTAAGGACCAGGGACTATTTTTTTTTTTTTTCCCATAATCCGATTCCGGATCCCCCTGAACGGCGTGCAGCTGCACGGGGAGCCCGGAATTCCACGATGGTCCAGGACCGTCATCGGTCCTTAACCCCTCTGCGACCACTGACATGCCAGGACCGTCACCAGGGATGGTACTGGCACGTCATGGAGTTTAGGGCTCCCGGTGGAGCTGCACACCGCTCCGGAAGCCCTGAACCGGGGAAAAAAAAAAAGCCCCGCGGATGCCAAGTGCATGCGCATGCTGGTCCTTAAGGGGTTAAGAGAAAACAAGGCATGACGGTCCTGGACCGTCATGGGTCCTTAAGGGGTTAAACAAGGGCTGTCCAAGTTCAGTCCTCAAGGTCACCAACAGGCCAGGATGTAAGGATTTCCCTGATTAAGCACAGGGGAGTTAATCAATGGATCATTCATTGTGATTGACTCACCTGTACTTAATCAGGGAAATCCTTACATCCTGGCCTGTTGGTGACCTTGAGGACTGAACCTGAACAGCCCTGTTCTATATCATCACGTTCATTGTTCTTACTCTAGTGTCTATTTCCCTGATTAAGCACAGGTGAGTTAATCAGTGGATCATTCATTGTGACTGACTCACCTGTGCTTAATCAGGGAAATCCTTACATCCTGTACTGTTGGCGACCCTTGAGGACTGAACTTGGACAGCCATGTCTTAAACCAAGAACCAAAGGCAGTATCTCTAAGGGCAATTATGATTTACTGGCCATATTAAGGTGTGTGTCAGATCTCCTTTAAAGGCCCTGCTTAAACAAATATGAATTTTCATTTCTCCCCATGCTGCAGTTGGTTTGTTCCAAAACTGTTCCTCTTTAAAATACTGAATATGGCCCTAACTTTTTTACAATGGGGTACGGATTCTTGGAGCTTATGCTGGAATGGGAAAGGAAGATTACAGATTTTGAGAAAGTTGAAATAAATAAATAAATCTGACCTTGAGAATCTTTAAAATGTTAATCCTTACAGTCCACTATCAAGTAAATATGACTTAAAAGGTATAGAAAGCTTCATTGTGGAAATTGTATATTATATATATATATATATATATATATATATATATATATATATATATATATATATATATATACACATACACACACACACACACATACACACAAAGTAGTGGGGGTGGGAGCACTCACTCTCTCATGCTAGTATGCACAATCCTCATTTGATGTTAGATAAAGATATTGAATGAGAGGCAGCACCAGTGGGACTTGGTTGAGATAATTTTATTGGGCAACAAAAGGCAAAAAATACTGGTCCAGTATTTTTTGCCTTTTGTTGCCCAAAATATTTATCTCAACCAAGTCCCACTGGTGTTGCCTCTCATTCAAAATTCATATTATATATATATATATATATATATATATATATATATATATATATACACATACATACACACACACACACACACACACACACACACACACACACTAGTGTAAAAGATTGTGTAAACGTGCCAAAGTCTGGGTAATATTAAGAGGCCACACTACCTCACTGCTCCATGCGATCCAGTCTTAGATGTCTCTCTCACGCGATGCAATCATGTGCAGTAGAGACTACCTGAACTTGGGCAGTCTCTATTGAGAATGACTGCGTTGTGACAAACATCCTAGCAAATTATTATATAGGATTGTAATGTTATTCTGCTAAGAAACATATCAAAAGCATTTGATTGGTCTTTTTTTTTTTTTTATAAAAAAAATAAAATAATAAAAATAACCAGTAGGTGGAGCCATTTCATCAGTCCTCATGAAGAATTTCAGTTATGGATCGCAAAGCTCTTTGAACACTGAAATTATTTTGAGCTGTTATAACCACTGAACAGAGAATCTTCCAAGCAGTGGGAACACCCATGTTTTTCTCAGCAGGAAAACCCATACAATATATATATATATATATATATATATATATAATATATAACTACTATTCCTTTACACAGGAATTATACCCTATGAATATGTTTCTCTTATTTTATCTAAACAGATCGACTTGCCCAGGCAATATTTATATAGCAATCAAGTACATATATTTTAGTGGTTCTCAGCTTGTGACCACATACAGGCCAGGATTTGTGGATTTTCTTGTTAGATTTCAGGTGAGTTAATCAAATTGACTGATCCTCTGACCAATACATCTGTGCCCTAGCAGGGTAATTCACAAGGCCTGGCCTATTAGTAAGTCCCGAGGGCACGGGTTGAGAACCACTGATCTTTATAGTTCTTTTTTGTGCATGTGTTCTCTTGTAGTGGACTGTTAAATGTTTCAGTTTACAATCTGATAGAAAAAAGAAATAACCCTTAAAGGGATAGTAAGGTTTCATAATAAAAGCAGCTCTAATTAATCATCATAGTATTTGGGCCTTGGAGAGTGTTATTTCAGTTCTGTCAGAGTTGTAGTTCAAGAGTAATTGAAACCCCTTTTACCGATATAACACTGCTCAGCTCAGAGCAGCAGGGAGGTGCCCAGGTAGATTGCAAAGAGGGACAATCTTCAATTAACATAAGGGAAAAACCTGTCAAGGGGGGGGCAGGGTTTTCATTGTTCTCACAGTAAGAAGATTGCCCCTTGCTGTTATTTGTCTGGTCAAGCAACCAAATTCCACATCTCAGGAGAGCAGTGTAACACTAGGTAAAAAGGGCAGGAGTGGGATATTTTATCATTCAATTACTCTTGAACAACAACTCTGACAGTATTGAAATAACACTCTCTATGGCTCAAATACTATGAAGATTAATTGGAGCTGCTGTTTTTGTGAAACATTACTATCCCTTTAAAATCCATTAGGCCTATTTGTTGTGTGAAGGTGCGATCTATAGGCAGACTTCAGATCAGTATAAACTTGAAACTGCAGATATAAACAAATATATATTTACTTCTTCCTCCTAATTTCATTTATTTTATTTTTTTTTTGGGGGGGGGGGTGGAGTATATTAACCCCTTAAGGACCGGCTGATCGCGCATGCCGCATCCGGTTCGGGGCTCCCTGAACCTCGTGCAGCCGTGAGGGGAACCCTGAATTCCATGATGGTCCTGGCACATCATGGGTCCTTATGGCTTGCCGACCCATGCCAGGACCATCAAGGGTCCTTAAGGGGTTAAATACAATTTGTAATTTGAAAATTAACTGGCTCCTTAAATTCCTTGATGGCTCCTGTTTAAAAAGGCAATAAGTGTTTGAATTGAACAGTTACCAAATTCAGTGCTCAAGGAAGCCAAAATACTAGAATTAAATATATCCCTGTGTGAACACACTGAAGTAAAAAAAGGTCTCAACCTGCATGAGTGACAACACACTGTTTCAAGTTACAAGAGTCTGAGAATTTAAAAGGGATAATACTGAATATGTAAAAAAATTATTATATATATATATATATATATATATATATAGTAGTATTTATCCCCCCCCCAGTAAAAAAGGGTACAGACACTGCTGAAAAGTATTTTATTTGAATGCTATTAATCTCAAAGTTGAACTTTTTTAGGTGCAGTATCGCAGTGAAAGGAAATTGCACAGTGGCGCTGTTGCTACACCATCCTATGGAAAGCTCTGGTCAGCTGACCATAAATTTCCATAGGATGGTGCAGCAATAGCACCACTGTATAATTTCAGGCCACTGTGATACTGCACCTAAAAAAAAAAAAAAATCAGGTTTCAGCTGTAATAACTTTTGAATACAACACCTTTCAGTAGTGGAAGTACCCTTGTTTTACCCAG
Source organism: Rhinophrynus dorsalis (assembly GCA_037306005.1). NCBI lineage: Eukaryota > Metazoa > Chordata > Amphibia > Anura > Rhinophrynidae > Rhinophrynus > Rhinophrynus dorsalis. Next base: position 117,575,149 of record CM074727.1, on the reverse strand, counting down.
GGAGATAAACCCTACAATATATATATTTTGTTTTTACAGTTTAAGTATTACTATCCCTCTAATGTATAGAAGAGGTTCTCTTGATCTCCATTTTGCCCAATGAGATACTTTACTTTGTTATGCAATTGGTTGATTTGGTGTTAAAGAGGAACTTTCACAAGCTATAAAGTCACCCTGTAATAATTAAGCAGGTAGTGACTAGCTTTATAATATAGAGTTACCTCTGAAATGTAGCTGATTATAAAGAAATCCTTTATTGTAGGAGGCTGACAGGCAGGTTAGTGCAATCTGCACGCCTTTGCAGTCAGTCCTTTCCGGTTACCATGTGGCACACTGCAGTCTACTCAATGGAGACCGGGACTGACAGCACAGGTGCACAGACAAGATGTCTGCTCTGATGCCTGGCTTCCAGTCTCCTACAATAAAGGATTTCTTTATAATCAGCTACATTCCAGAGGTAACTATATATTATAAAGCTAGTCGCTACCAGTTTAATTATTGCAGGGCAAATTTATAGCGGGTAAAAGTTTCACTTTAACTAAGCATTATTTCAGGTTTGCTTATAAGTATTATCTTCTACTTCAAGTTAGTAACAAGAAGGCAAGTCTTTTACCCATCTATGCAAATATATATATACTCAAAGTGGAGAGAATCACTTATTCTTACAAATATGGTAATAACATTAAGGGGTTTATGAGATTTGTGGATGATACACGTACTATGGGATGGTACCAGAGACACTAAATAATACTTGAAGAGAATATTAACACAACACGCTTCAGTTCAATTTACCTGGGAGGTCAGATATACAGAAATTCATTAATTTGATGTTAAACAGACAGTCACACCCCAAAACAACCTGATTAAGTATTAAAACACAAATTGTGCACTTTAATACTGTTAGTCTGACAAGCAGAAGGTTTTTATTTCTCTCTTTATTCTCTTAACCCCTAGTGTGCCAAGTGGGTACAACGTACGAGTTTGGACAGCTGTAGCTGCTGTGCCAAGCTTGTACATTGTACAGGTAAAATGCGGTCATTGCATAAGCCGGTATAACTGGCCTGCAATGGCTGCATTAAAAAAAAGCAGCAATCTTGGGGGGCCATGAGGCTCAATCCTCATGCCCCCCCCCCCCCAGTTATTGATCTCCCATCAAGATCTCCAAAGGAGAAGCGCAGCTTCTCTTTCCCCTCTCTCCCACCCGAACTTCTGGGTAGGAGTGGGCAGGATCAGCGGAAACCTCCTAACATTATCGGTGACAGTCACCGGTGACCTTAGGAAACTTTCCCCAACCTGGTTCACTCCTTCCGGAGGTAGGAGAGAAGGGCAGGAGAGCTGCTTGATCTCCTGCATCACCATATTGATCTCCCAGCACAATCTGCTGGGAGATCAATAACTGGGAGGGGACATCAGAAGGGGTCTGAATGTTAAAAAAAACACACAAAAAAATTTAACCCTATGAGTGCCGCTGGGACTTTGCAATGCGCTGGAGACCCTGTGGCAGTCACAAAATGGACACATTGTGGGTCCAATGCAGATCACTCCCCACTGTGGCAAACACAGGACCTTTTTTGTATTCCTGTGTATTCAGAGCTTGATTAGGGCTCTGCGCTAGCCATGGACGTAGGTAAAACTATACAAATTTGATATATATATTTTTTTTTACTTGGGAGACTCAGGGCTTTTTCAAATAACTGAAACGCTCACAATAAAGGTAAATGTTGTTTGATACATAGTATGTGATTTTAGCAAAATAAGTACATTTTCACTTTTTTTGTCATGATGACAAAATTCTCTTCAGGTAAAGTACCACAAAAAAGCTCAATTTGCTCTGAAAAAAACAATATATAGTTTTCCATATGTAACTAGAAATTCACAGAGGAAAATCAAGCCTAAACAGAAGGATAGCAAAAATGCTGAAAATATGTCTGGCCTACAAGGTACAGGAAATTGCCCAATCGCCTGGCACTGAAGGGGTTAAACATATCACAGCTTTCTGGAGACGGACAAGCTAAGCTTCTCCACCTCATAGCTTTCCTTCGACACCAGTGAAGGTATAGCCTCATACTGCATTCAGATCATTTACAGTTAGTTAAAAGCTAGGCACTGATGCTCAGTAATGGAGCAGCGCACGAGCCTTCAAATGAGGGTCAGGGCCTTGTTCCCATCCTCCCAAGCCCCTTAATGCTCCCTGCAGAAACAACCACACCAAGGCATTCAAAAGCCTACAGTTTAAAATGTATGTCATTGCTACGGACAAGCAATACATAGTATTAAATTGCATTATATATGCTTTAATAATATTTATTACATAGAGAAGGTCTAGAGGGGGGGGTGAGTGTCACTTTAGATAAAGTGAAATGGCAGTGGAGACTGGTATACCAAACCCACAGACAGGAAACCCATTTAAGCGCTGAAAGTTTCCATAATCCCAGCCATGTTAAGTGTATCCTAAAATGGACAGTTCCTGCAGGCTCACAGAATTACTTCAAATGGTCATAAATATCACAAGGCAACAATGAAACTTATTACCAAATTAGATAATAGATGTTACAATTTGGGTACCCTAAGAGATAAAGTCTGGTCAGGAATGGGGTATAAACAGACTAAATCAGAAGTCGAACAGATCCCATTTGTTATGAACTATGATTGCATATTCATATCTGTTCAAGATGAGATGGTGAAATATTGGGTTCTACTTGTACCTGATCCTCTGTATGGTGGTATGTTTATGAATAAACCATTTTTTTTTCTTGAACAGAAAGCATAAAAGCACAGCAGGGCATTCGATTAAATCTAACTTGGGTAATGGTAAAGATAAAGCTGAACTTTATATCAAGTCCCCCCATAATCATTACGTATGTTCCCTTTTGAAAGAAATGTACTTCTTTTAAAAGTATCCATTGTATTAGCCATCAATACATCAATACTCCCCTTTTTGTATTATTCTATTCCCATCCATCCTATGTCATCTGCACCCTCCATTCCTTCATCCCTACAAAGTGTCACCCCACTGTTGCTTACCTCCTTCCCAATGTCTCATTCACATCCTCAATCCTCTCTGTCTCTTTACCTCCCCACCCATCCTTCTATGTTATCTGTTCGCTCCTATTTGCCGAAAATTACTTTTTTCCTTTTTCCCCCCAAGCACCCTCCTCCTTCCCATCTATATATGCTTCTGTAACAAGCTTGGATATCAAAGACTGTAAATATGCTGCCACTCACACAATGTAAGTCTGCAAAATGTTAACCCCTCAGTATCACCTGATTACCTATTAATATGGCCTCTTCTCAAGTCTCTCTTCACCTTTATCTTTCTCTCCATGTCTGCCTCTCCTCCATGCATCTCTTACATCTTTTTTTTCCCCATGTGTTCCATGTAACTTGCTCTCTTCCTCATAAAAAAACAACATTGCCATGGGCAATGCTGTGCAACATTTGCTTCACTTTTGCCCTGCAGTACTAACCCAGCTCAGTTTCTCTCTCCCTCCCCTTAGCAGCACAGCCTCCTCCTCACCGCATCGCTGTCTCCTCTGCACTGAAATGAGCAACGCACTACTCTTCAATATGTTTCTCATCCCTCTGTCACTCAAAATGTTAAAGTGTGCGAGCTCTGCCACTGTTTATGTAGGTGAGGCTTCTGAGTCTGTCTGTCTCCCCCAAGTGTTGCTCCATTTATCAGTGTGTGTGTGACCTTAAATAACTCCCTTCTCTGGAACACACACACACACTGATAACTGGAGCAGCACAGACACTGCTCCTCAGCCTGGGAAATATTTGCAACAGCCTCCCCCTCATACACACTGATTTGCTCACACATTTAACCCTTTCAGTGTCAGAAGGGTGAGCACCACATTGACAAGCAGTGCCTCTCCTACTCTAAAGGTTAAAAGCTTAATTCGCAATCCATCCTACAGGAGGCCAAAATACACAGTAAGTAATAAAGAAAATCACTCTAACCGCTGACTTTTTCTCACTTTCTGCTCTGTTCTCCCTCTCGTGTCTCTCAGCACTGCTTTGGATACCTCTCTGGTGTTGAAAGGGTTAAACTGGACCTTTACACACACTGGTACTACAGAGGAATATTTCTTAAAAAAGCATGGACACCTATGTAGCACTGAAAGAGTTACAAGCCCTGTGTAATTCAATGGGAAGGTTATATATACTCTCTAGTGTATATCATCCTGTGCTTGTCACAAAGAGAGGCTGTGTGTGTGTTTATTATATATACTAGCAATGGCCATCTGTGTTTTTTTGGGGTTTGTATTGTTATTCATCATGTATGTTTATTTTTTGCATGGGCTATGTAGGTGAACTGTGCAGACTTACAAAATTAACAAACAATTTAAAGTACCAGTGCAGTTCACTAACACAGCCCTTGCAATAAATACATAATGAACAAACAAACAATACAAAATCCCAAAAAACAAACACCACAGACCGACGGAAAACACCGTCAGCACATTGAAAATATATATACTAGCAATCACTACTATGGGTCAATGCCTCATCATGGCGGGAGTGTTTGCGTGCGTCAGTGAAACCAAGAACTGCATCAGAGAGAGCATATACTCCTGGCAGTATCACCAAAGGTGGACAGACCTAAGCGAAGATACCAGACTAAAATCAATCCAAAATCTGCCAAATGGGTTGTATCAGGTTGCCATTGGTCTTTAGACATTGCAACTCAACGTTTGATCTATAAGTATGGTTTCTCACTTAGAAGAACTGAACAACATCGGTTGGGACATTATCAGCTTATAAGGGACTTGTACAAAAGACAAAGGTTTAGTCAAATTAGAAGATGGACACGGGCTATACTATAAAGGAACCAATGATGGACAATGTGGAGAAATTGGATTAATTATTAATAAAAGACAGACAAACTCAGTCGTAAAACTAGAACGTTTTTCTGAAACAATTGTTTTCCATGATATTAAACTAAACAGTTGCAATTTCTTCAAATCATTCAAGTTTATGCCCTTACAAGTAGTCAAAGTGATGACGAAGTTGATGAATATTATGATGATTTATTACTCCTCTACAAATTTGTAATGGGAGATTTCAATGCGAGAATTCAAAACATCCAAAATGGTGAAAAATCGGTCAGCCCACATGGGACATGAATTTATTCTACAGGAAAAAGGCCAAGAGAAAATGAACATGGAGAAGCCCTAATGATAATACAAGTAAATCGACTTTATACTTGCAAATAATAAAACAACATTCACTGACTGCTTAGTCTTAAATTGTTTTAATGTTGGAAGTGAACATTGTCTAGTCAGAGCAAAAGTCAAAATTGACTGCACGAAAGAAAGAAAATTATCATGTCAAAATTATGAAGCTCAACGGTAGCTAGTTATTGAATAATCATAAGAATTTTGAGATAGCACTGTCTAAATCGCTTTAGCGTGCTGCAAGACCTTCCAGACACAGACATTTCAACCCACAATGAAAAATAAAGCAAATAGTAATATCAGAAACAGGGTAGAATATGTCAAAATGTGCAAGACCATAAGGAAGAGCATAAAAGAAGAAAACACAAATGTTCAATGTTGAGCTCATCAAAAGGACACTGGAAGAAAATCAAAGGCAAAAGAAAGAAAAACAAAAGATGGCAACATATAGTAGCCAAATGTTTGCATTAAAGGGATAGTAATGTTTCATAATAAAAGCAGCTCTAATTAATCATCATAGTATTTGGAATTTGGAGAGTGTTATTTCAATTCTGTCAGAGTTGTAGTTCCAGAGTAATTTAATGACAAAGTGACCCCCTCCCCCCCCTTTTACTGATGTAACACTGTTCAGCCAGAGCAGAAGGGAGGTGCCCAGGTAGACTGCAGAGAGGGACAATCTTCAATTAAGATAAGGGAAAAACCTGAAAAACTTGTCAAGGAGGGCAGGGCTTTCATTGTTCTCATAGGAAGAAGATTGTCCCCTTCTGTTATCTGTCTGGTCTATGGACTGCATTCCACATCTGAGAAGAGATGGCTTACACTAGGTAAAAGGGGCGGGGGGGAAACTTTGCTTGTGAATATCTCAAACCATAAAGGTTTGAGAGATAAGACTTTTATTGTTCTTCATGTTTTTTTAATGCCTACAAAATAAAATAAAGTTAAAACAAAGTATTACTATCCCTTTAAAGCTTGAGGATGGTACAACATCAAAAACTCAACAACTAATAATAAAACGAGTGGAACAATTTTATTCAGATCTTGATGGATGAAGGACAACTACTGAATGCATTGCCAGAAGCTAAAGCTGTGCCAGAAGGTTTGCAAGAAAAATCAATGAAAAATGGCAAAGCAGCCAGCCCTGATAAAGTCACTATTAAAATGCTGAAAACCGGAGGTCAACCCTTATTGAGAAAGTACTTTTCCAAAGGTACTATCAAGAAGAATGGACACAATACTTAATGCAGCACAACCTGAAAAACAAACAAACAAACAAATAAACAAACAAAAAAGAAGGCGGCTTCAGTACAATGGACTAAATCTATTCTCAAAAGGACTACTACTTGGCAAAAGTGCCTGAAACATGGAAAAATGTAGAAGTCATCGTACTGCACAAAAAAGGTGATAAGGAGGATCTAAACAAACTGCAGACCAATAAGCCTACTGTAAGTGGTGTGCAAGGTTTTCACAAAAAGAATAGAACCTTTCGTTATGTATAGTCTTCATTGACTATGAAAAGGCATTTGACTCAGTGAAAAAAGAAAGCAATAACTTATGCCCTGAACAACAAAGGAATAAAGAGAGCTTACATCAATATCCTACAATCAATATATGAAAATGCAACTGCATTAATACAGGTGAACAATGATAAAGTCCAATCAACACAGAAAATGGCATCCGACAACGAAACACAATATCCCAAAAACTAAATTTCGTCTTGTTTAGAAAATAAGCAATAGGCTTATTGGTCGGCAGTTTTTTTAGATCCTCCATATCAACTTATTTGTGCAGAAGCATGACATCTGCATTTTTCCATGTTTCAGGTACTTTGCCAAGTAGTAGCCATTTTGAGAATAGTTTAGCAAAGGCTTTGAATAATGGTAGACCTCCGGCTTCCAACATTTCAATAGTAACTTTATCAGGTCCAGCTCCTTTGCCATTTTTCATTGATTATATTACACCTTCTCCTTCTAACAAAGCTTCTGGCACTGCTTCAGCCTCTGACACTGAATTCAGTTGTTGTCCTTCATCCTTATAAAGATTTGAATAAAATTTTTCCACTCGCAGTATTTGTTTTTGAGTTTTTGCTGTTGTACCATCTTCAAGCTTTAATGCAAACATCTGGCTCCTATGTGTGGCAATTTTTTGTTTTGTTTTCTTTAGTCCATGATTTTCTTCCAGTGTCCTTTTGATGAGCTCAGAATTGTATTTGCATGTTTCTTCTTTAATGCGCTTCCTTATGGCCGTACACATTTCTACATGTTCTATCCTGTTTCTAATATTACTGTTTTGCTTAATTTCATCATGGAAACAGTTTTGCTATTTTTTCTTGTTTTCCAGAGCAAGGGCAGTGTCTACGATAGACTCAATAACTTTTTCATTGTGGGTTGAAATGTCTCTGTCTGGAAGTTCTTGCAACACACTAAAGCGATGAGACAGTGCTATCTCAAAATTCTTATGATTTTTCAATAGCTATCTAGAGTCGATCTTCAGGTTTGTTGATTTGATCATTTTCTCTCTTTCTTGCAGTCAATTTAAATTTTTGCTTCCACTAAATGATGGTCACTTCCAACATTAAAACGATTTAAGACTCAGTAGTCAGAGAAAATAGTTTTATTATTTGCAGTTATGAAGTGGATTACACTTGTATCATCATTAGGACTTTTCCATGCCGATTATCTGTGGACTGTTTTCCTGTAGAATGGATTCATGATGTACAAATTTTGTTCTTCTACAAATTTGATCAGTTGGTTGCTTCTTTCATTTTTTTTTCCATTTCCATGTGGTCAGATTGATTTTTCTCCATTTTGGATCTTACAAATTCTTGCACTAAATTATTCCATAATATATTGTAGTGGTAACTGTCCTGTTTGTAGAGGCATAATAAATCAAAATATTCTTCAACTTCATCATCACTGTGACTAATTGTAGGGGCATGAACTTGAATGATTTGGAGAACATAGTGACTGTTTAGTTTGATAACACAGAAACTGATTCTTTCTTAAATACTTTCTACTTTTAAGACAGAGTTTTTCAGTCTTTTATTAAGCAAGAATCCAATTCATCCACATCATCCATCCTTTGTTCTTTTATATTATAGCCAGAGCCCATCTTCTAATGTGACTAAACTTTCACCTTGTACAAGTTCCTCTAAGCCTGAAATCGTCCTCATCGATCGAATGTTAAGCGTTCCAATGTCTAAAAGACCAAAGGCAGCCTGGCAGAACCCAGTGATTCTTAGAACCCTCTGCCATTGAGCTTGTTTTCCCACTGCTGTAGGAAGTAGCACCCAAGCCTCGAGGGAATGAGGGCCATTGTTTTTATTGTAAAGCCATGCTGAGGGAATGGACCATAATCTGCCATGCTGGTCCAGTGCAGGATGGCAGATTTTGGATCAATTTAGTCTGGGTGTCTTAGCTTTGATCTGTCCACCTTGGGGTACCCTGCCAGGAGTAAATACTCCTGATGGCATAGTTCTCGACTTCATTGACACATGCAGTGCCACTCTTGCCACTATAAGGTATTGACCCATGGGAGTTATATATATATATTTTATGCATGTGTAGTTAAGTACACCTGATGAAGGGCTTGAGACCGAAACATTGTATGCGAACATTCGTGATAATCTTACCTTGGCCAGGTATGTAACCTACACTCTGTGTTCCTACATTCATCCTTTTAAACTATTCATGAACATGGACGGTAGGCAGATACTTGCCCTCTGTCTTATTAGCAGGAACAACCCATTCAGGAGGCTCCAGAAGCAGCCAGATAGTGCAAAGCATGGATCAGGTGACTAAGGATAGCACAGCTTTGATCTGTCCACCTTGGGGGACCCTGCCAAGAGTATATGCTTCAGATGTCATAGTTCTCGGCTTCATAGACATATGCAATGCCACTCCTGCCATGATAAGGCATTGACCCATAGGAGTGATATATAAAGTGGGTGTGTGTGCAGTTATGTACACCTGATGAAGGGCTTCAGCCCTAAACATTGTATGTGAACCCCCTCGATAATCTTACCTAGGCCAGGGATGTAGCCTTCACTCTATTTTCCTACATTCATCCTTTTTAAAACTATTCACTGAACATGGAAGGTAGGCAGATACTTGCCCTCTGTCTTACTAGAAGGAATACCCCATCCAGGAGGCTCCAGAAACAGCGAGATAGTGCAAAGTATAGATCAGCACCAACCTAGGTATCTGGCCATGCATCCAGGCACCAGGAGATTTCAGCAAAAATCTTGTCCCAGATTTTAAAAAAAGCTTCTGGAGGCAACAACTCCCCCTCAGCCCTGCTTAATCCTCAGCTTTTCTTCAAATTACATATAGCAAAGCAAAGCAAAGCAGACTAGAAATGCCAATACCAAGAAGAAAAAGGACAGAGAAGTCATCTTCCCAAACAAACCAAGAAGCACCAGAGACTTTCTCTGCAAGGGATGCCCTGTGTTCACTATGGACGAAGAGAAAAGAGGAGATGACCTCACTTCTCCAATTTCTATGTTATTCTATGGATCCTATGCACTAAGATCTCTACCACTTGAAAAATCTTAGTGCATTGGCTCCATGGAACAACATAGGAAATGGAGAAGTAATATCACTACAGAAATCATCTCCTCTTTATCACACCATAGTGTATCTCCTCCTGCATAGAACACAGGGACCATAGGGTACAGTCTCTTCCTCCTGGAGTGCAGGGCACTTAAACAAAAGAAAAAAAAAGTCTGAGGCTGAGACCCCCTCCTCCCTTCTACTTAAAAAAAAAAAAAAAAAAAAAAAAAACCTCCATCACAGACCAGTATTCACAGGGCCAAACTGGTACAACATAAGCCTCAGGTGGCAATGAACAGCAAACTACGAAACCATATAACATGAAACCAACAGGGTTCTGATCACAAAAAAAGCAAGAAGGACATGCACCACAGCCTGTAAGACCTTCTGGCCAAAACCAGTACACTCACATGGTAGTGAGTGACAAATGTTTTTGTGAATGCTCCAAGACCTGAAACGGTACATGTTTTTTCTGAGGACATATGCCTGGTGAATGGTAGCCTTAAGCTAGGAAACAACAGTAACCTTAGAAGAGGCACTCTCGAGTGTCAAAAGATGCAAGGAAACTGAAGAAGGTTCAAAAGGAGGCTTCTGAAGCACTCCTAATACAGGTTCAAATCAGACAGAAGGGTGAGTACACAGGAAAGGCATGAGCCATCCCTTTGACAAGAGTTTGCACAACAGGGAAAAAGGTAATGTGCCACTAGAGAAGGACAGAAAGAGCCTAAATCTGAACCTACATGAAAGTAAGACTGGGTGCTTTCTGAACCACATCCTGAAGAAAGGTCTAAACAACCTGAAGCCAAAAAGGCAATGGGTGTGAACCTAAGCTGGCACACTACTTGGAGAAGTTGGACCAAACCCTACGTTAGGCTTTGGAAGAATCCAGCTTTCTAACCTGAAACATAGTAGGACAGTCAGAAAAAAACCCTTTCCTTCAGGATACTGTCCTTTAAAGGAGCAGTAAACTTTTTTTATGAAAAAATATATATTGTAGGATGTTTCCTGTTGAGTAAAATATTGGTACTCCCTCTGCTGAAAGATGCATATTGCCAGAGTTATTACAGTTTAAACCTGTGTTTTATTACATTAGCTGTGCCCTCTAGTGGTCAAATTCCAAATAGTTATTCTGTTACATTCTAACGAAGAGGAAAGTCAGTAACTTACTGTTCTCCACAGAATGTGACAGCAAATACCTGTCAGTTAGAATGATCAGTAAAAACACAGTAAATTAAATTCCTGAATTTTGAATAAAACAACTAACAGCGGTGGGTTTGACCATGTTTTACTCAGCGGGAAAAGCTCTATAACACAGGTTTTTATTAAAAAAAAAAAAATAAATAATAAAAAAAAAAATTACTACTCGTTTAAGGGTCAGCTCATAATGTGTTGTGCGCTCCTCTAGTCCATAAAGTGTTAAGTAGGCTCATGCACTCTGCCTGCTTCAGTTTTGAAAACTTGCCAGCAACTGTCATGTCCGTCTCCATAGAAAGGGCATCAAGGACAAAACTTATAGGGGTCATTTTATTTTAAGGACATAGTCAATTGCCGTTTAAAGGGATAGTAATGTTTCAAAATGAAAGCAGCTCCAATTAATCTTCATAGTATTTCGGCCACAAAGAGTGTTATTTCAGTACTGTCAGAGTTGTAGTTCAAGAGTAATTGAATGATAAAGTATCCCCCTCCCTCCCCTTTTACCTAATGTAAGCCACCTCCCCTCAGATGGGGAGTCTGGTCTCTTGAACAGACAGCTTACAACAAGGGACAATCTTCTTACTGTGAGCATAAGGAAAACCCTGACCCCCTTGACCTCTATTCTGAGGTGAGCAGTGTTAAATCAGTAAAAGGGGCGGGAGGGTGATAGTGTATCATTCAATTACTCTTGAACTACAACTCTGACAGTATTGAAATAACAGTCTCCATGTCCCAAATGCTATGAAGATTAACTGGAGATGCTTTTCTTTTGAAACATTACTATTCCTTTAAGTACTAAAAGTGTGGCTTTCTGCAAAGCATAATAATTTTTCAGAGCAATAGCAAACAGGCAGGTATGTGATGTGCTGTATGCAATTTTATGTAGCAAAACAAGTTATTAGTCTACCTATGGATTTTATATAATTGGTATAAGTCAGTTATGGTAAACTTTTTTCAGGCCGAAGTGCCTGGTTTTCTGCAGGAGCCTAGTTTAGATATGTCAGTGTGCCAATGCTGAAAATTTAACATGGAAAGGAGTTGTGTTTTTTTGAAAATATATATATGTGAAAAAGCAACTACATACAATGTTGCTAAAAATTAGACTTCCCATTTGTCTAAATGGGGTGTTTAACCCCTTAATGGGATAGTAATGTTTCACAATAAAAGCAGCTCCAATTAATCTTCATAATATTTGGGCCATGGAGAGTGTTATTTCAGTTCTGGCAGAGTTGTACTTCAAGAGTAATTCAATGATAAAGTATCCCCCTCCCGCACTTTTACCTAGTGTAAGCCGCCTCCCCTCAGATGTGGAATCTGGTCCACAGACCAGACAGCTCACAGCAAGTGACAATCTTCTTACAGTGAGAACAAAGAAAACCCTGCCCCCCCTTTGACAGGTTTTTTCCTTTATGTTAACTGAAGATTGTCTGTCTCTGCAAGTCAGCTGGACACCACCCTTCTGTTCTGAGGTGAGCAATGTTACATCAGTAAAAGGGGCAGGAGGGGGATACTTTATCATTCGATTACTCTTGAATTACAACCCTGACAGTACTGAAATAACACTCTCCATGGCCCAAATACTACTATGAAGATTAACTGGAGCTGCTTTTATTGTGAAACATTACTATCCCTTTAAAGTGGAACTATCATGCTTACATAAGTTATCCCAAATTAATTATTAGTAGCTTGTTAATCATGGAAATAGTGTAATACATTTTCTTAAAGGGATGGTAATACTTGAATCAAAGATCAGGTCAGAGTCTATTTTATCTAACACATAGCACTATATTTGAACACTTACAGTTTTGTAGTTCAAGCGCAATTCAAGCAGAAAGGATTCCTCTCCCGCCCCTTTCTTCTGCGTCAATCTGCCTCTCAGTCTGGTCCAGGTGGAGCCTAGCAAGGGACAATCTTCAGTAAGCAAAAGGAAAATCCTGCCCTCCTTTGTCAAGGGGACAGGCTCTTCCTTACTGACTGAAGATTGTCCCTCGCTGCATCCATTCGGTCCCACAACCGAATCCCAGATATAAGGGGAGACGGGCAGGAGGGGGTTCCTTTCACCCTGAATTGCGCTTGAACTACAAAGCTGTAAGTGTACGTGTACAGTGCTATTTGTTAGAAACAATATAAAGAAGACTCAGACCTGACCTTTAATTAAAGTTTTACTATCCCTTTAAATGCATGAGCTGGAATCATGTCATCATATGCAATCAGTGTGACAGAGCAGACATCTTGGCGAAGAGTGATCTGTGCACTTGTGGGGGGAGTTGCATTGTACCTTAAGGTATAGGCAGGGACAGACAGCATAGGCACAAAAGTCACTTGTCACCAAGATGTCTGCACTGTCCCACTGATGTAAGTTGCATACGATGTTATGATTCCAACTCATGCTGGCACTTAAAGGGGATGTATCACCTTATAAAAAGGTGTTACCATCCGCTTTGTTAATAAAAGTTACTGTAGGAAAGCTTTGCTTTTTTTTTTTTTTTTTTTTTTTTAATTTTACTATTTGTAGAGATAATGCCTCTTCTATTGCAGAAGAGCTTCGCAGATCAGCATAGCACGTCCCCATTATGCTGACCAGCAAAGGGTCTTCTGCACATCCTATTTCTCCTCCCACCTCCCTCCCAGCTGCCCCAGGAAGCACGTTCACGCTTCCCTTCGGTGTGCTGTGAATGGCTCCTAGCGTTACAGCAAGCTGTGATTAGTATTATACTGGGGGAGCTGGGAGGAGAAACAAGACGGGCTGAATATCTGTGCTGTGCACATAAAGAGGCATTATCTCTACAAATAGTAAGATATAAAAAAACAAACAAAAAAAAAAAAAAAAAAAAAAAAAAAAACAACAGCTTTCCTAAAATAACTTTTATTAACAAAGCGGATGGTAACACCTTTTTATAAGGTGATACATCCACTTTAAGAAACTTTATTATGCTATTTCCATAATTAACAAGCTACTAATAATTAATTGGGGATAACTTATTTAATCCCTTAAGGACCATTGCCGTGCCAGGACCGTCACGGCGGTCCGGCACTTAAGGACCAATGACGGTCCTGGCACGGCATGGAGTTCAGGTTTCCCGTCGCGGCTGCACGCCGCCCCGGAAGTCCTGAACCGGAAGCACTAATAAAAAAAAAATGCTCCGTGGTCCGCAAGTGCCGGCCGCTCGTGGGCGCGCCGGTCCTTAAGGGGTTAAGTATGATTGTTCCTTTTTAAACACTATAGAGGTCAACAACACATTGCTGTACATTATTAACCGTCTTAAGCCTTTACAGGAGAACTATCACCCCAACTAAAGTCCACCCCACCTAATTAGGCATCTACCAATAAGCTTACAATCAAACTGTTATGTAGAATAAAGACTGCGTTATTCAAAAATCTTACCTCAGCCAACACGGACGCCAGGCAACAGCGCAGACATCTTTGCTTACAAACATCTGTGCGCCTGCGCAGTCAGTCCCGGTCTCCTCTAGGAGGTGTTGATTGGTACGTTAAGGTACCGGAAGAGACTGACAGTGCAGGTACGCATATGTCTCTAGAGCAGTGGTTCTCAACTCCTGTCCTTAGGACCCACTAACAGGCCAGGACTTGGGGATTTCTCTGCTAGAGCACAGGTGTGGTGATCAGAGGCTCATTCACATTGATTAACTCACCTGTGTTCTAACTAGGAAATCATCAAATCCTGGCCTGTTAGTGGGTCCTGAGGGCAGGAGTTGAGAACCACTGCTCCAGAGCAGTTCCCCGTTAAATTCTAATGGGGTATATAGCTCTGGGAAACAAATGGGGATGTTGTCCACAATAATGTCCTTCTTAATCTACTCCTTGCCTAACAAGCACGTTATACATCACTAGCACTGAGTCAATGCCTTGTCTGCCCGACCAAGGCAAACAAGTACATTTAACCCCCTCTGACACTCGAAGGGTTAATCATTAACTCTGAATGTTGATTGGTGCAATGTGCTTTTTTAGGGAAGATGGGGCATTAACTCTTTGAGTTATAAGGTATGTTAAGCAGAGGGTATCCTTGGCTTTCAGGTTCATTACATTCTGCCACTGAAAGTTATTCTCCTCCCTGCTGAAAAAGTACATTTCAATTCTTAACCTACTATAGATTCTATCTTCGTCCTTTCCAGACTCCTTCACCACTCCCACTTGCTCCTGAGACTGTCACACACACTCACCTTCTCCTGCTGGATGCCAGAAAACAAACTACCAGTCCCACAGAATCAGTCCTGACTACTTATTTTCTGTGCTTCCTGGCCTGCTGCCACTGTGTACTCTGTATCTCTTAGACACGCTTTCTGAGCAGGAGTGGGGCAGGTGGGATCTGACATCCTATCTGTGATACGGTCCTCCTTCCACTCCTCACCTCCTGACCTTATCTGCAGACATCATTCCCATGGTCCCCATCCAACCCCTCCTACCACCACGCTGCTTCTGGCTCCTTGGACACAAGTCATCATGTCACTGTGGTGAGTGACTGATGAAGTGATGATGGTTGCACTGCATCCTGTGTGCATGTGCATACTAGTAAATCACACTGGTTGGCTTCCCTGGGTTCCGGGCTGGTGCCTGTTTTTTTTTTTTTTTTCTTTTTTTCTAGAGGCACACACCTCTGTGTTTTTATTATACCGTGGCAATGCAGCAGGATTTTCAACCTCCAAGCAAGATACAGGCTGGATGTCTTGCAAAACAACATGTGCCACCATAAAGGCCTCTGAGTGCCGGTAGTGTCACTTGTGTTGTAGGTTTGCCATCACTAGTATAAACTCTCCTTTTAGGCACGCCTGTCTTTATAACCACTATAACCACTACCAGCAGTATCTGGTCCTGGATTCAATGTTTGTTTTTATGTCTGGCCCTTGAAGAAAAAAGTTTGAACACGCCAGGTCTATCTAGTTTCACAGATTTTACCTACTATAATGAATGGAGAGCAAAGAATTTGTGTGCATACAGTAAATTTGTGGGACAAATAGTGACACAGGATTATATATAAATCACTCTCACTACTCACCTCTAAAGAGTCCTGGAACAAGTTTATACACAATATCCTGCAAAGTTTTGTCTGACCTAAACAAAAAAATGCATATATTGACAAATATAAGGTAATAGATCTGCATGTTATAGATAAACGTATAGGCTATTGTAGACATGTATCTTACAGATAAATTACATGTGTGACAGATCGGTACATATCATTGTGTATGCTTTAAATATTGTTTTGTCTGTTCTATACATAACAAATGTAAATAATATAGTTAACTTTAGTTGTATCCTGTCTGTGTAAATATTAATCAAAGTATCATTCAAATTGTGGTGTGATGTATGCATGCACATCTCTGCATGTGTGTGCATCTACTTGTCCATGTGCATATGTTTGTGTGTGTAGTACAGATTCTGCCCCCAGATGTCCATTGGAAGACCTCCCTCCCGGCTCTGACCTGATACTCAGGAGGGGACGTCCTTTATGGACCTGCGAATCACACATGGGACAGAATTTGTGAGCTTCCAGGTATCGCAGGATACAGGTCTTACAGACTGCGGGAAGAGAGGGGGAGTGTGAGGATACTTGCATGGGGAGGGGGTACACATTCAGGAACCCTACTTATTATGGAGTGGGAAAAACATGCACAGCATGGTGTGGGAGGGAATAAGGAAGCAACACTTGACTTTCATGGAATTGTGAAAAAGACTGTCATGGGGGGGGGTGACTGCATTTGCAGGGAGATGTTCTAAAGAGGTGAAAAAGGGTATTTTTAATCTTCAGCCTTGTGAGGGAGAAAGTCTGGAGACTCGCACTCCATTGGGAGGGAGAAAGTCTGGAGACTCGCACTCCATTGGGAGGGAGAAAGTCTGGAGACTCGCACTCCATTGGGAGGGAGAAAGTCTGGAGACTCGCACTCCATTGGGAGGGAGAAAGTCTGGAGACTCGCACTCCATTGGGAGGGAGAAAGTCTGGAGACTCGCACTCTGGAGATAGCTAGAGATAGTAAAGTTTTCATGGCGTAAGAGGCCATCAAGAAAAAAAATGTACGGATATACTTCTACTGTAATGGGGAGGGGGGGTGAAGTCAGGAAACTTGCAAAGAGTAGTGCGAGTTGAGAGTCCATCATGTCTTGCATTACAATGTGAACAGATAGTCAGAAAACCTGCACAGAGTACGGTTTGGGGTGAAAGAGAGAGGGAAGGAAAGACAGCAGACATGCATGGTATATACAGGCAATGAGACGGGAGGTAGTATCACAAAGGCAGCGTGCACGGTACAGATAAATGGAGGATTTTCACATACTTACAGGAATGCAAACACTCCACAATGGTGGCTGCATCAATAAAGTACCCTCCGCACAGTGCACACATGAGGTGTGGGTTAAGCTCCGTCATCTTGATCCTCATGGTCCGATGCATGTTGCTGGAGGGGTAGGGGGGTGGGGGACTCTGGATTTCAAATATAGGCGAGAAATAGAGAATAATATTTAGGGAAGGAACTTATATCAATAAATTCTGATATACAGATAGGAGGAAGGCTGTCATCTTTGCTGTATAATAAAAACACCACCAGTCATTCAATTGTTGGTATAGTACTTTAATGTGCTCAAAGTCCCTCTTCTATCATGCTGGAAAAATACTGTCTGTGTGTCAATCTTAAAGCAATCGTAATATATCTAAATAAGCACAGCTCCGATTAATCTTTATAGTTTTTTGTCCATGTAGAGCGGTATTTCAGTACTATCTGAGTTGTAGTTCATGAGTATTTGAATTATAAAGTATCCCCCTCCTGCCCCTTTTACCTGCTTAACACTGCCCCTCCAAAGCTGGTCCAGATGAAGCACAGCGAGGGACAATCTTCAGTGAGCATCAGGAAAAACCTGTCCTCCTTTGTCAAGTGTGTGGGGGGGGCAGGGATTTCCTTATGCTCACAGCATGAACATTGTCTGTCGCTGCGAGATGTCCGGTCCGATAACCAGATTCCATGTCTGAGGGAAGGCAACTTAGAATGGGTAAAAGGGGCAGGAGGGGAAGCTTTATAATTCAATTACTCATGAACTACAACTCATATAGTATTGAAATACCACTCTACATGGACAAAAAACTATGAAGATTAATTGGATCTCTGTTTATTTTCATATATTACTATCCCTTTAACCCGTTAAGGACCCATGATTTGCTAGGACTGTCATGGGTAAACTTCCCATAAGGACCCATGACTGTCCTGGCACGTCAAGGGTTAAACGATAGCAGCACACCTCAGTGCACGCTGTTATCATTCTGCAAAGGCTGAAACTGAGCGCTCCAGGACCGGATTGCTCAGTTTTCGGTTCTTCTCTCTTTTGCCGGTACATGTGATACATGTGATCTTTCCTACATCAGTCACATGTACCGGCTTTTCCATTCACAAAGGCAATGTGTTTTACACATTGCCTTTGTGTCTGCTCTGTGCCTCTCTCTTCCTTACTATGAGAGTAAGTAAGAGAGAAGCAGAGAGCAGACCAAAAAGCAAATACAAAGAGGCCAATGGTTTGTTTAAAGTTTATTTAATATTGTAGTGCTTCAGAAATGAAATAGAATGCCCCCAGTCCTATCTCTCAAACCTTTATGGTTTGAGAGAAAATCATACTGAAAGATCCCCCCTCCCACCCCTTTCCCTGACATCAGTGTCAAGGGAAATTCGATCCTGGGATCATCCAGCGGCTCTGCAGCAGAGCTGCAATCGCATTATTGGCAAAGAACTCCTTCACTGGAATGGTCTTCTACGTGTGCTTGGTTTCCAAGCACGCATACCAGACCATTGCAGTGAAGGAGTTCTTAGCCAATTACACGATCGCAGCTCTACTGAATTGCCTAATCCAGTCCCGGTACCAGATTCCCCTGCAGTCAGCTAGACGCTGATGTCAGGGAAAGGGGAGGGAGGGGGGGAACTTTCAGTACGATTTTCTCTCAAACCATAAACATTTGAGAGATAGGACTGGGGACATTCTATTTTATTTTTGAAGCACTACAATATTAAATAAACCTTAAACAAACCATTACTATCCCTTTAAGTGCAATCCACCCCAGATTTTCCCAGTCCTTAAAGTGTTAAGTGGGAGTCTTTATCAAGATGGGTTGATTATATGGGCTTTCCACAGGAAAGGAACACTAACACAGAAAATGTAATTGGTTGACATACAGTTAAACATTATGCAAATGTCTGCAAAAATTACTTTATGCTCGTTTTCACACTTGCTCCATTTTAATGCTTGTATAGAGAGGTCTATTCAGATATCATCTGGTTAAATTTGCCATACGGGATCAGAGATAAAGGGATAGTAATGTCCCACAAAATATTCTTCAATTTATAGTCCTTAAGAAGTTGAGCACAGCACAAAAAAAAGCATCTCTCAAACCGCTATGGTTTGAGAGATACATGCATTTAAAGTTTGTGATTTCCTGGCGTCAGCTGTAAATCTGTCAGCAGGAGATCCGTGTCGGCCGACACAGAGGCTCTGCAGCAGAGCCGCAATTGAGTTATTTACAATGAATTACTTCATTGGAATGGTCTAAAAAGTGTGCTTGGTTGTATGTATCTCTCAAACCATAGAGGTTTGAGAGATACTTTTTTTGTGCTGTGCTCAACTTTTTAAGGACTATAAATTGAAGAATATTTTTTGTGGGACATTACTATCCTATTAGGGCAGTTAGATTACAACCCAACCCACTTGCATTCAAAAAGGCTGGTAACCTCACCTTAGACAATTTAAAGACAATATAGTGCTATAATATGTCTGACACCTATAATGATTGTCATGCTAATGGGAGTCACGGAGCCCTGCAAAAGTGAAACTCCCATGGAGCATATATATGACTACAAATTTAGGCCTCAGAAAGCAGATAATTTTCACTGATGCTACTATGAAGTAAATGGCATTTAAATGCATAGAAACCCAGTTCATTTGTAGGGGTTAGAGCCACGTTCAGAATTCTTACTGATTTTACTTGGGCTTTGAAAGGGACAGTAATGTCCAATAAAAAAAATGTTTAGAGTTTTGTAGAGATTTAAAAAAATGAGCAAAATGCTACAAATCCTATCTCTCACACCACTGTGGTTTGAGAGATATCCACCACTAAAGTTCCTCTTCTACTTATGTCAGCATTAAAGCTGACAGGAGGAGAACCATAGCAGTTTGAGAGATAGAGTTTGTGGCAGAACCCTAAACATTTTTTATGGGACATTACTGTCCCTTTAAACCCTTGAATGCTAGAAATGTCTCCATCTCTAGTATTCAAAGGTTTAAAAGCTCAAATTAAATCAATAAACATTTTTGTTCCCACAGTGGTGGGGTGGGTTTGCTCCAAAAGCCCATTTGCAAATCTTTCATTGTGCTTCTTTCTTATATTTGTGTTGTATTACCCATGTAGCCACTCCACAGCTTAACACTTGGATGCAAAATACTTTAACACATATGCAAAACAATGATATGTACAACTGGAGTTGTCTCCATTTAAGTGGTTAATTGTTCCCTCAAACCTCATTAGCTGATGCCTGCATAATGTCACCTGTTCACTAAACAGAATGGATCTGGCTTTTCACACAGCAACTACTGCTCAAGCAACCACCAATAATAGGCAACCCCAAGTAGGTGTCAGCCAATCATACATGGCTGATGCAGACATGAGCCTGCCATCAGACACACATCCTCCCCCCACTCTCACAGTGACAAGCTTGCTTAGGAAACTGAGGAGAAGGTGCATAATCATAAGGGCTGCTTTGACCTGAGCTGTATTCCAACTTCAGTCAAGTTGCCCAGGTGAAAAACCACAAGAGCACACACACTTTTCACTCATGCTTTTCCTACAAGTCAACATCAAGAGATTCCTGAACTTCAGTCATATGCTTTACATCTACTGCCAGGCAAGTGCACACATATACACCAAGGGGCTTAAGCACCTGCTCTTTTTGTCCAAAGTGCCCTTTTAACAAATAAATAAATAAATAAAAAACTGCCTGGCCGCCTGCACTAACCCCCCCACCGCCCAGTCAGGTCTGTGCATCCTTCAGGACAGACCTATAGATGCTGCACTCCCTCGTCGGCTCTTTAGTATTACAGAGCGCTGGGAGATAACATCATTTCCCGGCGCTCTGCATGAAGAGAAGACCATGCGGGAGCTCCAGCAGGTACAGGTCTGTGCCAAAGGAGGACCACCAGGGAAGAGGTAGGAAAGGACACTGGGGGGCAATGTGGAAATGATGGGGCAATATGGATCTGATGGGGGGCAAGATGGAGATGATGGCAATGTAGAGATGATGGGGCAATGTATGTGAGGTTAAGTTGGATAAGTTGGAGCTGATGGCAATATTGAGCTGATGGGGGCAATATGGAGATGAAGGGGGCAATGTGAGGGTAAGTTGAAGCTGATGGGGCAATATGGAGCTGACGGGGCAATATGGAGCTGACGGGGACAAAGTAAGGGCAATATGAAGATGATGAGGGCAATGTGGAGATTAGGAGCATTGTGGAGGTGTCCAGTGGAGATGGCCAATGGGGCCTACAGGCTCCTGAGATGTAAATTTTTTTTTTTTTTTTTTTTTTAAATATGTATTTTAAATAAGTAATTATGAGAAGTGCCCTTTTTTTTTTTTAATTTGAGCCCCTGCCCCCCAAAATATCTGTGCATGTCCCTGTCTACTGCTATCTCAGTCGGTACACCTAGGTAATAACATTTGTGTTACCACAGATTTTACTATATGAATAATTGATATTACTGGAGGGCTTTAAAATTAAAATAAACAGTCAACAAAAGACCCTTTTAACCTCTATACCCTCAAAGCTATGGGAATTCTTACTGTGTTTGCTTTGCAGATCATGGAGATCTGCAAGGCTGGGTGATGTCAGAGCCTAACTTAATGACGGCTGTTTTCTCTCCTCTCTATAGAAACTCTGTATCAGCAAATTCATTGACAATGGGCTTCTATAGAGGGGAGAGAAAAATTCCCATGAGAGCCAAGTGATACACTGACATAACCCAGACTTGCAGATCTCTGATCTTCAAGGCAAAATGAGATAGAATGGAGGAGTTCTAACCTATGAGAACTTGGTCATCCTAGCACAGAGGGCACTTCCACGTGTATATAATGAGAGGATGGGGGAGAGACAGTGCATAGAGAATCTAAGTGTAGTATAAAAGTTATATATTTATTATAAAAACAATATAGAATGAAAATGAATGTGAACAGTATTAAAAGGATTTAGAGCACAAATCCTATATTATAATTCGCTAAAATGTTTGCCACGACATAGTCATGCGCAGTAGAGATGGCTGTGCTCGCTGCAGTCATGCGTGGTACAGACTGCCCGTGCCGCAGCCGATACGGAGCGGGGAGCTATGAATTCAGACTGGAGTCCTCTCTGTGTACCTTCCTGGGACTGCTTGGTCCCAAGAAGGTGCGCAGAAAGGACTACGGGTCTGAATTCGGAGCGCCCCGCTCCATATCAGCCACGGAGCATTCGAGCAGTCAGTACTCCGCAAGACTGCAGCGTCATCAGTGTTGGCCCGTGTAAACTGGCTTTAAAACTAGTAAATAAATAAAATGCTAAAGTTCTTAATGAAATAGCAATATAGTCCTGGGTGTAGTACAATATAGTGTGATGAGACCACGGAATTGCAAAGTTACTCCCCATCTCTTTTTTTTGCATGGCTATGATCCGGTGGATGGCACATTGCTTTTCATTTTGAGACCAGCAGAAGGAAGTGTGCTTGAGGAGGCTATACTGATTAAAGGGATAGTAATACTTTATTATTACTATACCCCATATTGTAGGTATTTGTAAAATAATTTAATACCCCCCGGGTTCATCTCTCAAACCTTTATGGTTTGAGAGATAACTGAAGGCAAAGTTCCCCCCTCTCTCCCCCTTCCCTGAAGTCAGCGTTGTGCTGACTGCAGGGGAAGTCTGTCGTACAACAGGCTTGCGGCTCTGCAGCTGAGCCGAGATCCCGTTAGTGAAAAACAATTATTTCACTGAAATGGTCTTCTACATGTGCTTGGTTTGCAAGCACATGTAGAAGACCGTTTCAGTGAAATTATTATTTTTCACTAACGCGATCGCGGCTCTGCTACAGAGCCGAATGATGAAAGACAGACCGGATATCCCCGCAGTCAGCACAACGCTGACTTCAGGGAAGAGGGAGGGGGGAACTTTGCCTTTGATTATCTCTCAAACCATAAAGGTTTGAGAGATGAACCTGGGGGCTATTAATTTATTTGGCAAATATGTACAATATGGGGAATAGTAATAATAAAGTATTACTATCCCTTTAAGACTGTGTGTGTAGGGAAAGGTGACACAACATTCCTTTCTGAACTGTAACCCTTGAAATATAAGAGAGATATATCTATGTATATATGAAAATTCCAGTAATTGAATCCATAGAATAAGGTTGAACCACACACTATGCAAGGGAATCAAACCCCACTAAATACTATACCTCCATACACACTTATATCGATTATAGTGTACTATTACTCTGAGTGACGCTGTGTACCCATCCCTTTTGTTTAAATGTATATAATGGTCTTTTATTGCCCCCTTTTTGCAGAAAGGGACTTGGGAGCAGTTACAATTGACGATTTCAAAAGTACTCAGATCTATGCAGCAAAGATGTGGGAAAAGCCAGAAGGATTCTAACTTAGACTATATAATAATTCGCTAAAGCGTGTGTAACGCCGCGTCATGCTCAGTAGACACTGCTGCGCGTGCTGCAGTCATGCGCAGTAGAGACTGCCCGCGCCGCGGCTGATACAGAGCTGGACGCTCCGAAGGAGCCGCGGCCAGTCTCTACTGTGTATGACTGCCCCGCGACCGGCTGGCAGTGGCACTGTAGCCCATGTAACGGGTTCTTCAACTAGTATAGAATGAGGCATTAGACACAGAAAGTGAGATGCTCTAATGCCAAATGATAGATCATTAGTTAGACCAAGAGTGGAAAAATGCCAAGAGCTTGGAAGCCATGGCTAAAAAAAAAAATAAATCACTACTTGCTCCTAATATGAACATATTTTCTAGTTTCTAAAACTTCTGTCTAAGAACTTCAAATATCTGGGTCCGAAGTTCATTAAATTTTTGTCCACTCATAAGTCCTCAAAGTCTACAACTATTCTGGAGACCACAACTCTAGAAGTACAAGAATAAATTAAAGACTGTTCAAAGAAGGGATACTAAAATGGTACTTGGTCTAAATAAAAGGACCTTAATTGAACAGTTATGTCCACTAAACATTTTTTCTTGTTTTGTAGAAAAAAAAATTATGTTGCACAAACCCCATCTCTCCAACCTTTACGGTTTGAGATATAATCGCATCCAAAGTTCCCCCCTCCCTCCCCTTCTCCCGATGTCAGCTGTAAAGAGCTGACAGAATGAGATCCTGGTCATGGGACCAGCTGGCGGCTCTTCAACAGACCTGAAATAGCGATATTGGAAAAGAATTACTTAATTGGAATGGTCTACAAAGTGTGCTTGCAAATCAAACACACTTTGTAGACCATTCCAATGAAGTAATTATTTTCCAATATCGCTATTTCGGCTCTGCTGAAGAGTCGCTGGCTGGTCCCAGGACCAGGATCTCCTGCTGTCAGCAGAGCATTGATATCAGGAAAAGGGGAGGGAGGGGGGAATTTTCACCGAGGTTATCTCTCAAACCGTAAAGGTGTGAGACATGGGATTTGTGCAACATTTTTTTTTTTTTTTTCAATCTATAAAACAAGAAGAAGCGTTTAGTGGACATTAATGTCCCTTTAATATATTTAGCTGTAGAGTAGAATAGAGAAAGAGATATTGTGACTGAAACCTTCAGCATTAAGTGATGTAAAAGTTCAAGAGGGAACCAGATAGGGTAACATGCATGTAATCGCCACCAAGCAGAAAAGCAGAGGCCAAAATAGTAAGTTAAATTAAGAACTCTTGATATGGATAATAGGCATGCACCAATACCATTTTTTCAAGACTGAGTACGAGTGCCGATACTTTCCCCAAATACTTACCGATACCAATTACCGATACTTTTTTGTAATGTCAGTGCAGTGGAACTGAGTGGGAAATTGGGGGGGCTGGGGAGAACTGAGTGAGAGAAGTAGGGGGGGCTGAGTGGGAGAAGTGGGGGCTCTCAATGGGGCTGATGCATGGCAATGGGGCTGAAGCCATGGCTTTCTGCAAAACAGTGAGATTGTGCCAGGGTCTCCCTGGAAAGCTGCAAAGAAGTTTACAGCTTGTCCAGTCTGTGCCAAGCTGCAGCTTCTTCCTGACTTACCCTCCAGCTCCCCGCTGTAATTTCCTCCTCTGTCGGGTGCTCACTGTTCTCTCGCAAGCCCCAGGCAGAGGTCAGGGTTGGAGCGTTGCCATGGTAACCCGCGGCAACGCTCTGACGCTACAGGAGGCAGAGAGGCGACCGGGGAGCATTGTGAGCAGCTCCCCCGGCCTCCATCTCTGCAGCACCGACCTTGACAAAGGGTATCGGTTCTGGCATCGGCCGCATTTGCGCGAGTAAGAGTACCAGCGCAAATGCCGGTATCGGCACCGATACCAGTATCGGTACAACCCTAATGGATATAGGTCTAGTCTAATGAATTCAAAAAGTGTCAGCTTTTTAGATATATGTCAAATGGTTTTATCTATTGTCAGTTTCTATGATTAGTGCTCCTTTAACTTGTACTAAAATTATCCTTTCATATGAGCCAAACAAAGGTCCACGATGAGGCATAAGGGACTTAGGAGAGAACAGAGTTGGGGATGTATGGGATTTGGATGAAGGCATGACTGAACAAACATGAGATGTGAAGTATTTAAGAGAGAACAGAGTTGGTCCCACACACATTGTAAGGGATTTAAAAGAGGAAGAGTTGGTTACAGATGAGGTGTAAGCATATTAGCAGAGGACATAATTGGTCCAATAAGAACTGTGAGGTCTTTAGAAGACGACAATGTGTGTTAACAAATTAGGTGAAAAGGATTTAGAAGAGGACAGAATTAGCCCCAAATGAGGTGAAAGGGATTTAGGAGAGGGCAAATGTAGTCTATGAAGAGGTTAAGGGATTTAGGAGAATACATAATTTATTAAAGATGAGTCCACAGCAGTATTAAGAATTTTAGAGCCAGTCTGAATTTTTAGGAGCCAACTGAGTGATCCATAGTCATATATGCATATAAGATACATCCAAAATTTAGGAGAACTGGCTTTAAGGTTCTTGGGATTTATCCATCCTTGTGAGTGTGTAAAGAATTTAGGAGAGGACCAAGCTGTTTCAGATGAAATTTTAATGATTTAGATGAGGAAAAGGTTGGTCCCAGATCAGTTATGAGGCAGTTAGAAAAGAACAGTTCGTGCTAAGCTAGGTATTGTGGAAAAGGACAGAACTAAATGGAGATTTTTCTGATATGTTACACAGTATCTGGCCACACATGAGGCTGGATGAGGTAATTAGGTTTAAAAACACACTTCTGTTGTAAAATAAAATATAAAGGGAACACTTTATGTTAGAGGAAGGTCTGAAGGAAGGTGTTTGAGAGTTTCAAGGATAGGGATGTCATGAAGTGTTTAATCACTGTTAACCAAACTGTAACAGCTATGATGTAGGCCCTCATTAGATTTATAGTTGGAATCATAATAGTTACAGACATGAGGAAATATATAAATCAATATGAGTAGTTACAGGAAGCAACAGGATGAGTTATACAGAGTGCTTATAGGAAGCAATAGGGGGGAGTTAATGGGAGAGGTTCTATAAGGGAACATGAAAAGTTATAGGAAGAGGATATATAAAGTATTATGACGAGTTATATAGAGCAACAGCTGCACATGGAGGTTATATAGAACAGGGGGGATTACAGGGAGCAAAATGAATAGTTATTATAGATAGGGTATACAGAGTAATAGGATAAGATATAAGAGGGGGCGGGTCTTAGGAGCCCAGTAGCCCAGGATCTTGAAATTCTGCTTCTGGCTCCTAAGTTTGAGGGTATTTTGTATACAGGTACATACATAAACTTTCTACAATGACCTCTAAAACACACAGTTGACTCTTAAAAACGTTGTTTGTTATATCGTCAACTCCATGTTATACAGATACGTTATTTATAGTAAAATGTGTCATAAGTGAGAAGTATGCAGCAATAGGTGAAGGGATAGGGAGCAGATAAATGAAGAACAGGAATTATGGGTAGGGATCATATAGCGGGGTGGACAAAGATACTAAAATATTTGGAGCCAACTAAGAGCTTTAGGAAAAAAACTAAGGGATACAAGAAAATACCCCCCCCCCAAAAAAAAAAAAAAAAATGTACGAAGTAGAAGGAAAATTTAAGGAGCCTGGGAATAAAATAAAAAAGGGAGAGGTTATAGGAAGCGTTTATAAAAAGCATTATAAAGAATTATCTGGAACATAAGGACAAGTTATAGGTGATTGGCATGCATATGTAAGTTGATGTTTAAAGGGATAGTAATGTTTCACAAAAAAAAAAAAAATCTTCATAGTATTTGGGCCATGGAGAGTGTTATTTCAATACTGTTTGAGTTGTAGTTCAAGAGTAATTGAATGATAAAATATCCCCCTACCGCCCCTTTTACCTAGTGTAAGCCACCTCCCCCCAGATGTGGAAGCTGGTCGCCTGACTGGACAGGGGGCAGCAAGGGACAATCTTCTTACTGTAAGCATAAGGAAAACCATGCCCCAGGTTTTTCAGTTCATTTCCTTATGCTCGCTGAAGATTGTCCCTTTCTGCGATCCATCCGGACAGTCTTGCTGCTCTGAGGTGAACAGTTACATCAGTAAAAGGGGCGGAAGGGGGATACTTTATCATTCAATTCTCTCCACAGCCCAAATAGTATGAAGATTAATGGAAGCTGCTTTTATTGTGAAACATTACTATCCCTTTAACATTCTTTTGAAGGTGATACAATATAGTAGTATTTCTGGGAGAATGTTAGTAGATTAATGAGTTCAGTTATGTGAAGCAATCAGAGGAAACAAGCGATTCATTTTGATTCAGACTGTGCAAGGCTGTAGGTCTCCTTCCTTTCTGCTGTTATTCAATAATCAAATTTAAACCTTTATGTGCCAAAAGGGTACCCAAAGTATTGCTCTGCAATTCTCTGGGCACTCCTCTTGCATGCAAAGGGTAAATGGTCCATTTTTTTTAAACAATGAATGGATGTTTGCTGCAAATTAATAAGGTCCTAATAAACAAGGTACTATGTAAATTAATTAAAATTGATATAGTGTATAAGGCTTGAAAAATACATTTTTTTCAAGATCTCAAAAATTTTGATCCACAGAAAGGTAAAAGTATCAGCTAAACCACAGTTAACTTTAATCTCAAATATGGAAAGACTGTTCGTCTATACAAGATGGCACTAAGACGTCTTCCATGAGCAACCTCTGTTTCATCACTGGGGTTGAGGCATTGTTTGATCTAAAGGAACATTAAAGGGATAGTAATGTTTCACAATAAAATAAGCTCCTATTAATCTTCATAGTATTTGGGCCATGAAGAGTGTTATTTCAATACTGTCAAAGTTGGGTTCAGGAGTAATTGAATGATAAACTATCCCCCTCCCGCCCCTTTTACCTAGTGTAAGCCACCTCCCCTCATATATAGAATCCGGTCTTGAGACCAGACAGGTAGCAGCAAGGGGCAATCTTTTTACTGTGAACATAAGGAAAACCCTGCCCCCCCCCCCGACAGGTTTTTAAGGTTTTTCCTTTATGCTAATTGAATATTGTCCCTCTCTGCAATCCACCTGGACACCACCTTGCTGCTCTGAGGTGAGCAGCGTTACACCAGTAAAAGGGTTGGGAGGGGGATACTTTATCATTCAATTACTCTTCAGCTACAACTTAGTATTGAAATAACACTCTTCATGGCCCAAATACTATGAAGATTAATTGTAGCTGCTTTCATTGTGAAACATTACTATCCCTTTAACAACTAAAAAATGAACGAATGGTATATATAACAACCTAGATCTATCTGAAACCTGAGGTCTAAAATGTACTCTCATATATGGCCCTCTGAAGTTTAAATTCCTGTTCTGCACAGAAGCCTATTACTGCTCATTTAGCATAGCAACCTTAACCTCTTAAGGACCCATGACGGTCCTGGACCGTCATGGGTTGGTATACCCTCAAGGACCCATGACGGTCCTGGGCCGTCATGGAATTACAGGCTATACGCCGTTCAGGGAGTCCGAAATCGAATGGCGTCCTTAAGGGACTGCAAAGTATGTGCGCGGCTGTCCTTAAGGGATTAATGTGCATCTAAGTGACAGTGTAGTATTGTTTGTAAATGACCCATCATGAAATAAGTCATTCTGTGCAGAAAAATGGTGGATACTAATCTAAATAAATTAACTACCTTAGCTATTGTCAGACTTGCAAGAACAAAACTAAACAACCAGTAACTGCATGAAACACTATAAAAATGCATTAGAAAGCCACATTTATATTTAGATTTTGTGATCTACAAATAAAGAATGTTTACAGATGTTAGCTTTTAGTATGATATTAAATGTACACTATGTTTATGTGACAGTGTTCCATTTATAAAATATGTATGTTTCCCCAACTACAGTGACCAAAAAACAACCAATTGCTGGTGATTGATACAGGTAAATCCCATCTACTGTTTTTCAGCTGCCAGTTCACTTGTTATGGAACTGGTAAGTAGGGGCCTGAACAGTATACATAACCAGCCCTCTGGGTACTCCAAGCAGTCAGATTTTAAGGATATCCCAACTTAAAGGGACTATATCACCTAAAAATAACATCAGTGGTTTTGAATCCGCTTTCAAAATCTCCTACATGTTATATTGCTAGGTTTTAGCTAGAAAAGTAGTTTAAATTACTTAGATTTATAGATTATGATAATTAAGGCATGCAATACAGGCATTCCCTGTTATCTCCTCCACTCGAAGACACGTAACCCTTTCAGTGCTGGGGAGGCAGGCCCACTTAAAGGGATACTTATGTTTCATATTACACAGAGCTCAGAACGTTGAGCATGTGTAATAGTATTGCAGAGCGATGTTAATAGGCTTCAAAACTTGCTAGTTACAGTGTAATAATATGTTGAAAATGATCCATCCCGCCCCTTTCTCCGACGTAAGCAAATTTGTCCCAGATTCGACAGCAGATTACAACAAGGGACAATATTCACGTAGTTTTTTGCCTAAAACTGCCCTTATTCTTCAAGGACGGCAAGTTTTTCCTCATAATGAACGAGGGAAGATTGTCCTTCATTGTGGTCTGTCCATTCAAGCCGCCGGACTTCAGATCTGAGGGGAGATGGCTTCTGAACAGGGAAATGAGGGGGGGGGGGGGGTCATCTTCAAAATATTATTACACTGTAACTATTACATTTTGAAGCCTATGAACATCGAGCAGCAGTACCATTACATATTCTCAAAGTTCTGAGCTATGTGTAATATGAAACATTACTATCCCTTTAAAAGGTTAAGTGTCAGTGAATCGGGGGGCTGGTGAGGCAATGTAGGGCAACAAAGGGAGTTCCTGCATGGAATGCCTTAAAGGGATAGTAATACTTTAATTTTACTATGCCCCATCTTGTAGCCCTTACAAAACTGAATTAAACGACCCCAGTGGCATCTCTCAAACCTTTATGGTTTGAGAGCTATCCGCTTTCAAAGTTCCCTCTCCCCTGGTGTCAGTGTTCTAGCTGATAGCAGGGGAATCCAGTTCCTGAGCAAGTGGAGGCTCTTCAGCAGAGCCGAGATCGCGTTATGGAAGAAGAAATCCTTCACTAAAATGGTCTTCTATGTGTGCTTAGTTTGCAAGCACACATAACCACACCTGGGAACTCTCTGGTTTTGTTCCAGAGACTCAGGATTTCAAACTGAATTACCAGGTCTCCGGGGCAGTGTGTGAATCACCGGGTGGGCAGAGTTTAAGTAGAAACTCTGCCCACTTGTGCTCCATCCTGCCTGGTTCCTCACACTCCCCGCCCTCTTACCTTCATTTTGCATGTTTTTTTTTGTCCTGCCCCCCCGTGACTAAGCCCCGCCCCTTTTATGACGCAAACTGCGTCATTTTCGGCACTGACAGGGTTACCCTCCAGGTAGCCCTGCACGAAAAGTTCCCAGGTATGTATAACGCGATCCCAGCTCTGCTGAAGAGCCTCCCCCGGTCCCGGGACCGGATTCCCCTGCTATCAGCTAGAACGCTGACGTCGGAGGAGAGGGAATTTTGAAAGCGGATATCTCTCAAACCTTTATGCCGCTGGTCTCATTTAATTCAGTTTTTTAAGGGCTACAAGATGGGGGATAGTAAAGGGATAGTAATACTTCAATTTTAAGCAGCATAATCTATATACCCAAATACGCAGAAACCTTTCTAAATAACAATTCGAATTCAACATTTAGATGACTTAGAAAACACTTTAAAAATTTTCAACACATTTTTACGTTACAGAAACCCTTTAAGCTTAGGTGAAGCAACCACGGAGACTGATTCACAGTTATCCCTGCTTGATGACAGGTGGGGTATCTAAAACCCAAACTGCTGGTGTGCCCTACAAAATAACATTGACTAATGCTGGTATATGTAATGCTTCACATTAAAGGGGATCGATCACCTCTAAACAAGTTTGTCTTAATATGTAGTTTATATAGCAAATATTTGTAATATTGCATTAATTGTTTTGTTTAGATCGTTATTTGGCAGAAATCTAAGCAATAAATATTGCCCTTCACCCTACTTCCAGACAGACTGCAGTTACCAGCTCTGTAACTGCAGTTTATCACTCTGCCTCTGCTCTTCTCCCTCTATCCAGCCTCATCCGATGACGGAGGCTTTCTGACTGTAAGCTGGAGCGATCTCATTGGCTAGATATCGATCTCTGCCAATGAGATCGTTCCAGCTTACATACAGAATGCCTCCATCATCGGAGGAGGCTGGATAGATGGAAGAGAGCAGAGGCAGAGTGATAGACTGCAGTTACAGAGCTGGTAACAGCAGTCTGTCTGGAAGTGCAGGGCAGTATTTATTGCTAAGATTTCGGCCAAATAACGATATAAAAATAAATAAATAATGCAATATTACAAATATTCGTTATATAAACTACATATTAAGACAAACTTGTTTAGAGGTGATCGATCCCCTTTAAACAACACTGAGCTTCATGTATTAATATAAGAAAATCGAGCTATTCTGGAGCAAACCAAATTCAAAATAGGAGACGATAAAAACCCTTCAAGTTTTCCCACTGATTTAACCCTTTGAATGCCA
Organism: Rhinophrynus dorsalis; assembly: GCA_037306005.1. Taxonomy (NCBI): domain Eukaryota; kingdom Metazoa; phylum Chordata; class Amphibia; order Anura; family Rhinophrynidae; genus Rhinophrynus; species Rhinophrynus dorsalis. The sequence goes on along the minus strand of CM074727.1, from coordinate 117,542,958 downwards.
GAGGGGTAGGTAACGCATTGCACAGCAATGCGCTGCATACCCCTCTGACACACAGAGGGTTAATTTTGTCTTGCAACACCTTGAATGCTTGACAGGTATCTGGAACATTGTGAATCACTGTGTTGAGACCTCTTTTGCATCTATGTTGCTAACACCCTTGAAAACAAAACAAAAAAAAAAAATATATTTTTTTTTTTGCCACCTTAATTGCTGTTGGCTTGCCCTGGAATTGCTCAAGTTCTCATGCATGGTAAGATATACACTTTGTTAGAACCGGCACCACAGCAAGGTTGTGCGGGGACTTACGTAACAAGTCAAAAGTTTAGTAAGAGAGGGGAAAAAGAACTGCACTATATGCAAAGCAAAACCCTCAATGAAGTCAATGAGTCCTTTTCGTTGTTATATAAATTGCAATTGGCTTGCTCCTCACTCCTGGCCGTTAGCGATTTCTCTGAAGCATTGCAAAGAAATTCATCTCTAGCATCCAAGGGGTTAAAATACTACATTAATATATGTCCCCCCAGTGTGTTTCAGCACCATAGTGGCCACTGAAGTGAGATCCACTGCAATATTTTCTAACTAGCAGGGTTGCATAATCCACAGTTGTCTCCTACCAGTGAAATGGTTAATATGAATATTAAATACATTTTTCCTAGCCAGGTGAGGTTTTTTTTTTTTTTTTTTAAGGTCTGCAAGACAGGAATCCAGTGTTCTACACGTCTACTGCTCAGGAAATCAATGGCTTTATATTTCTTTAGCATGTGAAACATACACAGCCATTAAAGGGACAGTATAGTCCCATAAAAAGTATGTTCTAAATCGTAGCTGCACACAAAAAACATTCAATGTGCTTAATCCTTTCTCTGAAACCGTTATGGTTTGAGAGATGTAATAAAATAAAGACCTCCACTCCCTCCTCCTTCTCATGTGTCCGCTGTATAGCGGATGTCATGAGATCCTGCTTCCGGGACCAGACGGCGGCTCTTCAGGAGCGCTGTCATCTAGATATCCAAGTATAATTACTTCATCGGAATGGTCCACAAAGTGTGTTTGCAAGCCAGGCGCACGTTGTAGACCATACCGATGAAGTAATTATACCTAGATATCTAGATGACAGCGCTCCTGAAGAGCCGCCTACAGTCGGGCGACCGGATTCTGCCTCTGACAGCTTTATAGCTCGTCAGGCAGAAAGTGGAGGGAACGGAGGATTTTATTTTCTTATTTCTCTCAAACCATAACGGTTTCAGAGAAAGGATTAAGCACATTGAATGTTTTTTTTGTGCAGCTACCATTGAGAACATACTTTTTATGGGACTATACTATCCCTTTAACTAGCGCTATACACATCCTGAAGTACAGACAGGAAGCTAAGAGTCCTGTCTACAAGCGGTGTGTTAATGTATCCAGGTTAACATGAGTCTCATCACACTACCCCACAATCCTGAATGTTTAGAGATCTGCTATGTATATATACGTGGCACCTGAATATATACACTGGGCTTCAATTATTTTGGGGCTCTCCTTGAGTGCATGTTTTCCATCAAAAAACAATAAGAAAAATCCAGACATCTGATGAATTCTCAAGAGAGGAGGGAAGGGGAAATGTTATTCTTTTCTCTTTCAATCCAGGCTCACCAGCAGCGCCAAGGCTAAACTGCTTCTCCTAATGCAATACATACAGCACCAAGTTCAGATGCCGGAAAGTAGTCAAACACATTATACATACAAGGCACTTGATTAATAACTCTGAGCTCTGGAGGAGGGGAGAGGGCACTGGGCACTAACCTATCATTTAAAGGGTTAAACAGTGGTTCTGAAAAATGCGAACAATTTCCATAGAAGATTCCAATGGAATCACAAAGTAAACTGTGGACAAGAATGAATTGATGACCTTACAGCAAAAGCTTACTATCTGGAAATGCTCAAATTAAGGCCTTGGGATAATTTATGGACCCCAAACAAACTAAAGTAATTAAATATGGTCTGTTGCAATCCATAACAATAAATGGTAACCAATCCTTAATTAAAAATACATATAGGGCTGTATTCAAGGTGCATGTCTAGAGCAAACCAACTCTACCATGGGGGGATACTCCAACTGATTTAAATGGGAATTTTAAACACTTGAATGTTTGCTACAAGGTATCCACGCATTGCTTCACAACAAACTGGAGATCTCACTAACATTTAAATGTGTAAAAGCCCCATTTAAATAAACAGGGTTTGTTTTATTTATTTGTAACACACTGCAAACATGATGCTGATCCATGATGCCTTTTGGAGTCATTAAGGAAATTTTCCACCCACTAGGGGCTTAACTGGAAATGGCTTCGATTTTTTCTTCTTCCTTCCTCTGAATCAATAAGGGTGATATGGCAAAGGTAACTGTATTACTACTTTACTATGATGTACTTTGATCACCCCAGAACTGAACCATTTGGATCTTCCTGAATATGATTAGATAGCAAAATGTAAGACAGTTTGTTAGCCTAGCCAAGAAGTACATACAATGGGCCTTATTAATTTCTGGAGCAAACAATCTGCTCCAATATGGGACAAATGATGATTAGCAATGATTTAACTGGAGTTTTAACCCCTTAGATGCTGGATAAGTCTAATATCTAATTTTAAACCAATGGAAATTTGGAGAATTTTCATGGAAATCCTTATGTTATGTATGGGAGCATTGTCCTTAAATTACTTCTTGTATCTGGCAAGTTATTATTTTTTATTTTCTCAGGTTGGCTATTAAACCCTTGAGTGCCAGAGGGGTACACAACACATTACAGAGCAAGTTTGTATATACCTAATCTAGATATACAATGTTCATATATCTGTACACGTACATATATATATATATATACACATACATAATCATACACAAATAAATCTCAGTCTATACCAACAGCATTGTACTAATGGTTGACACAGAATTATGGTCAATAATGCCAATTGCCTCTCTCTCATGATAGATTTATTCCAACAGACACAGTAATGTATTGAGATCTCACACACTGAGCCCTCCTCCTTTAAATATAGTGATGCTATGACAAGTTAGTAATTTACTGTGAAGGCACAGCCTGTGTAATTATATATATATATATATATATATATATATATATATATATATATATATATATATATATATATATACACACACACAATCATATGTGTGTGTGGTAAACAGTGATTATTGTAAATATGGGGGAAGGGGCATATTGCATCCATGATTTTGCAACCTGGTGAATTTAACCCCTCATCACTGGTTACAAAGAACCTATCAGGAGAAGGCAGCTGCTATTGTGACAGTTGTCACCTGCTGACATGATATCCACCCCTATGTATTGCACATAGGAGGTGGTGGATTGTATGACAGCGAGGGATACTCACCTGTAATGGCTAAAATGAAAAAATCTGACCTTTTCGTTTCAAATATGATGCATAGTATTTCCCTCAGCATTGCTCTACTTTCCACATATGGTGACCCTGTATGACATGAGTGGACAACCCGCGGTTCTCCAGCTATTGCTGGACTACAAACTTCCATCATAAGTGGCGGGTAGGTGTTGTAGCCTAACCACTGCTGGAGAGCTACTGGTTGCCGCCCCCCCCCCACGTCGTATATAAATGCAATGACTGGCACCTCCTAGATGTCCATGACACACGGCCCACCACACATTCAGTGCACCCCCTGAAATAAACAACATGCCAGAGACACCACAGGGCTTTGAAGGGAAAGCAATAGGTTCTATGGTATTCTGGCTGCCCACAGCACCCCCATCTGGTGTGTCAAGGGGGGGATATAATGCACGCAAAAAAAGGGAAATGGGTTATCTCCCCGAAAACGCAGTGTTAACCCTTTGAGTACCCGAAAGGAGCCCAACGTGGACATATCTCTATAAATCAAAGGGTTACACACACATCACCACTAAATAAACTGAAAGCTCTGAAGACCCTGTCTCCCACACAGAGGACATCAGCTGTAAATCCTTCTTACCTGGCGATGGCTGGTTTCTGCTCTCTGTGTCTCTGGTTATTTCTCCAAACGGCTCTCTCTAACCCCTCTCTATCTGTCTCTCCCCTCCCCTCTGTCTCTCTCTCTCTCTTCCTTTCTGCTCCCCCTTCTCTCGACTGCTCGCTCTCTCTCTCACTTGCCCTCTCTCCCCCTCCCTTTGTCTCGGTCTCTGTTTCTCTCTCTCTCTCTCTCTCTCTCTCTCCTTCTTTCTATTTTTTAGGCTTTTTTTTTTTTTTTTTTCCCCTCTATCTCAAAATTGTTTTTTTTTTGTTTTTTTTTTTTTTGCAGACAAGGGATAGACCACGCCCCCTAGCCACGTGACCCCTCCCTGGGGATAAAGAAGGGGGGAGGGAAAAAAAAAAAAAAAAAAAAAAAAAAAGAGGAGATGGGATGAAGGAGGACAAAGAGCGAGAGACTGCCAGACTGTGTGGATGTCTGTGTGGATCTCATCTATGTATTGTATCAGTTTAAGGCAATATAATAGTAACTTGATACTTTATGGCTTTTCATATTTGATGTAAATTGTCAGATTTAGTTTATCTTAAAAATATAGCCGTGTAAAGGCAAACTCAGGAATGCCATAGAGGGATTTCTAGAAAATAAACCAAGCCTACTACAATAACAATACCTCTCCTATATTTTGTGTAATTCTGTATCCAAAAGCTACTGCAATGTCCTGAACATCTACCAAAAGTGGCAATCTTTAGCTCCTCTACAGTTGTTGGACAACATATCCCAAAATCCGCAGCTGACCAATGGCTGGCAGAGGATGTTGGGAGTTGTAGTTTGACAGTAGCTGGAAGAAGGCCAAATTCTACAGCTTGTGGCAAAGATATAATAAGCACAACAGCAGCAAAATGTATCGTTATTGGGTTGTAAATATCACAATATATTTTTTGAAAGCTGATGTGCTGGGTAAACTGGATTCATTCTGAGGTATACAACTGCACCATAGGGTTAATCTTGGTTATTGATTTAGGGATAAAGCCAATGTGTTAAGAGAAACTGAAGTAATTTTGTAGCAAGGCAACTGCACCACAGTGGGGAAGTAAACATTCTTACCAATTTAAATGGGAGTTTACCTCGTTTGAAAACTAGACAGGCCTGTAATGCTTTGTGTCACAATGCATTGGCTATCTATCCAGAATTCAAGGGGTTACATTTTAAATTGGTGAAAATGTTTACTTCCCCACTGTGGTGCAGTTGGCATGTTAAAGAGTTACTGCACATTCTCTTAGCACATTGGCTTCAATATATATATCCTATATAATAATTCGCTAAATCGTGTGTAACGCCGTGACATGCGCAGTAGACACTGCTGCGCGTGCTGCAGTCATGCGCAATAGAGACTGCCCGTGCCGCAGCTGATACAGAGCTGGGCGCTCCGAAGGAGAGTCCAGCTCTGTATCAGCTGCGGCGCAGGCAGTCTCTACTGCGGGCTAAAGTGCACCCAGCGGCCCTGGCTGCTGCCCTGGAGCAGAGACAGGCGGAGAGCCGTCCGGAGCTCCCCGCTCCGGATCAGCGCGTTTGACGAGTCACTACTAGAGACTCGCCAAACGCGCCGATCCTTAACCCTTTGAGTCCCAGAGTGCTTTGCAATGCGTTCCGTACCACTCTGGCACTCAAAGGGTTAACTGGGAGCTCCAGATGGCTCACAGCGAAGCTCCCTTGTGTGCAAAACCACACATGCACAGTAGAGACTGCCAAAACAGCTGTCTCTACTGCGCATGTGTGGTTATGCTCACAGGGAGCGACGCATTCTATCACCCTATGTTACAGGATATATACGTTGTCACAATAGAGGGTTTAAAGACTGTCCAAAAACCACCATGATTTGTAAAGGCGGCTGATTACTGATTGGCAAGTCCGAGTTAAAGGGCCGTCGTTAACTTAACATGGGGAAATGTAGGCCCTTCTCGGATTGGTCGCCTGTTCAAAGGGACTACAGGCGCTGGGGAAATATGAAAGGATGTCTTCAACTACAATACTATCGACAACCACTAGGTGTCTCCCTGTGCAGCCCCACATTGTCAACAAACGCTCCTACACTGTGTGACTGGGCAGGTAGGCACCATCCTGATTGGCCAAGTCCCTGGGTGCCGCAGTTAAAGATCCCACATAGACTTAACCTGGGGAAATGTAGGCAACCTCAGGATTGGTCGACAGGTTTTCCTCCCGGAAGCCCTGTTAGGATAGCGGCTGATGTGACGTTCAAGGTCACAACTGGTCCCCGCAATGAGAGTTCAGGATTGGCCAGGGTTTGAAGCGGAATATTCAAACCCTGGCAAAAGATGATTGCACCCGGGGGACCATTGTTCAGCATGTGTATTCCAGCCACTAGCCCTTTTGTTAGATTGTCTAGCCCATTGTTTAAGTTAATGTTATTAGGTCTGCTCTTTTGTATGATGTTGATTTAGATGTTGCAACCCATTGTATGTTTTGTACAGCCTTTTGGCCTAATGTTATTACCAGCCTTTAAAAGAGCTGAGTTCATGTTCAATAAAGTGTGTTTTATCCTTCATCAAGTCTCGGCTGATGTTTGGAACCAAGGGGCCTGTCTTACTATCTGGGGGATATCCTGGCAGAGTGGGAATCGTTTAAACTGAGGTATCCAGCTCAGATACAAGGCACTCCGTTACATACATTTTTTCATTAAATAGGTGGAGAGCAAAATGATTTCCCCTCATATCCCATACTTCACCATTTAGCTAGGCATGTGAACCCATTATAATTCAAGGGACAAAAATGCCTAAATATATGTTTATGAAGTACCAGCACATTCCTTGGCGCTGGACTAAAGGGTGGAATATACAAACAAAACTATGTAAAATATATGCACAAACGAGGAGTAAGGGTCCTGCTCATGAGAGATTACACTACAGTGAGAGGAGGGGCAAGAGAAATATGAGGTGAAGGTAGGTGCTAGGTAGCATTATACAGTTGAGTATATAAATAGTAAGATATGGGTGGAGAGAACAAAAAATTTGTTGAAGTAGTGTCTAGAGGTAGCAAGACACAATAAGAAAGATATTTTGTGCTGTGGAGGGAGGCTTCTCTGAAGAGATGAGTCTCTGGAGAGCACTTGAGGCTTGAGAAGCTGGGTGAGAGTCGTCGACAGTGGGTCAGAGAGTCCCAGAGAAATGGTTTAGAGAGGAATGAGTGAGAGGAGGTTATATCACAGCACCTACCCTAAGTCCAGCGTCGTCCTGCTGGGTGCTGCTGGGGTACTAGTTGCGGGAGTGGCACCCTGGCATCACTACCTGCGTCTCTCCGTGCCTGCGGCCTGGCCACATCTGGTGCGTCCTGTGGTTGGCCGTGTCCTTTCCCTAATCATCATGGTGGTTCAGTATGATGCAGGATGCAATGCATCTTCTCGGTCCACTGCGTCACTTACAGGTGCACATCAGTGAGTATGATGCAGGTACCTTCTATACCTTGGGCAAACTGAGACTCCTCCCTGCTACTTCCTGGTAGAGGTTAAAAGGGCAATGGACAGTTAGTCCAGTTGCCATTACGTTGGTGTCTGTTGCAGTAGTTTACTTCCTGTGTGCGCTCCGTGTATGACCTAGGCTTGTCTGACCATCCATCCTGGTGCTGACCTGTGGCTCTGTCTGACTATTCTTCCTGTGTTACCCTCTTGCATAGTAGACACCCAGTCTGGTGCAGACCTGTGGCTCTGGCTGACTACCCACTCCGTGTATGACCTAGGCTTGTCTGACCATCCATCCTGGTGCTGACCTGTGGCTCTGTCTCACTGTGCTTCCTGCGTTACCCTCTTGCATGGTAGACACCCAATCTGGTGCAGACCTGTGGCTCTGGCTGACTAGCCGCTCTGTGTATGACCTAGTATCAAAGTGCCTGTGATTCCTGTCAGTCTCACCTATGACAGATACTGATTTGCTGTGTTGGTTTGGCCCGCCCCCTGGTGACCTTTTTATACCTGGCTAGCACAACTATCAGGCGCCCTTTTGTGGTGTTTCTGTGCCAGTTACTGTGCTGTGTTCCTGTGTTCCGGATTCCTGTGTACCGACTTGGCTTGTCTTGACTATTCTCCAGTGTTCCTGCCTGTGTATGACCCGGCCCGTCTGCGTACCACTCTTGGATCCTGACCCGGTTTGGCTGACGTTCCTGCTTGTGTACGACCCGGCTTGTATGACTGCCTTCTACGTGCTCCGACCCGGCCTGGCTGACTTCCCGCTCCGAAGAACGACTCCTGCTTTCTACAGTGACCTGTGTTCCAGTTGTCGCCGCCGCGACATTTCTATCTGCTGTTCCAGCTTTTGGTGTGACTGCCTTGCCTGGTGTACTCCAATCAGTGCAGTGCATTTTCCTTTGCAGAGTTGTGAGTATACGCGCCTCCCTCAGACTGCAGAGCCTTCCTATACCGCTGAAAAGCCTCGAGTAAATGTGCTAATTAACCCTAGCAGTGCCGCTGGGTTCCACTCTATTGCTACTCCTGTAAGAGTCTCTTTCTCGGTGAATACTACTGCTGAGCTGGCCGCTCTTCGTCGGCAGCTCCACACATCCTTGCAGAGTGTTTACATCCGTTTGGGCCGGTTGGGCGCCTGAGACTTTCCCTCTTGATCATTTAGCGATTCCGCTTTACCGAGTGGTGGCAGGCACAGGCATCAGCATTCGTATTCCGGTAATCACGCCCGTGGGGGCTGTCGGCTCTATCGTGGGCTATCCCGTTGTCCGGTTAAGTCTGAGGAGGCTTGGCAGTTCTCGCATTGAAGGCCGGTTCCAATCACGCCCGTGGGGGCTATTGCACTTGCACTAGTTGAAGCAGTTCCAATAGGTATGCCCGAGGGGGCTACGTGGACTCTTGTGCTTCTTACTGAACACCGTGGCGAGGCAGTCCAGTGTCCAGCCGGTGATAGTCTTGGTCTCCTGCACAGCCTTATAACACCCTGGGCGTTCCAAACATCCACATCTGAGACTGACTGTTATCAAGGACTTAACCCCTGAGGGGTATACGCTACTCTATTACTGTGTAATTGTACTTATAGTTATTTGTGCATTTACCATTGTATCTATACATTACCACTGTGTATATTTACTACCACTAGAGGGCGTGTTATTGCCTTATCTTATTTTAATAAAACTGTGTTCTTATTCACCCAATGGTCTGAGTGTCTTAAAAAACCGTGACAGTGCGAAAGGGCCATGACCTCAGACGGTAAGGGTGAAAGTCAAACACAGAACATCCATTGGAGAATGGATGTTCATGAGCAGCGCATAGACCAATTGGCACTGGCTTTGCAGACGTTACTCGAACGTACAGTACATTTGGACAAGCCTAGTCCTAATCCGGTGGTCACCCCAGTCTTGACACCGGATAATCAGTCCATAGTTCCATCAGTCAATTCGAAAGGGCTAACGGCACCTGCACCACTACCGTTAAGGTATGATGGCGAACCTTCCCTTTGCAGGGGATTTATTAATCAACTAGAGATATTTTTGGAGTTGGCACCCCAGGCATTTCCTAACGACCGTAGCAAGGTCGGTCTGATGATATCTCTATTGACTGGCAAGGCATTGGCATGGGCGAATCCGTTGTGGGAGAATGCTAGACCCTGCACTCTGAACTTTAGAGAGTTTGTCAGAAAGTTCAGACGAGTGTTTGAGGTTCCTGGCAGGGCTGCCTCTGCTGCCAAAAGGCTGATGGAAATTCGGCAGGGCGAACGCACACTGGGCGATTATGCTATTGAGTTCAGGACCTTGGCAGCAGAGGTGGGCTGGAACGAGGAAGCCTTACTAGCTGCCTTTACTCAGGGTCTCTCCGAACAAATTAAGGACGAGATAGCTGCTCGTGATGTACCCAGTGATCTGGACGAATATATCGATTATGTCTTACTAATAGACTCTCGCATTCAAGAGAGGCGGTTGGCTAAAAGGGCTAAAGTAAAAGACTATGGCCAGACCAGCTTCCTTAACCCACCCACAACACCCGTTCTTCCTGTGCGACCTATCGATAATCCTGAACCTATGCAATTGGGGTTCACCAGGCTCTCTAAAGAGGAAAGATTATATCGTAGGAGGCAAGGTCTATGTCTTTATTGTGGCAAAGCAGGGCATCTGTTGCGCAATTGCCCAGTTCGGCCGGGAAACGAACGCACCTAGGGTACCTTGGGGGACAGGCCCTAGGTGGTGTAGAACAGTACCTAGATTCTAGCACCACTAAACCCACTATTCAGGTGGTCTTCGCTTGGGCGGACAAGGTTATCGAGGTCCTCGCATTGGTGGACTCCGAGGCAGCAGGCTATTTCATGGACCAGTCTTTTGCCAACCTGCAAGGCATTCCTTTATGTAAAAAGGACTCTCCGGTTGCATTGAAGCCATCGATGGCAGACCCCTGGGGCCGGCATTTATTACGCTTGAGACTATTCCAGCGTGTCACCCCTGCTCCATTTTCTATTAGGGATTGATTTTTCGGTTTTCCATTATTTGGTCTAGTAATATTTTTTTTTTTTTCTCCTTTCCCTAGCTTCCTTTTTGATTGGCCCTAGTAGTGTTTTTAGGTCCTCCTACCTTTCAGTCTGGGCCCGATTATCGAGTTTTCTCTCCCTGTTGTGGCCTTGTTCGTAGTTCCGGTTTCCTGACTTTGGCTCCGATTTGGTATTGGCTTCCCGGTTGTTCTGATCCCTGGCTTCCATCTGACTTCGGCTCGTCCCTTCTCCTCTGCTCCATCCGCTCCCGGTGGTGACCCTGTGGCTCGTTAGTGACTCTGGTTTGGCTCCTCCTCCGTGTTGGCTGGGTGCTTGGACCTCGGCAGTGCGGTTTCCCAGTAAGTACCTCTTGTTTTCTCTTCTGCTTGCTGTTGGTATCTCTGTGTGTTCCCCTCTGTTGCGGCTGCCTGGGACCCTGGGCCGAGTATTTGTGACCTGGGCCTGCCCTATTTCTTTGCCTCCCGCTGTGTCCCCGCTTGCAGTCCCTTGCGTGGCGGGCCGGGTTCAGTGGTGCTCGCAGGCAGCGGGCGCGGGCTTCCACTAGCGCTAGGAGGCAGGGTAATAGGGAGGCTTGGATCTGTTGGGGGTTCCCTTCGGTGGCAGCCGGCATCCTCCGTTAGTGGGCATCTCAGGGGGATACTTCTGCAATAGCTGAGGGGGGCAGAGGTACAGGAGACAAGGCGATCTTTGGTCAGCCTCTCTGGTTACTCTGGTGGGGTCCCGCCGGTTGGCATTGGGGTTTTCTGGGTCAGTGGTCCAGCCTTTCCCCCTTGGTTGGGGAGTTTGCCTTCTGGGTGGCTCTCCAGCTGTGGGCTAGGGCGCTCCTGCGGCTAGTGGGTGGTGCCTTCAGTGTGGGCAGGGGAGACTCCTCTTTTGAGGCCTGTCTGGTCAGTTTTGGGGGGCTTAGGGCTTCGGTCTACCCCAGAGTAGCGGTCTTACTCCGCCAGGGAACCAGTAGTTCTGGGGGTGGCCCCCATATTGATTTCCTTCTGGCAGCTACTGGTGGTATGGTTGGGGAAGGCCTACATTTCAGGGGTCACTACTTCTTCCTCCCGGAGAGAGTTCTTGTAGTGGGCAAAGTTTCTAAGTTCTGTTTTGGGGATCTGGTTCCTGGTTTTCAATAAGGTTTAGTGGTCCTCCTGGGACGTCTCTGAAGCTCACCGGCTCTGCCGGTCTCTCATCCTGGTCAGGGCCCTGGCTCAACTGGGGTCGGACATCTGGCTTCGCGGCCAGCACCTTTACCACGGCTTTGGCCGCAGCAAGAGGGACCAGTATCTGGCACCGTTCCCGAGCGTCGCACCCCAGCGCCGCTCCCCAGCATCTCGCGCTTCAGAGTGTCCAGAACCGTTGTGACACAGTGACAATGACAGTGGGGGCTTGCCACAAGGAGCAGATACGTTTTCAAATCATTCGTTCCCCGCACCATTCAGTTATTTTGGGGTTCCCATGGCTACAGGTACACAATCCCCAATTTGACTGGCAGAGATGTGAGGTTAACTCCTGGTCAGAATACTGTGATAGGAACTGTCTCTCCTTAACTGTCAAGATTATGTGTACCTCTCCGGCTGTGCCAACTGAATACGAACAACTCAGTGACGTGTTTAGTAAGGGAGAGGCCAGCGCATTGCCTGAGCATAGGGCGTACGATTGCGCCATTGATCTGCCTCCTGTTGCGGTGCCTCCCAGGGGGCGCACCTACCCACTGTCCTGTGGGGAGAATAAAGCGATGAAGGACTATATTGCTGATGCCCTGGAGAGGGGCAGCATTCGGAAATCTACTTCTCCGGCAGGTGCCGGATTTTTCTTTGTGAAAAAGAAAAATGGTGAACTTAGGCCATGCATTGACTATCGTGGGCTGAACAAGCTTATGCCTAAGAATGCCTACCCGATTCCACTTGTTACCGAATTGTTTGACAGATTGAAGGGCTCATCGATCTTTACTAAACTTGACTTGCGAGCCGCCTATAATCTGGTCAGAATTAGAGAAGGTGACGAGTGGAAAATGGCGTTTAATACCAGAACAGGGCATTACGAATATCTGGTGATGCCATTTGGCTTATGTAATGCGTCTGCAGTATTTCAGGAGTTTATTAATGACATCCTACGAGACCTACTCCAGTCCTGTGTAGTCGTATATCTAGATGATATATTAATTCACTCTGCCAATCTCTCACAACATATCAAAGATGTTTCAGAAGTCCTGCTCCGACTTCGCAAGCACAGGCTATTCTGTAAGATAGAGAAATGCGAATTCCATACATCTCAAGTGCCATTCCTGGGTTTCGTTATCTCTAATAATGGCATTGCCATGGATCAGGAGAAGTTGGCAGCAGTTCTGCATTGGCCTCGTCCTAAAGGGTTAAAGGCCATTCAAAGATTCTTAGGTTTTGCGAACTATTATAGGAAGTTCATCCAGAACTTTTCCACGATTGTCAAACCATTGTCAGATTTGACTCATAAGGGCGCTTCTCCCTCTCAGTGGTCCGAGGCGGCGGAGACCGCATTTGTTACCCTGAAATCTGCCTTTGCATCTGCTCCGGTGCTGTCCCACCCTAATCCCTCTCTGCCCTTCACGTTGGAGGTTGACGCTTCTGAGGTTGGGGTTGGAGCAGTACTCTCCCAACGTCCTGTGGGAGGTGGCGCCTTGAGGCCTTGCGGTTTCTTCTCTAAAAAATTGTCCAGTGCGCAGAGCCATTATGAGATTGGGGACAGGGAGCTGTTGGCCATAATTCTAGCTCTGAAAGAGTGGCGTCACCTTCTGGAGGGTACTCAGAGTCCAGTACTAATTCTTACGGATCATAAGAATTTAACTTATCTCTCCGAAGCCAAAAGACTGTCTTCTCGACAAGCTAGATGGGCACTTTTTTTGTCACGATTTAATTTCCTAGTGTCTTATCTTCCTGGCTCAAAAAATATTAAAGCCGATGCGTTGTCTCATCAGTTCGCTTCTGACACTGAGAGGGAGGAGGAACCTGTTCCCATCATTCAGCCAGATCGCATTCTGGCCACTATCCGTACCACCATTACCTCACCTCTAGGGGAGGAGATATTGGCAGCACAATCGAGGGCACCCCCTGAGACCCCTGTGGGGAAATGTTTTGTAGATGTGCCATTCTGTGTCCGTTTGTTGGAAACTTACCACGCTTCTAAAGCAGCTGGGCATATTGGTAGGGACCAACTAGTCTGGTCTCTGTCGCAATTATTTTGGTGGCCTACCTTGAGAGCCGATTGCGCCGCTTTTACTGCAGCCTGTACCACCTGTGCCCGTGCTAAGACCCCTAGGCACCTCCCTGTGGGCTTATTGCAACCTGTGCCTAACGGAGACCGTCCTTGGTCTCATATTTCTATCGACTTTTTGGGAGAATTACCAGCGTCCAGGGGATTTACGTTCATTCTTATGGTGGTCGATAGATTCTCTAAAATGGCACATTTTGTGCCTTTGACTGGCCTTCCATCGGCTCAGGAATTGGCTGTAGTCTTTTCTAGGGAGGTATTCCGCCTGCACGGAGTACCCAGAGTGATTGTATCCGACCGAGGGAGCCAGTTCGTTTCTAGGTTTTGGAGGGCATTTTGTGGCCAGATGGGCATTCAATTGTCATTTTCCTCCGCGTACCATTCCCAAACGAATGGGGCCGCTGAACGTGCCAATCAGGGACTGGAGCAGTTCCTGTGTTGCTTTGTCACTGATCATCATGTCAATTGGGCTGACCTGTTGCCATGGGCTGAGTTTGCCAGAAACTGTGCGGTTAATTCATCGTCCGGGAGCTCTCCGTTTCTCGTTAATTATGGGTTTCAGCCTTGTCTGCTCCCGGACTCCTTTCAGGCGCAGCAGATCCCTGCTCTGGATGAGCATTTGGCACAGCTTCGTTCCACTTGGTCACAGGTTCAGAGGTCCCTCAGCCAGTCATTTCGGCGTCAGCAGAGGCACGCTAATCGCAGACGTCTGCCAGCGGTCTCCTTTCAAGTTGGGGACACGGTATGGCTGTCATCCAGAAACCTTAATTTACAAGTACCATCTAACAAACTGGCTCCCCGGTTTATCGGTCCATTTAAGATTATCCGCAAGATTAATCCGGTTTCTTATGCTTTGGAGCTTCCACCCTCGATGCACATTCACAGTGTGTTCCATGTGTCGCTCCTGAAACCCTTGGTGTGTAATCGCTATACTACTACGCCAGTGATTCCTGGGCCGGTGGACGTCCAGGGCCAAGAAGAGTATGAGGTGCAGAGCATTATTGATTCTAGGAGATTTAGAGGAAAGCTTCAATACTTGGTTCATTGGAAGGGCTATGGTCCGGAGGAACGTTCTTGGGTTGATCAAGGGGACCTCCACGCACCCAGATTACTACGCAGCTTTCACTCTAAATACCCTTCTAAACCCAGACCTCGAGCAGGGACAGGGGGTCTTTGAGAGGGGGGTACTATCACAGTGCCTGTGATTCCTGTCAGTCTCATCTATGACAGATACTGATTTGCTGTGTTGGTTTGGCCTGCCCCCTGGTGACCTTTTTATACCTGGCTAGCACAACTATCAGGCGCCCTTTCGTGGTGTTTCTGTGCCAGTTACTGTGCTGTGTTCCTGTGTTCCGGATTCCTGTGTACCGACTTGGCTTGTCTTGACTATTCTCCAGTGTTCCTGCCTGTGTATGACCCGGCCCGTCTGCGTACCACTCTTGGATCCTGACCCGGTTTGGCTGACGTTCCTGCTTGTGTACGACCCGGCTTGTATGACTGCCTTCTACGTGCTCGGACCCGGCCTGGCTGACTTCCCGCTCCGAAGAACGACTCCTGCTTTCTACAGTGACCTGTGTTCCAGTTGTCGCCGCCGCGACATTTCTATCTGCTGTTCCAGCTTTTGGTGTGACTGCCTTGCCTGGTGTACTCCGATCAGTGCAGTGCATTTTCCTTTGCAGAGTTGTGCGTATACGCGCCTCCCTCAGACTGCAGAGCCTTCCTATACCGCTGAAAAGCCTCGAGTAAATGTGCTAATTAACCCTAGCAGTGCCGCTGGGTTCCACTCTATCGCTGCTCCTGTAAGAGTCTCTTTCTCGGTGAATACTACTGCTGAGCTGGCTGCTCTTCGTTGGCAGCTCCACACATCCTTGCAGAGTGTTTACATCCGTTTGGGCCGGTTAGGCGCCTGAGACTTTCCCTCTTGATCATTTAGCGATTCCGCTTTACCGAGTGGTGGCAGGCACAGGCATCAGCATTCGTATTCCGGTAATCACGCCCGTGGGGGCGGTCGGCTCTAGCGTGGGCTATCCCGTTAAGTCTGAGGAGGCTTGGCAGTTCTCGCATTGAAGACCGGTTCCAATCACGCCCGTGGGGGCTATTGCACTTGCACTAGTTGAAGCAGTTCCAATAGGTACGCCCGAGGGGGCTACGTGGACTCTTGTGCTTCTTATTGAACACCGTGGCGAAGCAGTCCAGTATCCAGCCGGTGATAGTCTTGGTCTCCTGCACAGCCTTATAACACCCTGGGCATTCCAAACATCCACATCTGAGACTGACTGTTATCAAGGACTTAACCCCTGAGGGGTATACGCTATTCTATTACTGTGTAATTGTACTTATAGTTATTTGTGCATTTACCATTGTATCTATACATTACCACTGTGTATATTTACTACCACTAGAGGGCGTGTTATTGCCTTATCTTATTTTAATAAAACTGTGTTCTTATTCACCCAATGGTCAGAGTGTCTTAAAAAACCGTGACACCTAGGCTTGTCTGACCATCCATCCTGGTGCTTACCTGTGGCTCTGTCCAGGGGAAGGCTGGCCTGGGGGGCAGGGGGCAATTGCCCCCTGGGCTGGCCATGTGTCTGGGCTGGTGGGCCAGTGTCTCACTCAGTCTCCCACTTGCTGCTGTAAATGGAGCTACACTAGTGATACCACAGAACTTATGAAATGAATCTATATGCAAGTGATACAGCAGAGCTACAATCCAAACAGAGCTGCACTAGTAGCATAATCCATTTCCCTTGCAAGCTCTATGGCATCACTATTATATCTTTACTTAACCCTTTGAGTGCCAGAGGTGTACACAACACACTGAAAAAGCAATGTGTTGTGTACCCCTCTGGCACTCGCAGGGTTAAATTGTAAGCACTGTAGTATCACTTATGTAGCCCCATTTCAACAGTAAGCTCTGTGGTATCACTTGTTTTAATTCACAGCATTAAGGACAATTTTAAAATCAAGAAAACAGTGGTGGGCTGGCACAATGGGCTTGGACGATAGTAGATATGGGTCACTTAATTGTATTTGCCCCCTGGGCCGTATGTTGCCAGCCCTCCCCTGGCTCTGTCTGACTATTCTTCCTGTGTTACCCTCTTGCATAGTAGACACCCAATCTGGTGCAGACCTGTGACTCTGGCTGACTTCCCTCTCTGGTATTGACCCCTGGCTAGTCCTTGGTTACGCTCTACCTTGACTATCGGCTTTGGCAGACCCTCTGCTCTGTGGTCTCCACTATACTTACTGGCTGCAGGTGTGAGTCGGTACGAGTCTCCCTTGTTCCTTACCCTTAAGGGAGAACTCTGTTGCTACGCATTGTGATTACCGCACTCGCCATTCGGAGACTACCATTGGAAGTTTGCCTAGTCTGTAGCAGGGAGGTTACTCCAAGCGGCATCCTGTTTCTGGTAGGAATCGCTGGCTTCTTCGGTACCCTCTGCACTTTGTTATTATTTTATTATCATTAATTATCACTCCTCAATAAAGGTGGTTTTACAATTACTGTACTGACTCCTGGTGTATTCTTGCTAACCGTGACAGGTTATGAGGGAGGAGAAGGAGGTCTGTAGTTAGATAAACTAAAAGGAAAATTAACAATGCCTAGTAATAACAAATCCACACTTAACTTATTATTGCAAGAAATCCTAATGGCCCCTATGAATTTTGCACTTGTTCTTTTGTTCAAAAGATACAATTTTTAATTATTCCCGGATGTCATGTCCATTGGGGCAAACATGACATTTGCTGGCAGTTTTTTCAAAGCAGAGTTCATAAACCTACTCAACCCTATCAGGACCAAAGGAGAATGCAGTACACTGTGAAATCACGCAAAATTTCAGCTCTAAACAAGAACAGTGGCTCTATGAGACCTTGAGACTCATCCCTAGCTACCATACCACAAGTCACCATTCATGGACAGGAAGAAGAAACAGAAAGGAAAATGGGATCAGCCATGCAACTGGGTACTTATTAACCCCTGAACTACTGGAGGAGCATGCTAGTGGTAGTCACATACATATGGCCTATCTACTAGTTAGGTTACACTTCTGGGGTGTACTATTCCTCTTAGCTCCATGCTTTATGGCCTCCATTCCATGTGACAATGCCAAACACCTAGCCAGGACATTTGGTGCTCACAAATAAAGGTAAAGTTCAAGCACCTCATTATCAGTCAGCAGCACAAACCCATTTTGTATATACCCTGCCAGCATCAGTTTATCATCTAGTCTTGCAGGGTAGGAAGTCATCCTTCTCCCTGTTCTGAGTCAGGCTGTTGATTCTTGCTTCAACTCTATGGACAATATACTCTGAGGCAATATAACTCAAGAAATATTGACTTCTCCAGGTAGGAAGGGCACTCAGAATCATAAAACTGGGCGAGAAGAAGTCTATGTACTCAGAGACAACGTTGTTGGCATGTGCAATTCCCTTGAGGAAACACAATGTCCCATGAGGTGACTAAGTCAAGAAGCTTCCAAGATGGGTGGGGGGTTGAGAAAGATATAGACATCTTACATCCTACTCATCAAGGACCGGCCGGCAGGTTGCACTGCGTTACACAACTTTCCATCAGTGAGCATGAGAGTGTGTGTGTGTTTGAGCAAGTGTGAGCAAGAGCATTTGAGCATGTGTATTGCATTTTGAGTATAGCATATAGCATTTTGCATATAGCATTTTGTGTATATTTTGTGTAGATCATATTATGTACAGCATTTTGTGTATATTTTGCCTATTGCATACAGAATTTTGCATATTACATACAGCATAGTATTGTGTTTTGAGTTTAGCATTTTGAGTATGCATACAGCATTTTGTAGTTAGCATATTGTGCATATATATAGTTTTATGTATGTCTTTTGGCGTATGAAGTATGAAGCATTTTGCCTATACCATGTTTCAATTTTCATAGAGCCTTTTACGTATGGTGTATAGCTTTGTACTTTTGGTTTTGTGCATTTGGCATATAGCATTTTTGCCTATAGTGTTTTGTGTAGAGCCTTTTGCGTATAGGGTTTTGCATATTGCATATGGTGTATAGCAGGGCTCAAAATTTCAAGTCTTGAGCTACTAGCCAGGCCTGAAAATTTACTCGCCACCAGTTTCCACGCCTAGCCCCAACCATATCTCTGCCTTTAACCCCACCCATATCCCCGCTTTTAACCCAACCATCTCAAGTTCTCCTTGATGAAACGACACTGCTGCCCACACCCTATCCACCTCCACACCCTGTCCACACACTGCCCACACTGTGTCCACCCTCATACCCTGCTCCAGGCACTGCCCACCCTCAAACTCTGTCCACACACACTTCCCACCCTCACACCCTGTTCACCCTTCAGTGCACTGTGTTGTCCATGAGTGCTGAAAAATACCTGCCTGCGATACTGAGGCTCTACGCAGGTCCCTATATGCACAGGGCCAGATTTACATCTCAGGAGTCTGTAGGCACAGAAATCTGGAGCACCCCCCCCAAAAAAAAAATATGGGCAATGTTAGGGAGACAATGCTATGGTCCTACCCTGGTATATGAGGCAGTGCCAGTTTGAGCTTGTCCTAATAAATGACTGGCACTAGCCATGAACCTTCCCTGATTACTGATGCCACCTGTGTAAATAGTGCCAGTGTGAGCAGTGTTTACTAAGATACTATCAGTAAGAGTAGTGACAGCACCAGTTTAAGCTGTCATGGTAAATAAGGCAGTACTAGTGTGAAAAGTGCCAGTGTGAGCCTGTGGTTGTTCATGGGGCAGTACCAGAGTGAGTAGTGCTGCCAGTCTGCCCTGTTTAGTAAGTCAGTGACAGTGTGAGTAGTGCCAGTCTGTACTGGTCATTGAGCCAGTGCCAGTGTGAGTAGTGCCAATCTGTCCTTGTTACTGAGTCAGTGCCAGTGTTCCTGGCTATTTAGTAGTGCTATTCTGCCTTGATGAGTCCGTGCCAGTGTGCCCCAGCTAGTACGTCAGTCCCACTGTGTCCTGAGTAATGTACAAAAAAAAAAGGCTGGCTAATTAAAAAAACAAAACAATGATCCCAATGACAGGCACCCCTCTGTGGGGTGCGCCTGTAGGCAGATGCCTACTCTGCCTAATTATAAATACGGCCCTGCATGCGCAACCAGAGTGGAGCACCGTGCACCAAGGAATAATATGTTATATACTCCAGTGGTGCAACGTTGTCATGACAATGCAAATAAATGATCAGCCTTCAGATTTTGCCGTATAAATATCTGATGCACTTTCACACAGGCTGCGCCAAGTTGCCCTTGATTTACATATGATCTGCTATGGACCCATGGACAAGGCATTAATGTTGCAGCTGGGCATACTGGGTACAATCAGCACCCACAACCCTATTGGTATGGATGGCGAAGGAGTGGGGAAAGGCAATAAAGTGCGCTTTTTAAAAAAAAAAAATAAGTAAGTCGTAATGTCCTTTAAAGGGATAGTAATGTTTCATAATAAAAGCAGCTCTAATTAATCATCATAGTATTTGGACTTTGGAGAGTGTTATTTCAATTCTGTTAGAGATGTACTTCAGGAGTAATTCAATTGTGTTTGGCGTATAGCATTTGGAGTCAAGTATTTTGCGTTTGGCATAGCTTTTTACATGTGGTGTTTGGCGTTGTGTTTTTGGTGTATAGAGTTTGGAGTAGAGCCTATTGCATATGGTGTATAGTGTTTGGCATATAGAGTTTGGCCTATGGCGTATTGAGTATAGTGTATAGGGTTTGGCGCATAGCGTTTGGTGTTTAGAGTATAGTGTATAGTGTTTGGCATACAGCATTTTGTGCACTGAGTATAGCGTTTGGCATATAGTGTATTGCATTTTGCATGTACGTTTTGCATGTAGCATTTTGCATATCGAATATGGCATGAATTTAGTGGTGTGCTTATAGCTTTCTGCGTATAGCGTTTGGCATTTTGTGTACGGAGAATAGCGTTTACATATGGTATAAATCGTTTGGTGTTTGCGTAGAGCGTTGTGCCTATGGCTTTTCGTGTATAGTGAATAGCATTTTCCATATTGCTTTTGGCGTATAGCCTTTTGCGTTTTGCGTATTGGTTATGTATGCATTTTGTCTGTGTATTGGGTGCATATATTATATTTGGGTGTGTATGTTGTGTGCGTGTGTTCATTGTAGCCCCTGCATCTCCTGTCAAATTCACGCTCCCATTGTTACATCCAGGGCTGTTAAAGTTCATTAGTATCCCTTTAAAGGAATAGTAATATTTGATATGTGAAATGATTTATATTGTAGGGTTTATTGTCCTAAGTAAAACAAGGAAAGTCCCACTCCTGAGAGGTGTTTTATTCAAATTTTATTGCAGCTCAGACTTTTTCTTTTAGGTGCAGTATCACAATGGCCTGAAATTGTACAGTGGCGCTGTTGCTACATCATCATGTCGAGTTTTATGGCCAACTGACCAGAGCTGTCCATAGGATGGTGTAGCAACAGTGCCACTGTACAGTTTCAGGTCGCTGTGATACTGCACCTAAAAAAACTCAAGTTTGAGTTGTGATAACTTTTGAATAAAACATCTTAGCAGTGGGAGTACCCTTGTTTTACTCAGGAGGATAACCCCTACAATATATATATTTTTACATATGAAGTATTACTATCCCTTTAAATACAGACAACTGAGCTTGCAATATAAATATACAGAAATAAATATTCTGAACTTCTGCATTGAATTACACCTACCTAAATCCTGCTGTTAAACAAATTAAGATCTACTTATCCAATATATATAGATTCTCTTTAAGCATTTTCTTGAGAAATGCTTTTAAATCATGCAGTCCATGGTGCAAATGAAGAAGTAATTATTTTTACAGTCGTGGACATACATTAATTTTGCTGTTCCAATCGGAGAGAGAGGGTTGGCTGTCAGTTCTGCAAGTGATTTCTTATCCAGCCTGTCACAGATGCAGATCTAACATACCTTGTATCAATGAATTACTATTTATTAACAAGCCTCTTACCATAGTAATGCTTTGGTATCTTAAAGAGAGGGATGAATGTACAACTTCGATTGATTACACTCTAAATCAAGCTCAGGAATCAAGTTTTTGGCCCTGAACCTGCTGAATGTCAATTTACTAAGCTATGTACACCAAAATTCCTCCCCTTGGCACTGCTTGCACCAAGAGGAAAACAATGGGGTAGTGTGTGGGAATCTCAGTGTGTGCTTCTTTTCTTAAAGGGATAGTAACACTTCATAATAACACAAAATAAATAAAAAAATAATAATAAAAAATAAATAGGTAAAGCGTGCAGGAAAACAAGTGATTTAAATAGACAGGTAAATGTAAAAGTACTCACCCCCTTAAAGGCATATTTGTAAAAATGATAATTAAAGGAAAATATCCTGTTATACTGAATATGGTATGAAAAATAATTACGTGCATTATATCTTTATTACATGTATTATATAGTGATTCAATGCATTATAGTGTAACTATTACTAAAAAAAAGCACAGGGAGATGTTACTCCTCTTTTAACCCCTTTTGGTTTGTGTTACTAGTATGGAATTTTAGGGATCTATACTTGGGCCCATTCTTTTTAATATTTTGTGATATTAAAAATGGAAGGCATGCCTTTTTTGTCAATGATACAAAGAACTGCAACAGGGAATAGGAGAATTTGGATCCCTGCAATCTGACATCATCATCAGCTGCAGCATGCTCATCCTCCTCTTAGGAATAAACCTAATCAGAAATAATTTAGGTAAATTTGAAGAATGGACAAAATTTTGCAACTCCAATATTCTGTAAGCTATGGACATTTCCATTACTGCATCCTGCAAAATCTTGTTCCCCAATCTGCTACCATCGACTTAATTCTAAAGTGATTGTCTACCCAGAAGACACGGGGGGAGATGCATTAAGGTCCGATGCTGTGACGATGTGTGTCTAGAGATGTGTATAGAGCACATCACCTTGCTAATGTAGACACACATTGCCATATGCACTAAGAATTAGGTATGCAAAGGGAGGGGAGGAGACATTCCACATTAGCATACAGGATTGTTGAACTGCAGTCAATGTGTGAGGGATGCCCTTCCTTACACATTACCAGCAACAGACAACCCTAAAGTCCTCTCTGCTTCCCTTTTGCTCATTGAGGGGAGTGGAGAGGATCCTTTCAGCACTAAAAACAGCATCACTGTGGATTGTGGATTGCACACTCTTGTCGCACTCAAAGGTTTAGAAAAGTACAGTATACTAATCAGTACATAATCATCCTTTCAGTTCTATGTAATTTTTTTTAATCATCTGTAGAGCACACATTATTCTAAAAAAAATGGAATTAAACTCCTTGGCTTGTAGAGATGTGTGTTGGAGACACTTCTAGCAGCCAGAGGGTTAAAGTAAGGAAATAACCCAAACCTCTTTCCCCTATCCTGTACGTAAGAAAAACAGACCATCTAGATTTAATGGAGGAACTGCCACGAACTGATCACCGGCCACTTAGCCCTGAAATTTACCAGTATAATGCCGCTCTCCCCATGCTGGCTGGAGTGTCATATGTATTAAGAACCAGTATAGTGTTAGGACTTCACTTTCCCACCCCTCTACTGCCTGTATGCCACCCTGACACCCCTCCTCTGCTGGGTTGCCACTCTGCCCCCCCACACACGCATGCACTCTGTCTCTTTTAGGACATTAAAGCGGAACTACCACCTATTTTAAACATTATGGCAAATAATTACCCATCTGGCGACTAGCTGCTCAGTAGCACTAGTCGCCAGAATAATTACCTGGTTAAAGAGAATGATACCCTGCTCCCGGGCTGACAGGCAGTAGAGAGCACAGACATCGTTCCACAGTGACGTCTACATGCCTGCCAACTCTAGGAGGCGTTGCTGGGAGCTGTTCGGCTCCAAACGGGACTGACAGCGCAGGCACGCAGACATCACTATGGAAAGATGTGTGCGCTCTCTACTGCCTGTCAGCCCCGGAGAAAGGTATCATTCTCATTAACCAGGTAATTATTCTGGAGACTAGCACTACTGAGCAACTAGTCGCCAGATGGGTAATTATTTGCCATAAAGTTTAAAATAGGTGGTAGTTCCTCTTGAAACAAAAAACAAAACAGAGCTGAGAGGATGATTATGTACTGGTTAGTGTACTGTATTGTGCTAAGCCTTTGAATGCCACAGATGTGTACAACTCACATCCCTATGGCACTCAAAGTGTTAAGGGAATGTTGCTGTATGTGGAGCTGAGAGCATCCTCTCCGCTCCCCTACTGAGCAAGAGAGGAAGCACAGAGGATGTTCGCAGACTTCAGGGCTGTCTACCGCTGATGACGTGTGTAAGGGAGGGCATCCCTTCCACATCCCCATCAGTATGACAACCCTCCATGCTTTGGATTGACTGAGGATTGTTACTGCGTAGGAAGCTACAGGAATATCCCAACCTCAGGTAAACAATGTTGGGACTGTGAACTCCAGCAGCACATTAACATATAAACACACCTACATGAAAATAACAATGGCTCATAAAATTGCATTTCTATATGAAAATGAACCATTGTCGATGTGTTCAGTCCAAAATCATAAACCAGTCAAAGCTGAAATGGACTGAAGGAGATATGATGGTGAAGACATGTTAGTTCATACTGACAGTGTGCCTTTGACAAGGATCTGACACAACATCTCCATCCTGAGCCCTGATCGACCTTTAGTGTATCACTCCCCTTATGTATCAAGTGAGAAACCTTTGGGTGGTTATAGGACAAATCAAGAAAATGTGGAAGGTGGTACCTATTTAGCCACACTGAATTGTTTAAATGGATAGTAATGCTTTACATTGGAATAAAAACTTTATATTTAGGGTTTTTCTTGCTGAGTAAAACATGGAAACTCCCACTTTCAGTCAAATGTTAAAGTCAGCAGATTGGTATTAATACATAGAGAAAATGCTGCTAAATGTTTGCAATGCAATGCATTCCATTCCCCTCTGGCACCCAATGGAATATATACAAACCAAGAAGTGTATTTACATAGTGTTTACTTCCCAAAAGTTCCAACTGACAGCATTACTCAGCAGTTTCTATCACATTTTATGGAGAACTGTTTCTCATTGAATTTCCTCTCTAATAGAATTTAACAGAATAACTAATTCGAATTTGACTGCTAAAGGGCACTGTTAATGTAAAAAAACGGGTTTAAAGTGATAGTAATGTTTCACAAAAAAGTGTTATTTCAATACTGTCAGAGTTGTAGTTCAGGAGTAATTGAATGATAAACTATCCCCATCCTGCCCATTTTACCTAGTGTAAGCCACCTCCCCTCAGATGGGGAATCTGGTCCCTTGATAAGACAGGTTGCAGCAAGGGACAATCTTTTTACTTGACAGGATTTTCCTTATGCTCAACAGTGGCGTAACTATAGGGGTCGCACCTGTGACCGGGACCGTGCACTCCAGGGGCCTGGACACCCCCTACGACCCCTCCGCCTGGCATCCGCAATCTCCTTCCGGCGCTCTAGTAATGCAGAGAGCTGGGAGATGACATAATCTCCCAGAACTCTGCATTACTAAGAGGACCGCGCTGGAGCACCAGGTAGGAAGTAGGAGATGGGGGCATTGTGGAGAGGGTCAATGTGGTTGAGGGGGGCCAATGTGATGGTGGGGGGCCCTTGGCACTTCTTGCACCAGGGCCCGGAGGCTTCTAGTTACGCCTCTGATGCTCACCGAAGATTGTCCCTCTCTGCAATCCATCCTGACAGTCTTGCTGCTCTGAGGTGAGCAGTGTTACATCAGTAAATGGGGCGGGAGGAGGATAAATATTTTATTCAATTGAACTACAACTCTGACCATATTGAAATAACACTCTCCACTGCCCAAATTCTATGAAGATTAATTGGAGCTGCTTTTATTTTGAAACATTACTATCCCTTCAAACTGTAATGCCTCTGGG
Source organism: Rhinophrynus dorsalis (assembly GCA_037306005.1). Taxonomy (NCBI): domain Eukaryota; kingdom Metazoa; phylum Chordata; class Amphibia; order Anura; family Rhinophrynidae; genus Rhinophrynus; species Rhinophrynus dorsalis. Next base: position 117,517,335 of record CM074727.1, on the reverse strand, counting down.
AATACCCTTATTTTACTCAACAGGAAAAGTCTTACAATATATATATTTTATGAAAAAATAGATGTATATTTACTGCTCCTTTAAGTCTGTAAAAACAACCCAGGCCTTAATTATATAGAAGAGTCTGGCAGTTGTCCCTTACACGTTATGTGCCACCAAGCTGGGCATTACACCACAGGCTAATGAGACACATATCCTTCAATCTACTGAATGCGCTTCCCCCTTATTGGTGCTATTGAAACCAAATCAAACAAGGTTCAAATTGTATATTCATGTTCACATAAACATATGTATATGCCTGATAATTCCATCAGCATATATAATGTGAGTTTAAAGAAACTGGCAACCATAGATACCTTTCCCCAAACCCTGGAGCAAGTGTAGAGAGTGCAAAGGATATATGTCACATTTATTATACTCATTATAAACGGATGTGCATATGAACCTGTATCCAACACATTATATGCACAGACACTATTATATATCAGACATTGTCAATCCACTGCAGGATGAAGGTCTCCTCAGCAAGCCTCCAACAACTTCAGTCCAGTGCCTTTTGTTGCCTGTGTACCAACAAATCTGGTATTTCATCTACCCATCTTGTCTTTGGTCTTCTTCTTGGGTGTTTAGTATTGAGTGGAATCAAATATATATGTATCAGAAGAAGACCCACAATGACAGGGCACATAGCATAGGTAAGCAGGTACTGGATGGCCTGGGGAGTGGGAGGTATTGGTTGGCAGGGGGGTACTGGATGGCCTGGAGGGGGGGTATTGGACGGCCTGGGGGGTACTGAATGGCCTGGAGGGGGGTACTGGATAGCTTGTGGGGGTACTGGATGTCTTGGGGGATTCCTGGATGTCTAGGGTTGCCACCTTTTCTTAAAAAAAATACCGGCCATGGCATTCCCTCCATAGACTGAACATTGGAAGGAAGCCAATTTTTTTACCGGCCTGCCGGTAAAATACAGGCTGGGTGGCAACCCTATGGATGTCTTGGGGGGGGTACTGGATGTCTTGGGGGGATCCTGGATGTCTTGGGGGGATCCTGGATGTCTTAGGGGGTAGTGGATGGCCTGGGGGGTACTGGATGTCTTGGGGAGTACTGGATGGCCTGGGGGGTACTGGATATCTTGAGGGGTACTGGATGACCTGGGGGTTAGTGGATGGCCTGGGGGTACTGGGTGGCTTGTGGGGGTACTGGATGGCCTGGAGGGGTACTAGATGTCTTGGTGGGTACTGGATAGCCTGGGGGTACTCGATGGCCTGGGGGGTACTGGTTGTCTTGGGGGCCATTCAATACCCCTCAGGCCATCCATTATTCCCCCAGGCCATCCAGTACCCCAGGACATCCAGTACCCAAGGCCACCACACATTTGCAAATTATATATGAAACATTGTACTCGCTACAGGCACAGCAACCAGGCCAGACAGCCAGCACACCTTCAAGCTATCCAGCCAGTTGCCAAGAAGTCTCCCGCCAACCGGCAAGAAGCTAGCCGGCAATGTTGGTTAGTTTTATTTATTTATTTTTAAATTTTTATATATGCATGTCATGGAGTGGAGCCAATGATGACATGGGGAGGGGCCAATTATGTCATTGGGCAGGAGGCCCAGACCTGTCAGTCTTCCCCTGGAAGTTTGCAAAACCACCCTATCTGAATGAAAAATCAGAAAAGGGACTTTACAGGATAAACTTTGAACAGATACAATATCAAGCAAGAAAAATATTTTAAGAGTGAAAAAATTAGAAGACAAAGGCTTGAAAGGAGCCCTCTAAAGCACTCTAAGGACCAAGTTTAAGTCCCGCGGAGGAGTAAGATTAAGAAAGACATGTTAGTCATGAGAACACCCCCTGCACAAAAGTTTGCATATCTGTCAATAAGGCAATAAACCTCCAAAAATCACAGATAAGCCTAAAATCTGGATCGTGATAGAAATTAGACTAAGTCATTCTAAAGCCCATCAGGAAAAAGGCTAAATACTTGAAAGACTGAAGGGAAGTTGCCTCAACCCTTATTCTTCACACCACTTGTAAAACAAGGACCATACTCTATGATATGTTTTGGATGAAACCGGATTTCAGGCTTTCATCATAGTAGTGATGACAGAACCAAGAATAATTTCTTCCTCTGAATGCTTGCTTCAAATCCAAGCCATCTAAGCTAACTTCTTTACCTCTAGGTGACACAGAGGACCCTGGGTCAAGAGGTCAGGAAGGAGTGAAAGACAACATTTTTCTGTAACAAAGATTGAGAAGATCCGAGAACCACATCCAGTGAGGCCTTTAATGAGCAATCAGGATAACATGCACCTGCTCAATCCGGAAAACTTCATTAACACTAGGAAAAGGAGAAAAATACATACATCAGGAGAAACTGCCAAGGAATACCCATTGCAACCACTGAGACACAGAGGATCTCAGGATCTAGAGAAAAACAGGCAAACCTTGAGGTTTAACAGAGACACCAATAAGTCCACAGCTGGAAGACCCATTTCCCAGGATCCAGATGTAGACAGCAGAGAAAATCCAACACAATGTTGTCTACCTCTGGAGTGTGAACAGCTGAGGCAGCTGGCACGTGACCATCTACCTGCACAGCTGTACTCCCGGTACCCGCCTTGGGGTTTGATGTAAGACATAGCCATTGCATTGTTGGACTGAAGCTGTAACAGCAGATCCTGGAGTTAAGGCTGATGCAGCAGAGCAAGACAGATCACATAGAACTCCAACACATTGATGGACAGAAGACTCTCTAATGGACCAAAGACCCTAAGCCATCTAAGAGCCAAAGGAGGCTCCCCAACATGTTAGGCTGGCATCTGTCATGACTGCAGCCAAATTCAGGATCACCACTGGTTGACCCGAAGACAGCTGTAACACCTGAAGCCCTCAGTGAAGATCTGACTTTGTCCAGCTGCAAGAGACATGATATGGAGAGATGACACTGCTGTCAGGACCAATTCCAGAGAATATCCAGTTGCAGCAAAGGGATCTGCCTCATAGGCAGAAACCAGATACCCCAGTACTTTCATATACTCCCGCATAATTGCTGACAGGCTCACTAATGTCTATGATACCTGCTGTGAATCTCATCCATTGACAGAAAGACCCATCCCTGAAAAGTGTTGAATCTCATACCAAGGAAGACTTGAACTTGGGATGACGTCAGAGAGGATTTTTTTTCATTGGTCACCCGACTGTGCTGCTCTAGTACCGACTGGCATGTCTGACCTTATAGACACAGATCCCCCTATGAAGGAGCTTTCAGTAAAAGATTATCCAGATAGGGAGTAAGAAAAATCCCGATAATTAATGTAAGCAGCCTAGGTGGTCTTATCGTAGATTTAAAGCATCTCAATCACTTTGTTCGTATGCCTTGATTCCAGAGTCCTTGCGCTCCATCATCCTAAGATATAAAGGATGCATATTAGCATTCATGAAATCATCAATGCTTCTATGGGTTTTCATAAAATAATAGAGATGCTTTAAATCCAGGACAGGACATCAGCCTCCATCCTTTTTGGGAAGTAAAAAAAGGTTGGAATAGAATAGTATAAATCTGTCCTGAGGAGGAAGAGACACCAGGGCCTGCCTGTCCACCTGGGAAGAAACTGCTTCAAGGAATAAACGGCCCCACACTGGACTGTGTGAAACTCTGGACTAAAAGAAGCAATGACGAAGAAGAGATTTGAAATCTATGCAATAACCATTCATGATCACCCATAACACCCACTGATCCTCCACAGAGGAAATGCACGTATAGTGAAAGAGACATTAATGACCTGTCACCTGCGAATCATACAGAGGTAGACTTGTCAGCTGGGGACTTATGGGGAGGCTTCTTGCCTTCCCAGATATGCTTGGGTTTCAGGGAAAGGCATTCCTGGGTTACCGAAGGAGTGGAGACCTTTGGAGTATTATCAGCGATACTCACATGGAATACTCAAGACAGGTCCTGGATGGTGGATACCTGTCTAAACGCTAGTGGGGAATGGTGATGCTGGTTCTCTCTGCAACGTTTAGACCGGTATCCACCATCCAGGACCGCGAATCGCTGATAATATCACTTTTGATACATTGCTTGGTTGATACTATGATAGTGTTGCTCTCCTAGCATTTTTGTTTGCTTTTTAGTCTTCAAGCCCTTCCTGCAGGTCATAGCTTCTGAGAGATCATGTGGCTGGCTCTGAGTTATCTGTGTGGGAGGCAGAGATAATATCCTTCACAAGTGGTTTTTGATACTGTCATCTTCCAATGGCTTAATCAGCATGTGAGTATTCTTTCTTTTCAATATTCTTTTGATCATCTGAATATACTACACTATGAGCATCTCCCCCTGGAGTATACCTGCACTGACGGGGTAACAAAAGTCACACATCTTCCATGGAACGAAGGAACACTTGGGGTAACCTGAAGTAGCAGAGAACTCTTGCCCCCAGTTGCATGGCTAATAAACTCATACATTTCTGGGTCAAACGAACGTTTAACCACAAATGGGAGAGAGACTAAGGAATTCTTGGAGGGCTGGTCTGCCCTTTAGCCAAAGGGTAAGTCATACAGCAACAGAGAGTGCTAAGGACTTCCCAATCAGTCTGGAAGAATCAAATGCAGCCTCAGTAAGATACGCTTTAGCCTCAAGGATCTTAGAAACAGCATGTAAAATGACGTCTTTAGGCATGTCCGAATGGACTGTTTCTAACAGTTGCAACCTCCAAACAGCCTTGGCCATAGTAACACAAGCAGTAGTGAAGGTGAGGAGAAAAGCAGCTCCAGAAGGTGATAATTTTGCCTTAATAAGGGAATCTAGGGTTTTACCCGCTTAGACTTTAAGTGCCACTGTGTTTGCAAGTGGCAATGCTGTAATCTTGAAAAAGGCAAGAAATGGGAGGGTCAGCTGCTGGGGAGATAGCCCATTGCTGTAGTGCAGCAGGAGAGAATGGCTATAAGAAAGAAAATCACCTGGGAATAAGGCAACTTTCATTTCTTCAGAACTACCTGGTCCAAGGAATGATAAGTAGGGAAAAGTATAACATTCCTCATGCATGGATGAAAAACTTCAGTCAAAGACCTTAAAGGGATAGTAATGGATGGAAATACATGTAGCTCCAATTAATGCTCCTATATTATGGGTTATGTAGCACTGTACATAAGTAATGAGTGACTTGTAGTTCAAAAGTAAATCAATTTTAAAGTACCCCACTCCCACCCCTTTTACCTGTTTGATGCGCCTCCCATCAGATATGAAATCTGGTCACTTGACTGGACAGCTCACAGTGAGGGACAATCTTCTCGCTGTGAGCATAATGAAAACCTTGACGAAGAAGGGCAGAATTTTTATTACGCTTCCTTATGAATGTCCCTTGCAGAGCTCTGTCTGGACTGGCTGGGATAGCGCACCCAAGAAGTATATGGGGCGTGAGGGGGATACTTTAAAATTGATTTACTTTTGAAATACAAGACACACTACTTATGTACAGCGCTACATGACCCATAATATAGGAGTTTTAATCGGTGCTTTATGTATTTGACTCCATTACTATCCCATTAAAGGTCTCCAGAACTGTCCTAATAAGACCTCAATAGGTGACCCAGGGTCTTCCTCAAAAGAATCCCCAGGAGTAAATGAGAAATCAGAATCATCCTTAAAGTTTCCTGTTCTTAAACATAAGAATCCCCATCTTCCAGGGGAAACCCCCCACTACAAAATGACTAGATGGTCTTTTGGGTGTGATGACATCCCGGGCCTGTTTCTATGACTCAAGAAGCCCCTTAATACAGGAAGGGATATTATGTATAATAGAATAAAGGCTCTAACCCATTCTGGCTCTTGTTCATGAGAAGAGGGGCCCTGACGTTGCTGCTAAGGGGCCACAGCACAAGAGGGACACAATGTACCAGTAAATTCCTTAGGAAGACTAGGATGACATGAAGAGTAAAGGGTTCATTAGGAAACTCCTAAAGCCCTAGTGGTCTTAGACTTGATTTTATGTTCAGACATTGCCAGGAGACCCCCAAAGAGAGAGTGCAGGACAGAAAAAAAAATGTCTGTAAGGGGTGAAAGACAGGATGCTAGGGGGAAATTCAATCCCCAGAACAGACAGCTAGAAAGTATGGCACCTCCCCTTCAGCCTCATGGGAAAACGTTTCCCTCCAAAAGGCATGAACGATGAGGTGGCTCTCCATCTGTTTGTCACCCCAGCGGCAGGGGGACCTCCTCGTATTTGTTCAACGATAGATGCATTGGCCCCTTCCTTCCCATCTGAGCCCACCAGGTGCTGCAGGAGACTGAGCTCATGCAGCCGATGCCCTATCCAATATGCCTGCCATAAGCACCCGGCTGAAATAACAAGTAACCAGAGTGCAAAACGAGCCAAATCACCACAGACCTCAGAATGTGTCTTCTAGATTAGTGATGAGCGAGCACCCCAATGCTCGGGTGTTCGGGTGCTCTGACCGAGCACCCCCTGAGGCTCGAGTGCTCGGCCGAGCACCCGAGCCCCATTGAAGTCAATGGGAGGACTCGAGCATTACACCAGGCACCCCCTGCTCTGATGAGGGGAGGGTGCCTGGTCCATAGGAAAAGGGCAGAAAAAGATGGAAACACTACAGAAATGGTTCAGGGACAGCATAGGGAGGATGTCTGGATGCACCTTGGACTCCAACATCGCTGCTGGGAACGATCTTTCGCCCGTAGTACGCCATTTTTACAGACTGACCATAAAACACACAAAAAGGAAAATAAAAACGACTTTAGGCGAAAAATTGTTACCAAACAATATTTGCTGTATATTTACTTGTATATCATCTGCAAATTCTCCCAAAAATTTCCTTGATTTTCAGAACTGAGGCCATGATTAAGAGGGAAACGTGCGCAGCGGCAAATTCTCCCAAAAATTTCCTTGATTTTCAGAACTGAGGCCATGATTAAGAGGGAAACGTGCGCAGAGGCAAATTCTCCCAAAAATTTCCTTGATTTTCAGAACTGAGGCCATGATTAAGAGGGAAACGTGCGCAGAGGCAAATTCTCCCAAAAATTTCCTTGATTTTCAGAACTGAGGCCATGATTAAGATGGAAACATGCGCTGAGCTGACCATCTAAAACATTATGGGTGAGGGTCTGCTGCAGAGCTGACCATCCTAAACATTATATGCGAAGGCCCGCTAGTGAGCTGACGCTATAAAACATTATATGAGAGGGCCCGCTAGAGAGCTGACCCAATAAAACATTATATGAGAAGGCCCGCTGGTGAGCTGACCTATATAAAAATTGTCAAACAGGGCCCGCTGGTGAGCTGACCCTATATAAAAATTATATCACAGGGCCCGCTGGTGAGCTGGCCCTATATAAAAATTATAGCACAGGGCATATGGAAGAGGAGGAGGAGGATGAGAAGATTAAGAGTCAACCATATACCCGTTTTTTGGGTGGAAGGGGTGAATGGGAATACAGAGTATTCACATCATTGTAAATAACATATATAAAGTGAGTTTATGTTCCCCCGGGGCTTTCCTCCAGTGGAGTGGAGAAGTCAGGGGAAATCCAGGCCTTGTTCATTTTTATAAGTGTCAACCTATCAGCATTTTCGGTGGAAAGGCGGATACGCTTATCTGTTATGATGCCACCAGCAGCACTAAATACCCGCTCAGACAGAACGCTGGCGGCAGGGCAGGCCAGCACCTCCAAGGCGTAGAGTGCCAGTTCATACCACGTGTCCAGCTTGGACACCCAGTAGTTGTAAGGCACAGAGGGATCATTGAGGACGCTGACACGGTCTGCTACGTACTCCTTCACCATCTTCCAAAACTTTTCCCTCCTTGTGACACTAGGCTGCGCATCAGGGTGAGGGTGCTGGCGGGGTGTCATGAAGGTGTCCCACGCCTTGGAGAGTGTTGCCCTGCCTTTCTCGGAACTGCTGTGTGCTCCCCTTTTCTCCCCTTCTCGGTTGGCCAAGGTAGCACGTACTCTGCCGCCAGCGTTGTCAGATGGAAAATTTTGGAGCAATTTTTCGACAAGAACCTTCTGGTATTGCAACATTTTGCTTGTCCTCTCCACCGGAGGAATGAGAGATGAGAAATTCTCTTTGTAGCGGGGGTCCAGAAGGGTGAACACCCAGTAATCCGTGTTGTCTAAAATGCGTACAACGCGTGGGTCACGGGAAAGGCAGCCTAACATAAAGTCAGCCATGTGTGCCAGAGTACCAACAGTCAAGATTTCGCTGTCCTCACCAGGAGGATGACTCTCAATATCCTCATCCTCTTCCTCCTCTTCTGCCCACCCACGCTGAAGAGATGGAACTAAAGTTCCATGGCTACCCTCTGTAGCGGAGGCAACCGTGTCTTCCTCCTCCTCCTCCTCCTCCTCCTCCGCCTCCTCCAATTGTCGCTGAGAAGACGAAGTGAGGGTGCTCTGGCTATCACCTTGTGTAAGCTCTTCCTCCCCCATTTCCACCTCTTCCACATGCAAAGCGTCGGTTTTAATTGTGAGCAGCAAGCGTTTCAGTAGACACAGAAGTGGGATGGTTACACTGATAATAGCGTTATCGCCGCTCACCATCTGTGTCGATTCCTCAAAATTGCGTAAAACCTCGCAGAGGTCTGACATCCATTCCCACTCCTCACTTCTGATTACAGGAAGTTGAACGGAGAGGCGACGACCGTGTAACAGCTGGTACTCCACTACTGCCCTCTGCTGCTCACAAAGCCGGGCCAACATGTGGAAGGTGGAGTTCCAGCGCGTGCTCACGTCACACAGCAGCCGGTGAGCTGGCAATTGTAAGCGCTGCTGCAGCTTCAACAGGCCGGCTGAAGCTGTTGATGACTTACGGAAATGTGCACACACGCGGCGCACCTTGGTCAAGAGATCATGCACATTGGGGTAGGTTTTTAGAAATCGCTGCACCACTAAATTAAATACATGCGCTAGGCATGGTACGTGTGTGAGCTTGCCGAGCTCCAAAGCCGCCACCAAGTTACGCCCATTATCACACACAACCATGCCTGCTTGCAGGTTGAGTGGCGAGAGCCACTGCTCGGTCTGGTGACTAATCCCCTGCAACAGCTCTGAGGCCGTGTGCTGTTTGTCCCCAAGGCAGATCAGCTTCAGCACGGCCTGTTGACGCTTCCCCACTGCAGTGCTACACTGCTTCCAGCTACTGGCTGATGGGGGAGTGGCGCTGTGTGTAGAGAATTCGGAGGTGGAAACGGAGGAGGAGGAGCCAATAACGTAGGTGCTGGTGGAAACCCTGATGGAGGTAGGGCCCGCAATCCTCGGCGTGGGTAGCACCCGTGCCATCCCAGGGTCCGAGTCGCTCCCAGCCTCCACGACATTCACCCAGTGTGCCGTCAGGGAAATGTAGCGTCCCTGGCCACAAGCACTTGTCCATGTGTCAGTCGTTAAGTGGACCTTCCCAGTAACTGCGTTGGTCAGGGCACGGGTGATGTTACGGGACACATGGTGGTGTAATGCGGGGATGGCACACCGGGAAAAGTAGTGGCGGCTGGGGACCGCGTACCGAGGGACAGCTGCTGCCATCAGGCTGCGGAAGGACTCAGTGTCCACAAGCCTAAATGGCAGCATTTCGATGGCCAGTAATTTTGAAAGGTGTGAGGTTAGTGCTATGGCCTGTGGGTGGGTGGCTGGGTACTTTCTCTTGCGCTCAAATGCCTGGGGTAACGACATTTGGACGCTGTGCTGGGACAGGGAAGTGGATGTGGTCGCTGATGGTGCTTCAGATGCTACAGGTGCAGGGCGGGAGGTATGCGGGCCTGCGCCTTCGACAGGCGATTGGCCGGCACCGAAAACAGGGGAAGAGGAGGCAGTGGTGTGGCCTGCAGACACAGATGGGCGATCCAGGCGTTCCTCCCACTTACTACGGTGCTTGGATGCCATGTGTCGGATCATGCTGGTGGTGGTGAGGTTTCTAGTGTTCATGCCTCGGCTCATTCTGGTGTGGCACAGGTTGCAAACTACAATTCTTTTGTCGTCCGCACTTTCCTTAAAAAAACGCCATACCGCGGAACACCTACCCCTTGGCAAGGTAGATTTACGCAAGGGGGTGCTCCGTGGAACATTTGCGGGCCAGTTTGGTGCGGTCCGCCTTCTTTCTGTAGCCACACCACTGCCTCTTCCAGCCTGTTGCGGTGCTGCAGATGGCTCACCCTCAGGACTGCTGTCATCGCTCGGCTCTACACCTTCCCAGGTGGGGTCAGTCACCTCATCGTCCACCAAGTCCTCCTCCACTTCCTCACTCTGATCATCCTCCTCAAGTCTTGATCCCACCACATACTCAGTCATTGACAACTGTATAACATTCTCCTCAACAAGGTCTTGAGACGGAAATAGTGGTTGATTTAATGGCAACTGTGTCTCATCATCATCATCATCATCATCCACTACTTCCTTTGACCTTAAATGCCGTTCACATCTGTCATCTTCTTGTGATTGGGTAGCCTCTAGAGGTTGTGAATCAGGGCACAAGATGTCATGTTCCTCTGCAAGCGTGCTTGGAGAGAGGGTCAAATGAAGGATTGGTGATGAGACGAGCTCCTCACTATATCCCAGTGTGGGATCACTTCTTTGACCAGACCGTGTATGGTGGGAGGAAGGATGATCAGAGTGAGGATTATGTTGACCAGACTCTTGGCTACTGAGAGTGGACTTGGTGGAAGACAGGGTGGTGCTTAACCGACTGGAAGCAGTATCAGCTGTCATCCAACCGACCACCTGTTCGCAGTGGTCGGACCTCGAGAGTGATGTCCTGCGACGCCCTGTAAAATTACACATGAAGCTAGGTATGGTGGATGTCTTTCTTTCTTGTGCTCTGGCACCAGGCACAGTTTCTCCGCGTCCTGACCCGCGCCCTGAACTTTCAGGATCACGTCCACTTCCCCGTCCCTTTTTACCCGCCTTCTTCATCTTACACAGAATATGTGACTTTAATATTTGAGTTTGAAAACTTAACAGTATTTCTTATTATTCTGCAACTCTGCAGAGTACACAGAATAGGCTGCTAAACGGCGGTGATACACACTGAATGGAATATGTGACTTTAATATTTGAGTTTGAAAACTTAACAGTATTTCTTATTATTCTGCAACTCTGCAGAGTACACAGAATAGGCTGCTAAACGGCGGTGAAACACACTGAATGGAATATGTGACTTTAATATTTGAGTTTGAAAACTTAACAGTATTTCTTATTATTCTGCAACTCTGCAGAGTACACAGAATAGGCTGCTAAACAGCGGTGAAACACACTGAATGGAATATGTGACTTTAATATTTGAGTTTGAAAACTTAACAGTATTTCTTATTATTCTGCAACTGTACAGAGTACACAGAATAGGCTGCTAAACGGCGGTGAAACACACTGAATGGAATATGTGACTTTAATATTTGAGTTTGAAAACTTAACAGTATTTCTTATTATTCTGCAACTGTACAGAGTACACAGAATAGGCTGCTAAACGGCGGTGAAACACACTGAATGGAATATGTGACTTTAATATTTGAGTTTGAAAACTTAACAGTATTTCTTATTATTCTGCAACTGTACAGAGTACACAGAATAGGCTGCTAAACGGCGGTGAAACACACTGAATGGAATATGTGACTTTAATATTTGAGTTTGAAAACTTAACAGTATTTCTTATTATTCTGCAACTGTACAGAGTACACAGAATAGGCTGCTAAACGGCGGTGAAACACACTGAATGGAATATGTGACTTTAATATTTGAGTTTGAAAACTTAACAGTATTTCTTCCTATTCTGCAACTCTGCAGAGTACACAGAATAGGCTGCTAAACGGCGGTGATACACACTGAATGGAATATGTGACTTTAATATTTGAGTTTGAAAACTTAACAGTATTTCTTCCTATTCTGCAACTCTGCAGAGTACACAGAATAGGCTGCTAAACGGCGGTGAAACACACTGAATGGAATATGTGACTTTAATATTTGAGTTTGAAAACTTAACAGTATTTCTTATTATTCTGCAACTGTACAGAGTACACAGAATAGGCTGCTAAACGGCGGTGAAACACACTGAATGGAATATGTGACTTTAATATTTGAGTTTGAAAACTTAACAGTATTTCTTATTATTCTGCAACTGTACAGAGTACACAGAATAGGCTGCTAAACGGCGGTGAAACACACTGAATGGAATATGTGACTTTAATATTTGAGTTTGAAAACTTAACAGTATTTCTTATTATTCTGCAACTCTGCAGAGTACACAGAATAGGCTGCTAAACGGCGGTGAAACACACTGAATGGAATATGTGACTTTAATATTTGAGTTTGAAAACTTAACAGTATTTCTTATTATTCTGCAACTGTACAGAGTACACAGAATAGGCTGCTAAACGGCGGTGAAACACACTGAATGGAATATGTGACTTTAATATTTGAGTTTGAAAACTTAACAGTATTTCTTATTATTCTGCAACTGTACAGAGTACACAGAATAGGCTGCTAAACGGCGGTGAAACACACTGAATGGAATATGTGACTTTAATATTTGAGTTTGAAAACTTAACAGTATTTCTTATTATTCTGCAACTGTACAGAGTACACAGAATAGGCTGCTAAACGGCGGTGAAACACACTGAATGGAATATGTGACTTTAATATTTGAGTTTGAAAACTTAACAGTATTTCTAATTATTCTGCAACTCTGCACAGTACACAGAATAGGCTGCTAAACGGCGGTGAAACACACTGAATGGAATATGTGACTTTGATATTTTAGTTTGAAGACTTAACAGTATTTCTTCCTATTCTGCAACTCTGCACAGTACACAGAATGTGCTGCTAAACTGCGGCGAAGCACACTGAATGGAATATGTGACTTTGATATTTTAGTTTGAAGACTTAACAGTATTTCTTCCTATTCTGCAACTCTGCACAGTACACAGAATCTGCTGCTAAACTGCGGCGACGCACACTGAATGGAATATGTGACTTTGATATTTTAGTTTGAAGACTTAACAGAATGTGCTCTAATCTGCAACTTTGCACACTAAACAGAATGTGCTCTAATCTGCAACTTTGCACACTAAACAGAATGTGCTCTAATCTGCAACTTTGCACACTAAACAGAATGTGCTCTAATCTGCAACTGTGCACACTAAACAGAATGTGCTCTAATCTGCAACTTTTCACACTAAACAGAATATTTTTTTTTTTTTTTTTTTTTTTTTTCCCCCCACACAAAATAACCTGCTGCCCCCACACACAGTAGTCCTAAAAAGGACTTTTGGTTCTTTTTTTTCACAATTTTTTTTTTTTCCTCCCTACACTGCCTTTCCCTTCCTATCCTCAGCTCTCCCTGGCTCAGACTGAGCCGAACTCGATGGTCAGGTGCTATACAGCACCCGACCACGGGTTCTGGCCAGCCAATCAGTGTAATGCCAGCAGCCAACATGGCTGCTGGCATTACACCGATGTCAGAGCCTCCCTGCACGTTTATTGGCTGCGCAGCAGCCGCAAAACGTGCGGGGAGGAGACCCGAACATGGCGGGCGAGCACATGCGGTACTCGTACGAGTACCGCCATGTGCCGAGCAGAGCGATGCTCGAGCCGATCCGAGCATCGGCCGAGCATGCTCGCTCAACACTATTCTAGATAGATGGACAGACAGAGGGGCATATTCAAAGGACCTGTGGACTATGACAGCTGTAGTCTTCTTCAGTCTTCAGGCTTATATGAAATGTGAGAAAGAGCACAGTGGCTAAATGAAAATGTGACAGCCATCTCTAGCAGAGTTCACTAGGAAAATGTCACTGATTTCTGAGTGTGCGTCACAATACTGCATTTAAAATGTCTCTTGCTTCAAAATTATGCTTTTAAAATGTCACAGTTCTAAATGTCTTCTTACCATAACCTAACTACCCTAAAAAAACAACAACCCCCCAAACCCTAATAACTGTACCCCCTAACTATCCTAACCTAACTACTGCTCAGCAGCATAATGTTAGATGCTATTTTAATAAAGCAACATTTTAATTGAGCCATTCTGACTCCAGTGACAATTTAAACACACCATTTTGGTTAGCAGACTTGGGTTCATTAAAAGTCTGCTCCCTGGTCCATTTCCATCAAAGAGGCATAAGTGTAGGATCCCACCTAATGGGGGATTGAACAGCCTCATGTAATTTGGGAAAACAAATAGCTAACTAAGAGTATTGCTGCCTTCCCGTGACCATCTCCTTTGAGGTCACTTTTAAAATGGAGCATGCCGGTTGTGGGTAAAGTGGAGCTAAAGCCTCCAGAGAACTCTTTCTATGTAAGTGCCCTGCCCTCCTACGGGAGCATGCTTAATCCCTTGGTTCCTGTATTCCATAGTGAAGAATTTTGATTAAAGTCAGGCTTAATGCCAGTGTTGCCCTCAACACATTGCAGAGCAATGTGTTGGAGACCTCCCTATCATTCACAGGTTTAAAAGCCCAATTTAAATCATTATGTATCTCCCATTATGTAGTTGGTCTGCTCTATAATTTCTCCTAATTCAGTTTATGCATATGGCCCTGTGGGTGTGATGTATAAAAAGCCAACTTATTGTGTGTTTAAGAGTTGTCACTAAAATTTGCAACAATGGGTCATATTGATAAAGTAGTAAAGTCAAGTTTGTAAAAATGTCAGAATATTCTGGGACAATCTGTAAGTCAGTATATTTTTTCACATACATAGCTGTTACTATATACTTCCATACACGTTATACTGTCATTACAGAGCAACTCTCCCATCTATTAAAGTTCTAACTCAGTTAATGTTCCATCTGTTTTTTTTTTAATGTAATGCAGTCAATGACGAGATATAACCTTTTAAAAATAAGCTGGCGACGTCAGTCAAGGACAGGCTCCAGTACAGCTCTGTCCCGCAGCCTGTCAATCTTCGCCTCTTCCCCTCCCCAGTAGTGAGTTGTTACCACCTCCTCCGATGACAAAGGATTCCTCCATGTAAGCTGACGCTCTCTTTTGAAAGCACTCAAGCTCACATGGAGGAAGCCTCCATCAGAGTAGTAAGTGGGAATGAGGAACTACTGGGGAGGGGAAGAGACAAAGATTGACAGGCTGCAGTAGAGCTTGTTAGGGACCAGGAACCAGACAAGACACAAAAGTGTAAAATGCAATACACCTTTATTAATGAAACAAAACAGAAGCATGATCCAAGAGCATAAACCAAAAGACATGCCAGGGTCAGGAACCAAGACAGGTATTCAGCCAAGCCGGAGTCAGGAAAGCAGAAATCTGCAATGTCAGGAACAAACCAAGGGTCAGAAGAACAGAAGTCATAGAAGTCGGGAACAAGCCAAGGGTCCGGAACACAGCAAACAGACACACAGGAAAATCCACAGCAGCAACAGGTCAGCAAACAAACACAAGAACAATGGGGAAGTGAGCCAAGCTGCTTTAAATACCCTGGGAGGGTTGGCTGAGTAATCAGAGAGGTCAGCTGAATCAGCCTGAGCCAGAAACTCAGAAGACAGCAGCAGTGGATAGCAGAGCACTAGATTAGCTCAGACATCAGAATCAATAGGCAGAGTGAGCTGCTCAGCAAAACCTTGACAGATCTATATCGCAGCCTGTCCTTGACTGACCTCACCGGCTTATTTTTAAAAGGTTATATCTAGGCATTGACTGCATTACATTAAATATAATGGATGAAATACTAAATAAGACAGAACTTTAAAATAAGATGTACTTTAATAGAGGTGAGAGTTTCCCTTTAAGATTTAAACACTAAAACTGCCTTTATTTTTGGACCAATTAGACAATTTCTTCATGCATACGCTGCAACACAATTCTTATTTGGCCAAGACCATTTGTACTCCATTTTTCAAAAAAGTCAACTGACAGGAGTTAACACTTAGCGAAATGCTGCTAAACATCTATACATATCCTTACATCGCTTTGTGACAATTTTATAGACACTTTCTACATCTCCCCCCATGGACATTATGTATAAATGTGGACTAGTATAATTCTGGGGTAAACCAATTGCATCATTGGATGGACACACACACATTCCCCAGATTGTCACTGGGTTCAATTAGGGTTTTTAACCCTTTGAATACTAGAGAGTTCTGCAATGTATAGAAAAGCTATGTGTTGGAGAGATTAATAGCACTGAACGTATTAAAGGGATAGTAATACTTAAAATGTAAAAAAAAATATGTTGTAGGGTTTATCCCCCTAGTAAAACAAGAGTACTCCCACTGCTGAAAGGTGTTTCATTCAAAACTTATTAATTTTCAAAGTTGAATTTTTTAGGTGCAATATCACAGTGGCCTGAAATTGTACAGTGGCGCTGTTGCTACACAATCCTATGGATACCTCTGGTCCCGGGACCATAAATCTCCATAGGATGGTGTAGCAACAGTGCCACTGTACAATTTCAGGCCACTGTGATATTGCACCTAAAAATTCAACTTTGAAAATTAATAACTTTTGAATGAAACACCTTTCAGCAGTGGGAGTACTCTTGTTTTACTCAGGGGGATAAACCCTACAACATATTTTATTTTACATTTTAAGTATTACTATCCCTTTAGATGTTCAATTAAAATCAACTGATATTTTATTTGTCCCCTTTAGTGCTTAAGGTAACCACAAAAGGTTAAGTCCTTGATTATGATCAGTCTCTTAAGTGGATGCTTGGCACGCCCAAGGTGTAGATAAGCTGTGCTGAAGAAATGTTCACCAACAAGTGGATAGGGACTGTCTCGCCACGGTGTGTAGTATAGCAGAGCCCAATAGCCCCCCACGGGCGTACCTACAGGAATGGCTACTGCTGGTGCAAGTGATCTTAGCCCCACGGGCGTGTATCGGACCGGCCTGCAGTGCAAGAGCTCCCAAGCCTCTTCAGACTCTACCGGACTGAGTATAATGAGACAGGGCCCAAAGCCCAACAGAAGTAGTACCGGAATGCTAGTGCTAAAGCCTGTGCCCGTCACCACTCGGTATAACGGAATCGCCCAGTGTATACAACGAGAGAGATAGAGAGCCAAAGCGCCCAACCGGCCTAATAGGAAGTGAACACTCTACTGGGATGGTATCGAGTTGCCGACGGAGAGCGGCCAACTCAGCAAGAGTTTCACTATGAACGAGGCTCACACTGGAGTAGGGAGAGTGGGACCGAGACAGCACTGGTAGGGTTAAAAGGCACGTTTACACAAGGCTTTTCTGCGGTAGCACAGCACTGCGGTCTGAGGGAGGCGCACACAGCTCTGCACGATAGTAACACTGCACTGCACGAAGTAACACCAGGCAAGACAGCCACACAAGTACTGGAAGAGTGGATGATAATGTCGCGACGGCGACAAACCGGAACGTGGGTCTTCTGGAACACGCTGGAGGTGATCTTGCTGGAGGAAGTCAGCAAGGCCGGATCGGAGCACGTAGGAGGTAGTCGTACCAGCCGGGTCATACACAAGCAGGAATGTCAGCCAAGCAGAGTCGAGATCCGGAGGAGATAGTCAGACGAGCCGGGTCATACACAAGCAGGAACGTCAGCCAAGCAGAGTCGAGATCCGGAGGAGATAGTCAGACGAGCCGGGTCATACACAAGCAGGAACACTGGAGAATGGTCAGGGCTAGCCAAATCGGTACACAGGAATCAGAAACGTAGCAACAGAACAACTGGCTCAGAAACACCAAGAAAGGGCGCCTGACAGATGGAATTGCCAGGTATAAAAAGGAAACCAAGGGGCGGGCCAAACTAAGTGAACAAATCACCCTTGTACATAGCAGAGAGTGACAGCTAGATCACAGGCACTGTGATAGGACATGATAGTGTGGCACACTGTCTAATATCTCAAGGCACCTTATGACATGTAAATTGTTTACCCCTGCCCTGGGGTAGACAGTCTGCATCTCTACCCTTCCTGATGCACTTCAACTCTCCGGGCCAGTGAAGATGGTGGATGTCATTGTCCAACACCAGCAGGAGGGCTTCAAGTTATTAACCTTGTTTTAAACATGTTTGCATAGGCAAATAATGGCTTTGCATGGATCCCTACATAAGGCAGATTTGATACAGATTTTAGGACTTCTGCAACACATCAATAATTTTATACACACTGGATGTGAATGCATAATATTTAAAAGATATATAGATTATTTTCATTTTAGTGTTCAAACGCAAACATTTTTTGTATATCACTATCCAGTTTTGGATTATTTAATTAAAGCGGAACTATCACCTTAAATAAAGTCCCCCCCCGCCCCCCCAATAATTAGTCATATAGTTATAAGCTTAGAAATAATAAGTACAGCATAAGTACAGAGTTATTAAGAAATCCTACTTCTTCTGAGACTGGCGGCCAGGTATGTGTGCAGACATCTTGGCTTACATGCCTGCGCTGTCCTTCCTGGTCTCCTTCATTCTACCTTAAAGGGATAGTAATACTTTGTTTTATCTTTATTTTATTTTGTAGGAATTAAAAAAATATGAAGAATGATATAAGTCTTATCTCTCAAACCTTTATGGTTTGAGAGATATTCACAAGCAAAGTTTCCCCTCGCGCCCCTTTTACCTAGTGTAAGCCATCTCTTCTCAGATGTGGAATCCAGTCCATAGACCAGAAGGGGACAATCTTCTTCCTATGAGAACAATGAAAACCCTGCCCCCCTTAACAAGCTTTTCAGGTTTTTCCCTTATCTTAATTGAAGATTGTCCCTCTCTGCAGTCTACCTGGGCACCTCCCTTCTGCTCTGGCTGAACAGTGTTACATCAGTAAAAGGGGCGGGAGAGGGATACTTTGTAATTGAATTACTCTTGAACTACAACTCTGATAGAATTGAAATAACACTCTCCAAAGTCCAAATACTATGGTGATTAATTAGAGCTGCCTTTATTATGAAATATTACTATCCCTTTAAGGTAACAGGAAGGGACTGATGGCTCAGGCACGCAGATACCTCTAAAGCAAGAAGCCTGGCCGTCAATCTCAGAAGAAGTAGGATTTCTTAATAACATGGTACTTATGCTGGATAATAGTACTATTTCTGAGCTTATCGCTATATGACTAATTATTGGGGGGAGGACTTTATTTAGGGTGATAGTTCCGCTTTAATATGTAGTCATTCTTGAGCAAACCAACTGTATCATAGGAGACAAATGAGAATTCCTAAAATTGCCAATGATTTAAATGAGACTTTTAACCCTCTTGAAAGCTAGGAAGGTCTCCGGTGCTTTGGGAAGACCTCTCTAGCATTCAAGGGGTTAAAAAGCTCATTTAAAAGATTGGTAATTTTTTTGTATAGTTGGTTTGCCCCAGAATTACTCTAGTTTTCTTTTGAAAATATGGCCCTTAGTTCATTCTGTAAGAATATTCTACAGGGGCGTAACTACTGCAGTTCTGATGGGACCACAATTCTGTTTGCACCCTTGGTGACACTGTGTTGGGTTATGGGCACTGTGGCCCTCCAATGACCAGTTATGCTGCTGATATCCTAGTATAAGAAATACAAATATGGGCCAGGTGTTTTTCAGAAGGTGAAAGTATTCCGCCAAAAGATCATCTGCCCCTGGAGATTTTTCATTTCTGAAAATCAGAAATTACTTTTTAATTTGTAATTCTGAAGAAAGGGAATTGAATATGTCCCTTTCCTCATTAGTTCATTTTGATAAGTGGGCTTCTTACTAAAACTTGGATTGCCTGTTCCAGATAATCTCCTCTCTTGCCTGTAGGGATTTTATAATAGTATTTGAATCTTTTACAGATTTTATTGTGATCTGTGTGTCTGGAGCCAGAGTGCAATTCGATTGAAACAACTTCGTTTCTTGCTTAGATATCAGGCCAGAATCCCTAATAAGCACAATGTTGCCCTTGCTAGAAAAGGCAGGGGAAAGGGAGAAATATTCCACTGTAAAATGGTAGTCACAGAGCCACACATACACAGTCTGATTTTCCAGCCATTTACACTATCCACTGGTAGTCACAGACCTACACATACACTGTCTGACACCCAAACCTTGCTCCACTGCCCCATACCTCCCAGTCCCATAAGACCCAAATCCCTCTGTCCCTCTCTTCCACTCTGGTGTTCCTCTTTTTAGGAAATCAGACTGTGTGGTGTGTATATAAATATATCACATTGCTCTACAGAAATAAAACTCACATGTTTGTTTAAACTTCAGGATATGTGTTTATATATTAGTATGTATAAATAAAATACTTTGGTCTTGTTCAAAATCGTTAATTCAGTTATACAAAGATGTGACAATAGGTCATGAATTAGCCTACAAATTCTTGTTAATGCCCTCCCAGTGGCCACACCCCAAGCAACACCACCTAAAACAAGTGTGTCCCTCTTTGTCCATTTGAAATGTTGGGAGGTATGCTGTCCCAGTACAGTATATGGATTTCTACACCCCCCGCGTGTTTTTGCAGTCCCCCCCCCACCCACACACTTCTTCCATGTAGTCACAGACCTCGCTGTATGTTTCCAGTGTCAGCATTGTTGACGTGTTGGCCCTTCAAGTGCAAAATCAACAGAGAAGACTAAAAAAATGCAGAGAGGTCTGCAGGTATATGAGACTGGTGGGCAAAGGGAGACACTGCTAAATGCCTGGGGGGGGGGGTGAAGGGAGTAAAAAAATTAATTAACCCTCTGAGTACTGAAGAGGTGTCCAACTCATTGCAATGGACACCTCTTTGGCACTCAGAGAGTTGACATTCCAACACTAACACTGAAAACATACAATGAGGTATCCAAATACTTGACATTGCTGAGGAGACATTGCAAAAATACCCGGCGGCAGGAAGAGTGATTTTATTTTAAATGAGGCCCCTCATCCTGTCATTCTCCTCCATACTCCCACTGTAGGTGCTGTCTGTGTAAACTAAGACCCTTCCTGCACTGTCCTTGAATGCATGTGACCCCTTCCCCATACCAGCTTGATTCCTGCTTCTTTTGTACCTGGCTGTGCTTGGGTACTTCTCTTCCCTCCTTCTGTTCTCCTTCTTCTCTGATAAGGGAACCTCCTCACCCTATACCTCCACTCCTCTCCCTACCACCTCCCTAACTACCTCTCTCCTTCCACTCTCACACCCCTACTCACACTCAGTCACTCCCACCGACACTTGAATATACTCACCCTCTCAGTCGATCCCTAACACTAAGTCAAATTATGTAATGTGTGTAATGTGTATATTAGTGATAGTGAATGTAATGCGTGCAATATGTGCAAGAGTGTAGTATGTTATTGCAACTCTTTCCTCATCTCCACTCAATAAGAGCCACTATACCTCTCTCCAGTGTATGCACCCCGTCTCTATCCTCTCTGCACCTAAGCCCTGTGCTGTAGTACTACAAATGTCCAAACACAAGCAAGGTATGTCATTTAGTTTGAGGTTTATATATGGTAAACTGGGGTGAAACTGCAACTTTGCTATGACTCAGTTGGCTTGTTTTGAAATTGCTTTGACAACACTGAATGACGATGTTAAACTTCAACCTTTAATCTTATTGGTTCTTGTAGTTTGCATTCCAGGCTGCTACATATTAGACATAGGGTGACCAAATGTCAATTATGCCATTCAGGGACACTGCTGGGAAAAGAGCATACCACAGAGTTCTAAACTAGAGGGAGAACTGCCCATGGACTGCTGTGATAGACAGTGACGCCTTTGGTGGGCTACAAGAAAATTTACATCAAGCCCAAAGCCTTAGACTAGCATTACACTACAACACAAAATGCACTGTAGCTCTTGACTGATGTCCAGATCAAAGTTCAATTCTCTCTCTAGTGTTTAGAATTTTGTCTGGAAGCCATTTTTCTGTAGCCCAGCATAGGCATTACTTTCTGTCACAGTAGACAAAGAGCAGTTCTCTTTCTAGTTTTTAGATCTCTGTGCTCTGGAGTCTTCATTCCAGGACATTGTATTGTCCCAGAAGGGGGCTGTCTGGGACAAAGGACACACACTTAAAATCCAGGACTGTCTCGTGCAATCCGGGACAAGTGGTCACCCTAATTAGACATGGACGTGCGTTTGTCCATAGCCTGCAAGTAGAGTGGTAGAATACCTAGCGGGATTGTGGATTTTGTGTACTTACTGATAAATCCTTTTCTCTTAGTCCATGTAAACACAGGAACGATGGGTAATGTATTCTCTGACCAGGAGGGCATGGTACTTGCTTTAAAGTGCTCCCTATTCCACTATACTCCCACCAGGAATGCTAGGTATTAATATATAGAAAATATTGAAAACAGAAGCAAGACAGGGAAGGGGGACATATGAACCAGAGAACACAAATAACCCTCCTGCCTGAATCTCCCACAACTCATTTTTTTCCAGAAGGGAAGTTCTGTGTTCCACATGGTGTTTCAGTTCGTATCTGTGTCCATAACACATGGGCTCAGAGAAAAGGATTTTTGGCAAGTACCCAAAAATCCCCTTTTCTCTTTCATCCAATGTGGAACACAGGAACATATACGAAAGCTATCCACCAAGATTCCAGGAAGGGAAAAAAGCTCTCAAAACACATGCAAGCTCTAGCATAGAGGAAATGGAACTACAACCTGTACTTTCAACTAGCACCTACACACTAAACCATGTAGCAGGAAAGGCATAGGCTTCTAGAAGTAAAGACAAGAAAAGCACCTAAACAGGCACATTGGCCCGTGGAACCTTCCTCCCAAACTTGGCTTCGGCCAAAATCAGAACTTTAACACTGTAAACAATATGTGAAAAGAGAGAACTATTTTGCCACCTTGCACAAATGATCTCCAGAAGCCTGAACTCTGTAGGCCCAGGAAACACCCACCACTCTGGTGTATTAAGCTGTGACATGGTTGTTTCCTGAAAATGTAAGCCTGGCAAATGGTTGCCTTAACCCAGGAAAAATTGTCCCCTGGAACACAACCTGGTCTGCGTGAAAGCATGCTCTGAAAGCACTTTGAGTTTCACTGGGAGAAAGGCGCTATATAAGTTATTATTATTATTATTAAATAAAAAGAGGAACATGTGACCAGAATTCTGACCATCTGGTGCACACTCTGGGGGTCAGTAAGGATGAGTTATTCAAATCTCCTCTATACTGCTGTCACCACGTCTGTGGTTTCTCTGCCCATGTCACTCATGAATGGGAGATTCTCTTTTAAGAGCTTCCACTTTCTGGCCTCCTGCACCTGATCCTTGAGCATTCCCGGTGATTTGGGTTGCAATACGGTGCATAATACACATAGTGACTACTCCGGTTCAGGATGTCTTCATAACACGCGTCCTTTATAAAATAGTCGATGTTTATTTAATCTTTTGTTTTTCTTTGGTTTATTAAACACCAGGGCAAAGCTGTGACAACACTGTTAGTATATATACTCCCACCCCCAGGTGCAATGTTCATTGTCTCTAGGACACTATATAATGCCTGTCAGAGAGTCTCTCTCCATTAATGAGTAAAGCTGACCAAGACTCAGCTCTCAGGATAAAGTAAATTAAGGTTAGTAATTGCCTAAATTAACAAAATGCTAGTGAGTGAACAAAAGAAAAATCTACATTAAATCAATATTTGATGTAACCAATCTTTGCTTTGCAAAACAGCATCAATTCTTTTAGGTATACTTGCACAAAGTCAGGGATTTTGTAGGCATATAGTCAAGTGTATGAATAAACAATTATGCCAAACAGGTGCTAATGATCATCAATTTAATATGTTGGTTGAAACACAATCATTAACTGAAACAGAAACAGCTGTGTAGGAGGAATAAAACTGTGTGAGGAACAACCAAACATCGCTAACAAGGTGAGGTTGCTGAAGATAATTTTTTTTTTTTTTTTTCTTTTTATAATTTTTTTATTTTCCAAATACAAATTACATACAACATTAAAAAAAAACATCAATCAAACATGACATCCAATCCCAACCTTTAATTCGTGGAGGTGAGCAATACAGGAGTTACCACTTATTTCCACCCAGCCTTAGCAGGTAACAAATCGACTCACAGAGGATTAAGAAAATTGACATTTATTCCACACCTCTCTCATCCCACTACCTAACTTCTCTCCACCTTTAATCCTACCATAGTAGGAAATCTCCGCATCCCTTTGATATCGCAGCTGACCCAAAACTTCCGCCCATAATGGGGGCTCCAAGGACTTCCAATGCCTTGCTAAACAAATCTTTACAGCCATTACTACATTAACAAACAGATACTTAAAATACTTGTTTGCCCCAGGGGAATCAATATGGAAAAGAAAAAATTGAGGAGAAATATGCATCACCACCCCCAAAATACCAGAAACCATCAACTCCACTGCCTTTTTCACATCACCAAGCTTCCTACAACTCCACCAGATATGTACATGGGTCCCATCCTCCTCCAGGCATCTCCAACACCTATTCAAATTATGTGTATGAAACTTGGCCAACCGGGCAGGAACCATATACCATCGCTGAAGGAGTTTATAATACTGCTCCTGAAGTCCAATACAGTGCACCGCCTTCCTCGTAAGTTGCCATGCCTTAAACCAAACCTGTGGAGGAAATTCAAAGCTCAAGTCTTCTTCCCATTTCCTAATCGCGTTTGATTTCCCAACCGGATCCAAATTAGCAAATAGCTGCAAAATCTTTGAAGTCAGATTAACTGAAGTTTGAATATTTGGCAAACTATCCCATACATCCGCCACCAAGGGCGGATTAGCCCTTAAATAACTCCTGATTCTAATATACTTAAATTCCTCACCAGAAGACAATCCGAATCTATTACAGAGTGTTACAAAAGGGCTAAAATTACCTCCATCAAATAAATCTGAAATTAAATGTATTCCTACACATTTCCACCCCAAGATGTTCAGATCTTCTAAGTATACAGATAGGACCTCAATTGGACTCGACATCAAAATACAGCTATCCCTTTTCCACCTGTCTTTAAACCCAGCCACAATCCCAACAATATTCTTAACCAAATTACTACCAATACCAACCTTCTCAAAACGAGAGGAACTGATCCACCATAAAAGTGCAGGGTCGATATCTCCAAAATATTCTCTCTCAATCCTATACCAACCTAATCCCCTATCTCGTTTTGTTACCCAAGCCAACAAGTGAGTGAACATAACAGCCAAATATGACCTATACACATCCCACCCCATCTCTGTCCAGACTCCTTTTCAACACCACAACCGAGACTCTAGGTCTTTTCCCCTTCCAGATATATTCCGCTATTGTTTTATCCAATTGTACAAAAACATTCCGCGGAATCCGTAGCGGAATTGCTCTAAACAAATATAATATCTTTGGCATAATATAAGATTTGATCACATTAACTCTCCCCAACCATGAGGTCTCCAACCCCTTCCAGCGTTTTAACAATTCTTTTATCTCTAACAATAGAGACTCAAAATTTAAATATATAATTTGGGTCAGGTCCACACACACTCTTATCCCAAGATATATAATAATCCTATTATTCCAATCCACCTTACCCTGCATTCTTCTCTCCTCCACAGAGGACTTATAAAAGAGAAGCGTCTGTGTCTTTTCCAAATTCAATTTATAATTAGAATACTTCCCAAAATCCTCCAACAATTCTAAAACTGCGGGGACAGAAGAATCCGGAGAGGACAATGTCAACAGAACATCATCAGCATACAATGAGATGACATGCTCATGATGCCCTATGACAATACCCCGAATCACTGAGTCCTGTCTAATATACTGTGCTAAAGGCTCAATCGACAAAGCATACAGGAGCGGGGCCAGTGGGCACCCCTGCCGAGTGCCATTTCGAATCTGAAAGAAGTCTGACTGAAATTTATAACCAGATATCCTTGCCCTAGGAGTAGTATATAAAGCCAGCACCAACTCACCAAAGCGACCATTCAAACCAAACACACGCAGGGTCTTGGATAAATAGTCCCAATTCACCCTATCAAATGCCTTTTCTGCATCCAAAGCCATAAAGGCTGAGGGGACTTTTTGAAGATGTATATTTTCTATAATATCCAAGACCCTGCGGGTGTTATCCTCTCCTGCTCTACCCACCATAAACCCTACCTGATCTGGGTGAATTAAATCCAAAATCACTCCATTTAATCTTTGAGCCAATATTTTAGAATATATTTTTAAATCCAAATTAATCAAAGAAATTGGGCGATAATTTGAAACAACTGTCGGGTCTTTTCCCACTTTCAAAATAGGAATAATACATGCCTCCAACATTTCTGATGGAAAGTTGTTACTCCCATCAATACCATTAAAAAGGCGACAGAGATACGGGGCCACAACCTCAACCAATTTATGATAAAATAACGCAGAGAATCCATCAGGTCCAGGGGCTTTCCCTAATTTCAATTCTTTTATAGCACTTTCTACTTCAACAGTCGTAATTGGTAAATTCAACCCATCTATCTTCTGCTCACTCACTTTTGGGAGACCCAGAGAATCCAAAAAATTCCTTATTTCCCCTACAGGTTTACCAACACCAGGCAAATTATACAGCCGCTCATAGTATTTTCTAAATGCTTCCGCTATCTGAAAGGGAGATAAACAAATGCGGCCCTCATAAACAATCTTCTGTATCCGCCTTTGCCGATCCAGCACTTTAACTCTCCGGGTCATCTCCTTCCCAACCCTATTATTAGAGTAATACCACTGTGCCTTCAACCGTGATAGGGCTTTATTCATATTGTCAGTTAACTTCTCCCGAATAGCACCCTGTACCTTCTGTATTTCTTCTAAGATCATGCTGTCCGGGGCCCGCTTATTGCGTGCCTCCATCCTAGCCAAAGCAATGTGCAACTCCGCCAAAGATTTCCCCCTCACTCTCTTTAAATAAGAGCCCCTTTTAATCAATATCCCTCTCATATAACATTTGAAGGCGCACCAAAGCGTAGAATCCCGAACCTCCATATTATCATTTTCCGCAAAGAACCCTTTCGCCAAATCCAATAATTGTTGTGTATACCCTTCCGCCCCAATAATATAATCATTAAGCTTCCAAGATACAGCATGTTTATAATGAATATTATCCTTTAGAGACATAAACACCGGAGCGTGGTCCGACCAAGTAATATTTCCAATCTTAGAACCCTGACTCCCCTCTAGATCAGTTCCCCTCATTAAAAAAAAGTCAATACAGGAATAAGATTTATGCGGATATGAATAAAAGGTATAATCCTTCTCCACAGGATGTTGAACCCGCCACACATCGTATAAATTAAGGCCACAAAGACAGGCAGAAAAGGATCTTGCTCTGGCTCCTAATCGATAGCCAAGCCGATCTTTTTTTCCAATTGGAGTCCTATCCAAACTAACATCTCCTATACAGTTCAGATCTCCAGCAATAATCAAAATCCCCTTACTAAATTGGTCAACCTTAGCCATAGTTTCCTCCAAGAAGTTAACCGGACGCTCCGACGGAGCGTACACATTCACCAACGTGTACTCTACGTCGTTCAGCCTACAGACCAATACAAGCAACCTTCCCTCCTGATCACTCTCATGAAAAACATGCTCAAATTTTACAGCAGCAGAAATAATAATGGCCACCCCACACTTCTTCCTATCTGTCCGAGAAGAGAAAAAAATGTGGGGAAACCTCCCAAACCTCCAACGTATTGAATCATTACCCTTCCAGTGTGTCTCCTGCACAAAAGCAACATCAACCCCTTCTGTCCTCATGAGATCATAGAGACAAGATCACTTATAAGGCGAATTCAACCCCTGCGAGTTGATTGTAACCAACTTAAGTGACATCTACCCAACCCACACCTCCTGCATGCTCACCACCACCTTGCTTTGAATTAACATGTTTATACATAGTTTACAAATCACCCTCCCATACATACAACACTATACACAAGAAAAAAACAAAAACAAAAAAAAACAAAGAAACAATCACTCTCTCTCCAAGGTTAGAGAAAATTCCCCAAACCAATAGAGAATACCCTAAATCATTAGGGAAAGGGCGGACTCCACGCTACTTAATAAACACCGGGCTATGAAAAGAAAGACCATAAAAAGGAAGAGAGAGGAGGAAAAAAAAAAAAAAAAAGAAACCCCTCCATAAACCTATACCATAATACATTATATTCAGTGATTCAATAAACCTTCAAACAATGTATCCCAATATTCATCATCCTAAAATCATAATAGTAAAAGGCATACATAATAATATACTCTATACACACATTCCCCACAAAGTTTCTAAACCACCACCCCCCAATAAACTTTCAAGAGGTATATCCCAGTCTTCTACTATATAAAATACCCAATCAAAAAACATAAATCCCATTAATAATGAAAAAAAAAAAAAAAACATACCATACCACATTATATTTCAGTGATTCCATAAACCTTCAAACATTATATCCCCATATTCATTATCATCACATCACCTAAATAATAATATACTTAATAAAACATTCTATACTCTATACACAAAATCCCCACAATGTGAAAAAAAAAACAAAAAAAAAAACCCTAACCCCTACTCTCCCCCTTCATCACATAAAAAGTACTCCATCTAATTTATCCCTTACAGAGATCCCATGTCTTTAACTTCTCCAAGACCTGCTCTGGACTAGTACAAATATAGGTTTTACCCTGAAAAAAAATAGATAGCTTTAACGGAAAACCCCATCTATAGATAATATTATTAGCTCTCAAACAGGCTGTATACTCCCTAAACTTCTTCCTATATAATCTTGTGTACACAGATAAATCAGCAAACAAAACTAATTCAGAAAATTTGCCACTTTTTGTAGGATTTTTCCTCATCTCCCGAACCAAGTGATCTTTAATAATACTACTCTTGAAACAAACAATAACATCCCTAGAATAGGCACTCTGTGTCATATTAGAAGGTTTTGGAAGTCTGTGCGTTCTCTCAATTATATCTTGCCCATACAGACTAGGCTCCATATAAAGCGCAACCAGTTCTGCCATATAAGAATTAAGGTCCCCAACATCCTCTGGGATCCCCCGAATCTTCAAATTCCTTCTACGTGCTCTGTCCTCCAAATCCGCAAGGTTGCTGAAGATAATTTAATGTAAAAAGTCATACACCATGGCAAGACTGACCACAGCAACAAGACACAAAGTAGTTATACAGCATCAGAAAGGTCTCTCCCAAGCAGAAATTTCAAGGCAGACACGGATTTCCACATGTGCTGTCCAAGCTCTTTTGAAGAAACACAAAGAAACAAGCAATGTTGAGCATAGACCCAGTGGTTGGCCAAGAAACCTTAGTGCAGCAGATGAAGGACACAATATGCAGTCAAAAAGCCAAACCTTCGAGGCCAAGCAACTCAACTATACATGAAAACACAGGAACTAGGGTGCAGAAAAATTGCAGCATGTGCTCTGGACTGATGAGTCAAAATTTTAAATATTTGGCCATAGCAGAAAGCAGTTTGTTTGCCAAAGGGCTGGAGAATGGTACCAGAATGAGTGTGTCTGCAGGCAACAGTGACGCATGGTTGAGGTTCCTTGCAAGTTTGGGGCTGCATTTCTGCAAATGGAGTTGGGGATTTGGTCAGAATTAGTGGTCTCCTCAGGTAAATACTTATCCATCATGCAATACCATCAGGGCGTCATCTGACTGGCCCCAAAATTATTCTGCAGCATGACAATGACCCCAAACATACAGCCAAAATCATTAAGAACTATTTTCAGCATAAAGAAGAACAAGGAGTCCTGGAAGTAATGGTATGACCCCCACAGAGACCTGATATAAACATCATTGAGTCTGTCTGGGATTACAGGAAGAGAGAGAGAGAGAGAGAGAGGCAACTGAGGCTGCCTAAATCCACAGAACTGTGGTTAGTTCTCCAAGATGTTTGGAACAACCTACCTGCCAAGTTCCTTAACAAACTGTGTGCAAGTGTACCTTGAAGAATTGATGCTGTTTTGAAGGCAAAGGGTGGTCACGCCAAATATTGATATCATTTAGATTTTTCTTCTGTTCACTCATTATAATTTTGTCAATTGATAAAAATAAACTATTATGTTTATTTTTGAAAGCATTTGTACTTGACAGCATTTTTTCACACCTGCCTAACACTTTTGCACAGTACTGTATATAGTTTACTTTTGAACATTTGGCCTCTCTCATAATGCACTGCTAGTCCTGTTTACAGTCTGATTAAGACTGATAGAAATGTGTGTTTCTTATGATCCACTGAGTCCTTTAATTATCTGATGTGGCATAGAGGCAGACTTGACTAGAGGTCAGTGTATTTGACACTGCTGATATTAAGCCAAAAAAACCATAGATAAATGTGACTACTGTATGAATGATTCCAACCTAGATAAATTAAACTGTTACTTGAATTAACAGCCACTTATTTCTGGGGGATAGTTCTACTTTAGTAGAACAGTAAACCCACATTCTCAGCTAACTGAAAACAATGGCCATGTCTCCCTGACTACCACAACCAAGGGATGTAGCTCAGGGGTACTTACTGAGTTGCTCACCTATCTCACACAGATTACCACAGGGTTTGAGGAACGGCTAATAAGTTCCTGCTTGATCGGTGACTAGGTAGGATGGTATCTGACTTCTCAAACACTATGTTACAGCTGTGATTGCACAGAGCAAAGATTTTGGATTAGGTGGAGTGTTGTGGTCTGTGTGCTAAGTAATAAATGTATTACTGGTTTTATCTGCACATTTTATCTACATATTGAACCACAGACCATGTTGGAAAGTTTTGAAATAAAATCCAGTTAATCCTCTCAACCTGTTAAACCACATAGAATGAAACAATGCTAGAATTACACAGACACAATTTTTCTGCTTATTTATTCCTCTATTATTCTTGAAATGCCTTCAGCATGGACTGGGAGAAGGAGCAGTAAGAAACATTTTAGTATTGCTAGTTTGAATGACTCATTTACCTGTATTGGTCCTTTACAAACACTGGGGACAGTAACACAATATGAATAGGAAAATCATTAGCACTATTTGTATATGTTCCTGCAGCAATAGAAATATAGCTGCAATTTGTGGGGAGTGTGAGGAAGCTTCCAGAAATCATTACAAAGAATTTCATACAAAGAAATCCTAGCTATTTAGAGCAGGGCTGTCCAAGTTCAGTCCCCAAGGCCACCAACAGACCAGGATGTAAGGATTTCCCTGATCACGCACAGGTGAGTTAATCAGTGGATCATTCATTGTGACTGACTCACCTGTGGTTAATCAGGGAAATCCTTACATCCTGGCCTGTTGGTGGCCCTTTTATGACAGAAATTGGACAGCCCCGATTTAGAGCATACTATAAAATTCCATGAAGCCAGTCTCTGAAGCTCAAATAGGATGACATCCCTGAAAACCCTGACATTAGATAACATTATTCTATACCTTCCCGTTTCTTCTATCACACTCATCTTTCATTATATCAATATCCCCATCACATATTTTAACCATTACTCCATTATTCCCCTCTTCTGCTGTCTCCATAACCAGATTATCCCTGTTCCTTTGTTTTCAAGTCCCCCACCAACTCTTTCCATCTCATCTTCATGCCCCCATAAACCCCTAATTCTCAGGATATAGACGATGCCTGTTAGCATCATAAGATGATCAGAAACCCTAAAGAAGACTGCTAATAATGATGACATACTATTATTTGGAAAATGTGCACTTGCAGGGATATTGCATATGCTCTTTTCACTTAGTCTTGTAGTAAATCTGCAAAATGTACGAGCAGCAGCACCATCACCCTATATTCTCTTGTCTCATATCTCCCCAACCCCTCCTTACTTTGTACAAAACAAGAATAGAGGGCCCACTAGGTATAATTCTTCATTGTAACAAAAATAAAAGTACATTAATGCATTTACATGTGATGATGTTGACAGAAGCTCATGTGTACAGTGACCATTCAAGAAATACACTAGCTTCACACTGGGTCAAATACTAGACGTGTACTAGACAAATCCGGCTAATCTACCAGCTGCAGCACCGAGTTCAAGAAGAACACGTCTTCCATTAAATGATTATCTTGTAATACCTTTTTTATTGGACTAACAGAATTATGGATTGACAAGCTTTCGGGATAAACTCATTTTCTCAAGTCTAAAGCATTTGTTTGTTATTTTACATCTACATCACTGGACTAATACGGCTACAATCTTAACTCTATTAAATGAATATATATTCTAGTAAATACAGCTGAAACAATATTTTTTATCAACAGTGCCCTCTAGTATTTAAATTATAAATAGTTATTCTGTTGCACTTTCTGGAAGTGGGGAGTCACTGACACAAGCGTTCAAGATAGCTTAGGTCCATTCTTCAGGCATATTTAGAATGAACATTGAATACAAAATACATAACAGGTTATACAATCAAAAAAAATTTTTTCACATTTAAATTTCACTGGAAGTGGATTCCTTATCACCGTTGTCTTGTGTAAATCATTTGTTAGTTTTGAGTACTGGCATCACTTTGTAGCTAGCTAAGTGGTATAAGATTTATTATCCTGCCCCAGTAAATTACTGTGTACAGATGCAGCCAAAGATGGCTAAGTCTGTGGAATGTATGGGTTAACCCTCTGAGCTCCAGTGGGCTGTGCAACCTCTCTTTTGTGTACTGCATACCCCTCTGGCATCAAAAGAGCCAAAAATGAGTATTGTGTGGGATAATGTGATATAAATTCCTTGTCACAGTTCAAGCCACAGTTCAGTGTTAAACTTAGCCATAAATGTATACCAAATTGATCTGGTGCACATAGATCAATGTTGTATCGACCCCTTCTGATGGTCTTCCTTTAATCCTCCAATGTCTCACAGCTCCACTTCTAGTACCCTGCTGGCTCTCATCCAACTTCTCTTGATTGTAAGATAGGCTCTGAAGGGTGGTTACTTGGTACCTATGAGCTACCCAAAATAATCAGACAACAGGTGTAAAAGAGGGGTAAGGTTAGCAAGGAGACCCAGACTTAAAAATACCTCCTTAGTGCAATGTGCCAGGCATGTCTCCCCGCCCAATAACGGGCAGGGTGAGCGCATATTCCATGCCAGCTACCTTCTGGAAAGCATGTACCCTAACCATGTCAGTCCTAGGCTGCCAACCCATGCTCAAGTAAGGCCAAATAACCCGGAAGGCTGGCCATATCCCCAGAACAACTCGCCACAAAACCAACATAGTCAAATACAGCAACCTCAACCTACCAATGCCAATCTAACAAACCCCAACTACTACATTACAATAATGTGGAGAAATGCCCTGAAAGAAAGGGCTGAGGTTAAGCAAGCAATAAAAAAAGGGGGGGTTGTCAAAACTCTGTCGGAAACCAAGAAGAAGTCCGTCCTTCGGTGATCCGACTATATAACCACCAAACCTTCCATTCCGTGCCTTTATGGCCCACCCCACCAATCCCCGCTATCCTAAAGGAGGGGGTACTTCCTGCTGGAGCACTTCCAGTCATAAAAGTCTGTAACGGGCCATAGGCCATTACTAGGAGGCCTTTCCAGGCCTAAGAACTATTTGTGCCAAAGACTGATATTCACAAGCTGAAACCGGAACTAGACAGCCAGGATGCAATGGAAACTGCCTTCTTCCCTTTGAAATATAGGCTACCAATGGATTGACCTCTGCTAGTTGTGAAGTGTGTTATACTGTATTGTATTGTCCGACAGATAGGAGATGCTGTGATTGGTCGCCTTGTCACCCAATCTGTTGCTCCTGTTCCCCATCGGCTGGGCGATCAACGTGACATGATTGGATTATTTGTTGGACTCAGGTAATTCACTCTCCTATGGAGAACAATAGCCCAGGTCCTGACTGGTTGCGTGCCTCTTGTTGCTCTGATTCCTATTGGCTGAAAATCGGAGTGGCAAGATTGAATTATGTAAAGTTACTTTCACTGTGTACAGTCCCTTTTGTCCCAGGTTTACCCTACTATTGTGTTATGTGTCCCTTAGCCATTGTCCCATTGTATTCCCCGTGTATACTCCCATTGTTGCATTGTGCTTGGTTTATATAAAACTAGTGTAATAGCCCGTGTACACGGGCCAAGGTCCAGGTGATGTTAACTCTTTGAGTGCCAGAGGGGTACGCAACACATTGCTTTGCAATGCGTTGCATACCCCTCTGCCACTCAAAGGGTTAAGAGGCCGGTCCTGCTCTGCGTCCTGCTGCTGACGCAGTCATGTATTGTAGAGGCTGCCCAAAAGCACAGAACTCCCAGCATTCTGTGCTCCCAACATTCTGTGCTTTCGAGCAGTCTCTACTGCGCATGATGGCTTCTGACAAACATCCTAGTGAATTATTATATAGTATGTTCCCTATCCCCTCAATAAAGTGTTAGTGTTTTGGAACTAAAGAAGCATCCTGTGACTTTATTCTGGAATGGTTGAAAGGGTCCCCTCTGACCCCCAATCCTAAATGCGATGATTCAGCTTCACCAACTGGGCTACCTGCTTGTAGCTGCCTTCAGGAGGGAGAACCCCAGAATGACGGTCCAGGAGAACCCCACGTCTTGGGCTTCCATTACACTAGCAGGCGGTTCGCATAAATGGATATCCCACAGAAGAGCTGAAGGACACTGGAGCCACTCTCACTCTGGTGCAACCCTGCTCTTTGGCCCCCTGCTACCGTACGGAGCAGGTAGTGGAAGTACGGGTGACTGGGGGCAAAGTTTACCAGCTTCCCATGGCAAGGATCCATTTGGATTGGGATACTGAGCAAGGAGGCAAGACCATTGGAGTTATGCCAGGTCTACCAGCGGACATCCTCCTAGGCAATAAATTGGGACATCTGCAGAGCTGATTTTCCCCTGAGGATGCAACCGCAGACTGTCATGTGCTCACCTGGGCAGCAGCACGTCAAAACCCGGTAAGCCCGAATACCAACTTGCCGGACAACTATGGGTCCGATCCCCCATTCACCAGCTTCCCCCGGCGGAGTGGCTTTAGTCACTGATCCCACTTAAGCAGGATATAGGAGTAAGGCAGAGACAGGGGAAGTGGGGCCTAGGGGAGAACAGTTCATATGGTATAAAGGGCTCCTCTACAAGAAAACCAGAACTTCCTGCCAGGGAAAGACAGAGGTCACATGTACCAACTCTTTGTCTCCCCTCAGCATCGAGCGGCCCGAATAACCCTTGCTCACTAGATCCACTTGGCATGACATCTGGGGGTACACCGTACAGAGTACTGATTAACCAGGGCCTTCTTTTGGCCCCGTTTGGCTCAGGACGTACTCCTCTTTTGCCGCACCTGTGACATCTGTCAGAGGGTCGGAAAAAGGTGAGACAGATCTCCAGTTCCACTCCAACCCCTTCCAATCATAGGTGAACCCTTCCAGAGGGTAACAATTGGTATAGTAGGTCCCCTGGCCCGGCACAGTCGCACAGGGAAGAAATTAATTCTTACCATAGTAGATTTTGATACCCAGTACTCAGAGGCAGTTGCTAATATCACCAATGAAACAGTAGCAGAGGCCCTAGTTGAAGTATTCCCCGGTGTGTGTTTTCCCCAAGAGGTGCTGTCCAATCAGGGTACCCATTTCACCTCAGAACTGCTGCAGCACATCCCAAAAAATCAGTTATTCTAGACCTTAGGAAATTGATCCAGAGTTCCAAAATGGAACTATACGATTGACCCAAATTATATGAAAGGTTATTTCAAAATAATAATAATCTCTTCATGTATATCACACAATATGTCACACATATCCTTTAGCTATATATTCAGGTGAATCAAAAATACAAAGTAAAAATACAAAAAACAAAAATGAGAAAGAAGATTAAAGAAGTAGTCTTCAATAGAATCAGAAACAAAAAGTACTTTATGTCTATGCAATAGACTTAATGGTATCCTGATGATGACTGAATAGTCTTTCAGATAAAACTATCCCTGAGTGGTTCTGGTAGATGGAAAAGGGCATATATGTATTCTTATGTATATATGTACATCTGCATGTAAGTCTTTCTTCAGGGCTCGTCAGTATTTTCCTTTTCTTTTCCTTTTTCTCTGTGTTCTTGGGGTTCTCTGCCCTTTCCACACTAGTGGTTTGTATGGGATCCAAAAACTGTAAAACAACAAGACAACAGGGCCCAGAACCCTCTAAGAATACACCTGTATATGTATTGCAGATTATTTAGCCCCAAGCTTAAAAATGCTTACCAAATTTCTATTGATTTAAGGCACTCAGTATTAATCACCACTCCACGGGAAGCTTAGTATAGTTTTTTAACATTCAGGTTCCATGCGATGCATTGAACAAACCAGTCTTTGTTGGTAAATGTATATATGTAAAAAAAATATATATATAACAGCCCAACGTGTTTCGTGCTTATATTAGCACTTTCTCAAGGGCACAACGATTAAAAGTTACCAATGTTCTAAAAGAGTCTTGATAGGTGACCATATATTGTAAAAGTACACATTTAAATACCTATTAGGATCTCCATGAGCCATAGTCGGAAGTTGCTGGATAGAGATGTGTAACACGGAAGCGTTTGCACTGTGAAAGGGGAACAGAGGCTCATGGAGATCCTAACTATGAGGTATTTAAATGTGTATTTTTACATGATATGGTCACCTGTCAAGACTATTTTAGAACATTAGTAACCCTCAACCATTGTACCCTTGAGAAAGTGCTAATATAAGTAAAAAATGTGCTGGGCTGTTATATATTTTATACATATATACATTTACCAATAAAGACTGATTTGTTCAATGCATTGTATGGATCCTGAATGTTGAAAAGTTGTAGTAAACATCCCATGGAGTGGTGATTAATACTGAATGCCTTAAATTAACAAAAATTTGGTAAGCATTTTTAAACTTGGGGCTAAATAATCTAAAATACCTATACATTACTCTTAGAGTGGCCCATCTTCTTGTCATCTGGCGCTAGTGTGGGGTAAAAACCCCTGCACACCACTCCCACAGTAATGGCCTCTGCTATAGGTTCAATGGAACCTTGAAGCAGATTCTCTGGGCTTTCACGGAGTCACAGCAAGATTGGGAAAAATATCTACCCCATCTCTTGTTCATCTATTGCGAGGTACCTCAGGAGTCCACTGACTTCTCTCCCTTGGAGCTGTTATTTGTCCAGAGAGTCCAGGGACCATTGAATCTCCTCCACGAGTACTTGGAGAGCAAATGTGACTTGGAGGAAACTCTGGCAGTCACATATGTCATGGAGTGGAGGGAAAAAGTAGAGTCCCTGATGGGTTTAGCCCAGCAGCACCTACAGGCTGCCCAGCCAGGCAGAAACACTACTATGATAGGCAGGCCAGGGACAAGTTTAGCCCAGGCTAGCAGGTCCTAGCCTTGTGACCATTGTTATAGAAGCCCAAGACGCCGGGTTGTCCTGGGCTGTCGTTCCGGGGTTCTCCCTCCTGAAGGCGGCTACAAGCAGGTAGCTGAGTCGGTGAAGCTGGATCATTGCATCTAGGAACGGGGTCAGAGTGGACCCCTTCAACCATTCCAAAATAAAGTTAAGGACATTTTTTTTAGTTCCAAAAAACTAACACTTTATTGAGGGAACATTTTATACATAAACCAAACAACAATGGGAGTATACACAGGGAATACAATAGGGCAATGGCAGAGGGACACATAACAAAATGGGCACAATAGTAGGGTAAAACCTGGGAAAAAAAGGGACTGAAGACAGTGAAAGTAACTTTCCATAATTCAATCTTGCCAGTCCGATTCTCAGCCAATAGGAAACGGAGCAACAAGAAACACGCGAACAATCAGGACCTGGGCTATTGTTCTCCATAGGGGGCTATTGTTCTCCATAAGAGAGTGAAATACCCAGGTCTGACAAATAATCCAATCATGTTGTGCCGGTTTCAAAACCAATGGGGAACTGGATTGACAGACTGGGTGATGGGCAACCAATCACAGCTTTTGCCTACCTGTCAGACAATATAATATAGTATGTTACCAGCAGGAAGTGCCCCTTTGCTCAGCATCACATTGGCTGGGCGAGCAGGGTCAATTGAAGGAGCTGCGCTAATATAAGTGGATCGCTGGAGGATGGGGTTCCTCTTGGGATCTGCCATCAAGGAAGAATCAACCACCCTCCCTCTTTTGTTTTCTCGTTAACCTCTCCATTCTTCCTTCTAGGGTATGTGATTGTGTTATATTGTCTAGTATTAAGGTTTTGCTATATTTATTTAGTTATGTTGAGGATTTTGTAATTATGTGCTTGATGTACTGTTTTGTTACACAGTGAGGGAAAAAATGATTTGATCCCCTGCTGATTTTGTACATTTGCCCACTGACAAAGAAATGACCAGTCTATAATTTTAATGGTAGGTTTATTTGAACAGTGAGAGACAGAATAACAACAAAAAAATCCAGAAAAACTAATTTCAAAAAAGTTATAAATTGATTTGCATTTTACTGAGTGAAATAAGTATTTGACCCCCTATCAATCAGCAAGATTTCTGGCTTCCAGGTGTCTTTTATACAGGTAACAAGCTGAGATTAGGAGTACTCTCTTAAAGGGAGTGCTTCTAATCTCAGCTTGTTACCTGTATAAGACCTGTCAGATTCCAAACTCTCCACCATGGCCAAGACCAAAGAGCTGTCCAAGGATGTCAGGGACAAGATTATAGACCTACACAAGGCTGGAATGGGCTACAAGACCATCGCCAAGCATCTTGGTGAGAAGGTGACAACAACTGGTGCGATCACTCGCAAATGGAAGAAGCACAAAACAACTGTCAGTCTCCCATGGTCTGGGGCTCCACGCAAGATCTCACCTCGTGGAGTTTTAACGATCATGAGAACGATGAGGAATCAGCCCAGAACTACACGTGAGGATCTTGTTAATGATCTCAAGGCAGCTGGGACCATAGCCACCAAGAAAACAATTGGTAACACACTACGTCATGAAGGACTGAAATCCTGCAGTGCCCGCAAGGTTCCCCTGCTCAAGAAAATACATGTACAGGCCTGTCTGAAGTTTGCCAATGAACATCTGAATGATTCAGAGGAGCACTGTGTTGTGGTCAGATGAGACCAAAATCGAGCTCTTCGGCATCAACTCAACTCACCGTGTTTGGAGGAGGAGGAATGCTGCCTATGACCCCAAAAACACCATCCCCACCTTCAAACACGGAGGTGGAAACATTATGCTTTGGGGGTGTTTTTCTGCTAAGGGGACAAGACAACTTCACATCAAAGGGACTATGGACGGGGCCATGTACTGTCAAATCTTGGGTGAGAACCTCCTTCCCTCAGCCACGGCATTGAAAATGGGTCGTGGATGGGTATTCCAGCATGGCAATGACCCAAAACACTCGGCTAAGGCAACAAAGGAGTGGTTCAAGAAGAAGCACATTAAGGTCCTGGAGTGGCCTAGCCAGTCTCCAGACCTTAATCCCATTAAAAATCTGTAGAGGGAGCTGAAGGTTCGAGTTGCCATACTTCAGCCTCGAAACCTTAATGACTTTGAGAGGATATGCAAAGAGGAGTGGGACAAAATCCCTCCTGAGATGCGTGTAAACCTGGTGGCCAACTATAAGAAACATCTGACCTTTGTGATTGCCAACAAGGGTTTTTCCACGAAGTACTAAGTCATGTTATGCAAAGGGGGTCAAATACTTATTTCACTCAGTAAAATGCAAATCAATTTATAACTTTTTTGTGATGTTTTCTGGATTTTTTTTGTTGTTATTCTGTCTTACATTGTTGAAATAAATCTACCATTAAAATTATAGACTGATCATTTCTTTGTCAGTGGGCAAACTTACAAAATCAGAAGGGGATCAAATAATTTTTCCCTCACTGTAATTTTTTTCATGATGTTAATACAGTTGTCATAGCGGGTTGGTTAGGGCCTATGGCCAGCCTTCCGGGTAATTTTGGCCCTTACTGGGCATGGGCGGGCAGCCAATGGCTGACTTGGTGTTGGTTACATGCTCACTGGAAGGTGACTGGCATGACTTACGTGCTCACCCTGTCTGTTACCAGGGGGAAACAGGCTGGTACATCTGAAAAGGGATTTTGATGATGGCTGGTCTGAGTTGCTTGATTAACTGTAATGTTAGATTTTACTTCAGCATTTTCTTTTATACCCAAACTTCACCTCCACTCCCCTCACCCCTACAGGCCCACCCCCTTGCCCCTGGGCCACCCTGCCCCTCCACCACATGGTTGTGGAGAGGAGAGAGGGTTGGAGGGGGAGCACAGCCCACCACCCAACAGCAAGGAAAACAGGCAGGGCTGCTTGCTGTCTTAATGGGCTTTCAGCTGCATGCTGCCCCTTCAGCCCTCCATGTCTTTTGACCTCCTTACATATTTAGTATCTGGTCGTTTTTGGTTTACCCAGCAAAGTTATTCACATGTCCTTCTACTGGCCTGTCCACCAAGCCCTCTGGCACCTGTTAAGTCTCATTGGCCGCTCATCTTACAGTCAAGTATTCTATACTTTTGCTCATTATTACACTTCCAACAGCCAGTTTCTTGTCTCTATATTTCAGAATTATTTGGTAACCGCCTACTAACACTTATATTCCTTTGTGCGCTATTTGCTTTCTTTCCTTTCATTTTAAATATGAACTAAGAAGAGACCCAAGTTGTCTTGTATGTTTACAACCACTTAGTTAAGCAATAAATGTGTCACTTTTATTCTGCTACCAGTCTCCATCTTATTTTACGCATCTCGCAAATCAATCCCTATTTGCCTTCACTCCTTCTAATTCCTATATCTCCTTCTCCTCTTACAGTTAATATTTCCTATTGCCAAAGCTCCCAAGTCTGCAAGTCCCATCAACCACTGCGCCCATTTCTGGTCCTCCAATGTCCCATCATGCACCTCTAACAGCTCGGTTCCTCCAATCTCTTGTCAAACACTACACATTTTTCCGGTCCTCCAATGTCCCATCACTCCTAGAAAGGCCCTCATGACTGCGCTTTTTCAATGTCTACGCCTCTCTCTACTCACATAACCAATCATACTTGAGTGCCCGCAGCCGAAGCCAATTAGTGTCGAGTCTACAGTCTGGTACGCCAATCAGTGTTAAGTGGGCGTTTCAACTCTCAAGAGCAGAAGGAGCCGGTAGCTGCTTTCGGTTTTGCACCTAAAGGAGGAAAATAAGACAGAACCGGCGTAATCATGGTGAGGCCCGGGAGACCGAGAGGGAAACTGGGGACTGCACGAAAACTGTGTTGTTTGGGAAGTAGTGTTGACGTGGAGTGACAAGGTCTGAGGTTGGATTTGAGACAGGGGCTAGTTTAGCAATTCCAGAGAGGGGTTTACAAATAATCAAATATAGACATGAATCTGCAATAAAATACCTTTAATCCATGTGCTTTGTGTAATTATGTGTCCCGAATCAATTTCACATTCCTGCGAATTAACCAGGATGGTCAACCCGAGGCCCTTCAGCTGTGCTTGGACTACAATTGCTGTTATCACCAGCCGGCGAATGACTAGTTAAGGGTGGTAGGATAACAACTGGATGCGGGCTACTCTCCATATATATATATATATATATATATATATATATATATAGCACAACTCATTAAAGCTTACTTTATTTGGATACTTAAGCTTTGCTGCTGGTCAGGTATGAGCAGGGTTGAAGAGTGTAATCTGTTCCAGTCGAACCGCAGCCTTGTATCACATAGAGTCATCCTGGGGATTCACAGTTAGGGAATATGCAGAGGGTTGGTGGCAAATCTAGGTTTTAGGGAGATGGGATAGTTGGTCTCTTGCAAACCAAAACAATGTGC
This sequence comes from Rhinophrynus dorsalis, assembly GCA_037306005.1. Lineage (NCBI taxonomy): Eukaryota > Metazoa > Chordata > Amphibia > Anura > Rhinophrynidae > Rhinophrynus > Rhinophrynus dorsalis. The sequence goes on along the minus strand of CM074727.1, from coordinate 117,475,665 downwards.
ATTTGCAGGGCAAACCAAATGCACCATAGTTTAGAAATCAAAGTGTCAAATGTCCTATTGAGTTAAACACGTCTTTCAACCTTTTGAATACTAGAGTTCTGTGGTGACCCCTAGCATTTAAGGAGTTAGAAGCCCTAGTTGAATCAATGGAATTTTGTAGATGCCACAGCTGGTTTGTCCCAGAATTTCATCTAATTTTTTCTAAACATGGTCCAGTGCATTGGAGGATTGTTCTATCGGGGGATCAGGCATCCCCCGGTGGGCTGCTAGATCATGGGCCGGTTGGAGAGATCAAAGGATCTCGCCTGATCGTCCCACAATAGTTTAAAGTAGAGGTCTGTGCTGCCACCGGCACAGGCACTCTCTGTGACAGCCCTCACGTTCCTTTCTAAGCAGAGCACCAGGATATGACCTAATATCCTGGAGCCTGCACTCCCATTCTGCAGAGGGACCACAATGGGGACGTTGGTGCTGGAGGCTGCAGGCTGCACAGATCTCACTCCCCACACTGGACCAGCATGGAATGCAAGAGGGGAGGAAGAGACACACACAGCTACAAGATATGTTGAGAGGCAGAGAAAAAGAGGAGAATACTAGATGGAGAGTGAGGTGGGTAGAAGAAAGGCAGGGAACTGAGGAGGTCTGACTGAGCAATATTAGGGAAGAGGGGGAAGCAATGGGAGAGAGTGGAGGGGGCAGGGAAGAGGGGATGAAATAGAGTTGGGGAGAGAGGAAGTAGCAAAGGGGCCTGTAGGTAGAAAGTGAAAGGGGGTAATAGACTGGGAATGAGAGTGTAGAAAAGGGCTGGGGAAGAGAGAGTGGAGGAAAGGGGGTGGGAGTTGCTAGGGTTGTATTTAACCCTATGAGTGCCAAAAATGTGTGTGTGTGTGTGTGTGTATATGTATATATATATATATATATATATATATATATATATATATACATCACACACACACAAACACCAGCTAGTGGGCTAGTTTAAAAAAAAAAAAAAAATTGCCTGGGCTGGTATTCCCCTACAATTCACCCCTGGCCCAGTGTGCTAGTCCAGAATGACATGCAGAATGAACCGAGAGGTTGTTGATAGCTTAAAGGCGCAGTAAACTTATTTTTAAGTAAAACCAGAATACACCCACTGCTGAGAGATGTATTTATTCAGAGTTATTACAGGTGTTGAACTCCTGTGTTTGTTTGTTTTTTTTTTTTTTTTTTTTTTTTTTTACTTGAACAGGTCCCTCTAATGATCAGTTTTCAAATAGTTAGAATAAAACAGCTGCCAGCAGTAGGTGTACCCTTGCTTTACTCCACAGGAAATACCCTATAAAATATAGGTCTTCATAAAAAAAAAAGGTTTACTTCTCCTTTAATAAACCTAGGTTAGAATGAAATTAGACTTAGCTTTGCACTGGGAATGACAGCAGGATGATCTGGAGAGGTTGATGGATTTCGGGTGTAGATAAAGTCCTAGATAAAGGTTTTCAACTGCAAAGGAACCCAGACCTATGATAGTATTTCTAAAAAGCAGGTGGTAGCATGGGGGGATACCCACTGAGTTGAAAGACTGGTTAGTGTCTGCATGTGGAAGTGTTTATGGGGTTCAGGACGTGATAGCTAGATAAAAGGTAGAGAGGTGGAAATACATTGTTGGTTTATTATTTTCTTGTCCCTTTCTCACATATAGTCTATTATGTCATACAATGGAGGGGCCGTCATGGCCATGAGAGGAAAAAACTGTGTGGCCATCGCAGCAGACCGGCGCTTTGGAGTACAAGCCCAGATGGTGACCACTGATTTCCAGAAGATCTTCCCCATGGGGGACCGTTTATTTATTGGTTTGGCTGGCCTAGCTACAGATGTGCAGACTGTGTAAGAGTGGTGCTTTTCTCTATTGGGAAAGAACTAATTCAACCTCAAAGTTTTATAGTTTAATATGTGACATGATTCCAGGCATTGTGATGGGGGTATTGCTGCAAAGTTAGGATAAACGTGAGAACTAAGTATAAAAGAAGGAAAGTGATAAAATAAGGCCTGAAACTTTGCTGATTTATTGGTGGGTGAAGAAGTAGGAATTTTATCACTTTTTTGTATGTATTGTGAACAATCCATGATAACTATGTAATGTAACCATATCTTGACCAGGTCTCAGCGCCTTAAGTTCCGACTCAACTTGTACGAATTGAAGGAAGGACGCCAGATTAAACCGAAGACCTTCATGAGCATGGTGTCTAACCTGCTTTATGAAAGACGGTAAGAAACACTGTGATCATGAACACTAGCTAATATAACTCAATGTAAGGAAAACAGGTAAAGGAGCAGTAAAGTTTTATCATAAGATCTACTATGTGTCTTTTCTTTCCAAGTAAATCAAGGAGACACACTCCCACTGTTTTTGTATGTGTATTGTGTGGTTTTTTTTTTTTTTTTTTTTTTTTTTTTTATAAATTAAACTACAATTTTGTGTTGTGGTGGCTATATGTTCAGTTTTAAGTTTGTATGGACAGCATTAGTCTAAGACTCGGGCTATAAGAAAAAAAAATGCCCTGTGATCGCCAGTTAGCACTGTTGCTAAGCTTGATTAAAACAAGTTTAAAGGGATAGTAATACTTCGTTTTATCTTTATTTTATTTTGTAGGCTTGAAAAACACATGAAGAAAGATATAAGTCTTATCTCTCAAACCTTTATGGTTTAAGAGATATTCACAAGAAAAGTTTCCCCTCCCCGCCCCTTTTTCCTAGTGTAAGCCATCTCTTGGCTTGTAAGACCAGACAGATAACAGAAGGGGACATTCTTCTTTGTATGAAAACAATGAAAGCCCTTCCCCCCCCCCCCCCGCCTTGACAAGTTTTTCAGCTTTTTCCCTTATCTTAATTGAAGATTGTCCCTCTCTGTAGTCTACCTGGGCACCTCCCTTCTGATCTGGTTGAACAGGGGGGGTACTTTGTGAATATCTCATAAACCATAAAGGTTTGAGAGGTAAGACTTATATCGTTCTTCATGTTTTTTTTATGCCTACAAAATAAAGTAAAGATAAAATGAAGTATTACTATCCCTTTAAGCTGCAATAACTTTTGAATGACAAATCTGCCAGCAGTTCCCCCTATTGTTTTTATTTCAGAGTCAAAGCATTACAAAGCTGCAGGATGCATGCAATGGTTACATGCTCAGCAAATCCATAGCTTAGTTTTAGTCTGCAGCTAGGATTACAACATATGGTATGTGGGGCAGCTTTGGCCTGCACACCCATTTATACTGGTTTACTGTGTCTTCAGGCCAGTTATGAAATAGTACGGTTTACAATGAATGGCCAGTAGATATAACAAATGTAATTTGGCTGACACTGGCATGGTTTGGCCATCTCTCACTCCTCTGCCACAACTCCTCAGCAACAGCATCACTATGGCAAAAAAGGGAGGGATACACTTAGGGGTGATAATGGTGTGATACTGAAGCGATCAATTCTTCAATTCCTTTAGTATACGTGCTGATATCTCTCTGGTTTGAAAGATCTTTGTGCACGGACTCCAAACAACAATGTAGGAATCAGAAAATGTATCATACTGGAGATGTTCTCTCCCATTTATCACACCCTAGTGAAATGAACATTCATATATTGCAGCTCTGTTCAAAACCCCAGTGTGAATGCAACCTTTATCATTTTTCTCTCTCGCTCTTTCTGGTTGTATATTTTATTCCTCTACCTCACCTCAGGATGCAGCCTAATAGATGTGTCTGGCCAGTGGTATGTTTAGAGTTGTCACCTGCTTCCTTTGTTTTTAGGATATTTGTGACAGGAAGCCATGGGTCTGGGCACTGAAATACAGGTACTGGAAAGACCTGAGAAACCATAGAGAAATGTAGGGATATGTGATAAATTCAAACTTTCTGCCTCCTGGATGTGGGGTAGAGGGAGGGAATAAGTCAACTCACATTTATTTATTATTAAAATGAAAAGTTAGGTTGCCTAACATTCAGGGTTACCTTGTATGTGGGCAAAGCACTAAACTACATTTGTATTCAAGCATTATATACCTTTAGTACTTATTTTTGTTGGCTACTAGAGTGTTGCAGTTTGAGAGGAGCCAGGTTTTGAATCCCCACAGACAGGTCTAATTATGTGCATTTGCCTTCATTAACACTATGGATATTAGACTATATCACCTTTTTAATGTAACGTGGATTTGCATAATACCTTGGTAACGGTCTGTCTTACAGCCATCTGGTATATGTATTCATGTTTGAATTATACCCTCAGTTTCCTGCTTATGATATCTAGATCACACCAAACAGTAGGGTTCAGCAGACCTGCACAAATCTTAAAGGTCCCCTAGTTATCATTTTGAAGAGACTAGCAAGAGATGAAAACAAATACAGTGAATAACTTGAGACCTGCCTAGGAAAGTCTTGACAAACAAAATAAGAGCCACATTTTTCTTAAAGCATGTTGTATTCATGAGCAGCTGCCTTCCCCCTCCCCCTCCCCCCTCCCTGTATGTTTGTCACAGGAGAAGTGACTGCCCCTATCTCAAGATAAGACAGCATGCTAGGCCATGCCGCTAGGTCCTCCCGGTTGAATGAGGGATTGCAAGACAATAACTTTGTTAGAAAACTTTATTTGGATTTACTCAAGTTGGGGTGAAGATTCCCCTATAGGGAAATGTTGCCTTTGATGCGTATATTTATTTATTTATTTTATTTATTTGTGTATGTATATTCTCTATATATGTAAAATGAAGAAAACACTCACAGGACTTGTTGAAGTGAAGAAAAAGTTGCTTGCTTGTTCCATCAACGTTTCGGCCCTTCTTTGGGCCTTTGTCAAGATACTTAACATTGATGGAATAAACAAGCAACTTTTTCTTCACTTCAACACTGTGAGTGTTTTTCTTCATTTTGCTATATTGGGATACAACACTGTTAGTAAGATTGGCACCCAGGCATATTTTGACATATTCAAGAGAGTGCACACCAAGGACATGTATTTGTGTATATAATAAATACACACACACATTTAACCAGAGGCAGTTAAAATGCCTTTTGAAGTATCTTCTTGGCGGATTTATATCATCTTCTGAAGAGCATTCTATGAAGACAAGTATAGTTTTTTTTTTTTTTTCAGAGAAAATGTCAAAGTTGCACTTGCAAATTTTATGTAAATGGGTGGGGGTTTTTTTTTTGAGAAATTAACCTTTAGACCTAGTTCACACAGGTCAGTTCAGCCCAGTGTTATCACGGCTCTGAAAGCACCCTTGTGAAATCTAATGCTCCCCAAGAGACGAACACAAGAGATTCTCTAACGTAAGTCACCATGCTTCAGTGTGGATGAGCTCATGCACTGGTTCATATTAAGGTGTCACAGTGAAAGGCACAGGAGATGCCACCCAATCACTGTGCCACCTCATACATCAGTGCCTTGGGGCAGAAGGCAGCCCAGACAGGAGAGGAGAGACCATGATCAACAACTGGATGGAGATAAAGAGAATTAAATAATCTTCAGACTTTGCTTTTCCTTGGAAAGCCTCAGTGGTGACCTGGCACAGCTCATTGTCAGCTGCTGCACATGTGAGCATAATCCAACACAAAGCAGTGAGCGGGGGGGGGAGAGCTCCCAGCGAGACAGGGATGGTGTGATAATTCCAGCACAGTGACAGGACAGAGCCGCCACACTCTGTTTCATTTGCACTCCAACCACTTGGGGCAGTGTGAATAGCATTGAAAGGGAGATCACACTACACAAGGGATGAGTTCAGCAGGATGAGTAGTGTAACAAGGACCACACAATTAACTGGTGAGAAGTTACAGGCAATAACAAACTTCTGCTCTGTGAGGTATGTGGCATTTAGTGCGGTGACATGAGAACCTTGCGCTTATAAGCAGCGCAAAATTCTCATGTCACTCTTTCGAACCAGATGCCATGGAGCTGCACGCTATTTAAAATGAGACAATGTAAACAGATACCTCAGAATCTACTTATTCTGTTTCTTTCCATTTGAGAGGAGTCACTGACAAAAGTGCAGTTTGTGATGGAAACTGCTGAGTCATGGTGTTAAAACTACCAGGATGTAAACTCACTTCCTGATTATTTGAACTGTTATAACATTTGAATTTAAAAACTGACAGCAGCGCGAGTGCCCTTGTTTTAATAAGAAAAAAAAACAAAAACAAATAAAAAACACACTAATACGTGTATGTATGTATGTGTGTGTGTGTGTGTATATATATATATATATATATAATATAAAATATTTTGATGGCACAGTGGCATTTTATGTGCAGTATGGTAATTGGCTCTGTCTGAGACCAGTCATTGCTTGTTGTGCTATTAGAAATGCCTCAGTTTGAGGGCTTTGCCTAGATTTGTATGTAGCAGGCTGTGGCAATATTAACCCTGCCTTTGAATTTCACAGCTGAAATAGCGCAGTGCAGGTATTTTCTAATTCACTGATATCTACCGAATGTATCTTAAGGTGAAGTGGTGCTATGGACCACTTGTTTTTCATCAGCCACTTAATGCTTTTAGCCTCATGTGCACTACCTCTTTTACCCCCAGGTTTGGCCCATACTATGTTGAACCTGTTATTGCTGGTCTGCATCCAAAGACCTTTGAGCCCTTCATTTGTTCTCTGGACCTGATCGGCTGCCCCATGGAGACTGAAGACTTTGTTGTGAGTGGGACTTGCTCTGAGCAGATGTATGGAATGTGCGAGTCCCTATGGGAGCCAGATATGGTGAGTTGGTATTGTTCTGCTCCTGTGCACTATTCCCTTAATGCAGCTTGTAGAATAGCAAAGGACAGCACAGAAAAATCACTGCTAGGATTGTAAGCTTTGTAGATGAGGCAGGGCCACTGCTGCATTATTGAGATATATATTTTTGCAATGCACTTCGAGTGTGTAAAGTTAAACTGTCTACTTTATTATTTTTTTCCCTAGTTCTTTACACTTATGTCTGTCTGACAGTGGGCTTCTTGAATCTGATTTTAGTGTGTTATGGTGAGTCATCAAAGCGGGACAGTGCAATAATGTAACACATTCTCTGTATGCCATCACTATACCCTCTTTCACACTACCAGACAACTCACTGTCAGACAAAAGTGTGAAAATGGAGGGGAAAACTTTTTAAAAAGTAGGGGAAATTTGACTTTACATATATGCACTTGGAGAATATGGTTACTATATACCTATAATTCATGGAATGCTAACATGCTGCTTATCAATGTGTTAGACGTGCCTAAGATCCAAGGGTTTGATTGTTGTAGGAATGTGCCATTAATACCTTCCCCTTGTTCCCAAAGGAGCCAGAGGACCTGTTTGAAACAATCTCCCAAGCCATGCTGAATGCTGTGGACAGAGATGCAGTGTCTGGAATGGGTGTAATCGTACATGTGATGTAAGTACCTCTACAATGTTCAGTGTAGACTGTAGTGGTGGATTACTGAAATATTGCAACTTTCTCATTAGAAACACCAAAATTGACTGAATGACCTGCATGTGGGAAAGAAAACTCTGGGGCAAACAGAGTGCACCATGCGGGGCAACTACACCCCCCTCTTTCCCTTTGATGTAAATCAATATTTTAACCACTTGAATCCTAGAGGTCCCCAATGCATTGTAGGCCTAGAATTTAAGTCAATTGTACTTTTATTCTCCTTTGTGGTGCAGGTTGGTTGATTAATTTTTAACATAAGGCCCTAAACACAACAGTCTACTTGTATGGGGTAACTTGTGGTCATCCATTGATTGTATTAGTTCCTAATTTCAACTGTTTAAGGATAATGGGAGATCCACTGCTGGGGGCTACACTCATGGATGCAGACACATTTTGGAGGGGTGGAAAGATAATAATTAGGGGACCACCTCCCCCAGGTTGGAACATCATCACACTTGAGTAAATATAGATGTGGGAAATCTCTCCATTTCCTGTGTTACTCGATGTAGCCTAGCTTTCATGGAATGCTCTTGTTCTTAGGCTCCATACAGTATATGAATTGGATTTCACCATTATGACAATACCATTACATAGATCATGCACAAACTCTAAAAGTACTAAAGCAGAAGAGATGCATTGAGACGTTAGAAAAAAGGAAATAATGTCTCCATTGGGATGTTCTGCAATTGATATGCACTAACACTCCTCCACTTTAATAGTACTTAATGCATGGGCTCCACAGAATACCATACAAATTAGTTTAACACTTTTAATGCATAAGCCCCAGCTGTTTAGTGTTACATCCCCAACCAGTTATTGGCTGGTTAGGAATGATGGGCATTGTAGTTAAACACCGATTCAGACCTAGGCAGCAGTGGGGGTAGGTTTGCTTCTTTGTTCTTATATCTATATTCTAAATAAAATGTACAGTTTTAAAAGCATAAGACTTTGAGGCTTGGTGTTTTAGCCTCCTCATTGCCAAATGTTCCATCTTCAGAACACTTTCAGCCTTTTGGCTGCTAGTTATTTGTACTGACAGTATACTTCTGTGTTTTTTAAAGGGGATGAAGTGAGAGGATATCAGCCTCTGCCACATGCTAATACATTTGGTATATTCTATACTACATGTTTTTGGGGGAAAGTATGAAAGGGGATCTATCACCCCTCTAGAAGGCTGAAAATTAACATTTAAAGCGTACCTTGCACCTTACTTCCAGATAGACTGCAGGTACAACTCTTCTACCCGCAGTCTATCACTCTGCCTCCGCTCCTGTCCCTCTAGCCAGCCTCCTCCGATGACAGAGGTTTCTGTCTGTAAGCTGGAGCGATCTCATTGGCAGAGATTGATATCTAGCCAATGAGAATGCTGCAGCTTACAGACAGAAACCTCCGTCATTGGAGGAGGCAGAGTGATAGACTGCGGGTAGAGAGCTGTACCTGCAGTCTATCTGGAAGTAAGGTGCAAGACACGCATTAAATGTTAATTTTTGGCCAAATAGAATATTTAAAAAATGAAAATAATAAAGAAATGGCTATTCTCTATAGAAGCTATCATTTTAAGCCACACTTGCACAGGGTTGATAAATTCCCATTAAAGGGTTAGTAATGTCTACTAACCCTAATATTGAAGTTATTAAAAAGATGTGCTAAGTCTTTTATGGTTTACATAGTAATTTAGGTTGAAAAAAGACTTGCGTCCATCCAGTTCAACCCTTTTCCTATTCCTGTTTACCATCGCTGACCCAAAAGAAGGCATCAACAAGCCCTAACTAAATATTTATCCCAATACTAACGTACATAGCCCTCTATATTATGCTCTTTTAAATAAGTATCCAGGCCCCTTTTAAAGGCATCTAATGTATTTGATAGCACCACCTCCTCCGGAAGTGCATTCCATACCTTTATTGTCCTTACTGTAAAGAAACCCTTCCGCTGTTGTAGATTAAATCTCCTTTCCTCAAGTCTAAGCGGGTGGCCCCTTGTCCTGTTCTGTTAATGAACAGGTCTTTTGAAAGCCCTTTATATGGGCCTTGAACATATTTATATAGTGTTATCATATCCCCTCTAAGACGCCGTTTCTCTAGTGTGTACAAGTTTAACTTTTCTAGCCTCTCTTCATAACTAAAACTTTCCATTCCCCTTACTAGTTTTGTAGCCCTCCTCTGCACTTTCTCTAGTTCCATAATGTCCTTCTTCAGAAAGGGTGCCCAGAATTGAACAGCATATTGTAGGTGGGGTCTTACTATGGACCTGTAAACAGGCATAATTATATCTTCCTCCCTTGAGTCAATACCCCTTTTAATACATGCCAATATCTTATTGGCCTTTGCAGCTGCCAGCTGGCACTGCATGCTACTGTTAAGTCTATTGTTTGAGAGATATAAGCACTGAAAGTTCCCCCTAACTGCTGACAAGCTGTCAGCAGTGAATTTGAGTCGTGCGACTCAGACGCCTCTTCAGCAGAGCTGAATGAGAGCTATCAAAAAACATACTTCACTGGAACGGTCTACAAAGTGTGCTTGGTTAGAAAGAACACTCTGCAGACCATTCTACTGAAGTATTTTTTCTTCAATAGCGCACATTCAGCTCTGCTGAAGAGCCACCGGCTGGTGTGGGACCGGGATCTCCTGACATCAGCTACATGCTGACGTCTGGGAAGGGAGGGGGAGACTTTCAGCAATTATCTCTAAAACCGTAAAGGTTTGAGAGATACAACTTGGTACATTAATATTATCTTTAATACCTTCAATATTGGGGTTAGTAAATGTTAGACATTACTAACCCTTTAAACAAAGTCTAAAAGTTTTTTTTTTTTTTTTTTTTTTTTTAAACTCCCCGATAAATCCTTTTCTCTTAGTCCATTAAGGGATGCAATTACATATGTTGTACATGCATTTCTAACAATTATTTGAAACTAATCACTTGTGTGTCAACATCTCTTCACAGAGAAAAGGATAAGATAACCACAAGAACACTGAAGGCACGTATGGATTAAATCTCACACTGGATTCTGGCTCAAATTAATCTTTTTTTTCTTTTTTTAAAATAAAAACAAAAGTAGATATCTAATTTGTGCCTGGGATTTATTTACTAGAGAGCAGTGACGTCTGTTGAGAGGTTGATGGTACTTTACTGTGTGTTTTGTGGTACATGAAAAATAAGTACACAAATCAAGAGTAACCAATAACACTAAATTTATTGTTTTACATTTGATGGAGGGGAAAAAAAAATCAATTTGGCAAACTGCTGTTTGTGGAAACGTTATGCTAAGGACAGTCAACCTTTGGACTTCTAGCTGTTGGGGACTACAACTTCCATCTCCAACCAGATAATGGCCGGTTGGGGATTCTTGTAGTCCTAGTCTAACGGCTGGAGGTTTAACCCTTTGAGTGGCACTGAAAGGGTTAAATTGACTATCCTTGCATTAAGAGAACACGGAGAAACACCTAAAAACAAAACGGTTATGTATTTTTAAAATCCATTTACTTCCAGCTAGCATCTGTAAAACTTGGTTATTGTTTGATACCTTAAACTGATAGTAATAGATCCCAATAAGCGGAGCTCAGATTAATCTACCTAGTTTGTAGTCCAAGTAGAGATGTATATTAATATTTAATTAGTTCTTCAGTAATTGCATTATAACGTATCCCCATTCCTCTTCTTTTACATACCCTTAGCCGCCTCCCCTCAGTTGTGGAATTGGTCCTGGGACTGTACAAGTCACAGTGAGGGACAATCTTCATTTCATGCAATAAGTATACAGAAAACCCTGACCCCCTTGACGGAGGGCAGGATTTTCCTTATGTACTGAAGATTGTCCCTCACTGCTCTCCATCCAGACCAGCATGACGTGGGTAAAAGGGGAGGGGGATATTTTACAATTAAACTACTCAAGAAAAACAAATCTGAGCATATTGATACATGGACTACAAACTAGGAAGATTAATCAGAGTGCCCTTTATTGTGAACTATTGCTTAAAGTAAAATCAACTTCCATTTGTAATACAAGTGTGGACTATCCTATATAGGCATTTTGTTGGCAGAAATATTGAAATATTACTGTTCGTGTATTAATATTAGTACTCCTATTCAGAAAGGTTACCTTATCAGTCTAAGGCCATGAAGAACAAGCCACTTAGACACACAATCAAGACTGCTATGGTAACCGGAGCCCTAATAGACTAAGACTAGCTTTTTTAGGGGAAAATGGATACTTTGTTACAGAGGCTAGCATGGGGGTACAAGGTATTTGTATGTTTAACTCCGGGGGGGGGGATGCATTAGAGGGTTAGTAATGTTTCATAACCGGAGCTATGATTGTTCCTTATAGCTTATACTATTGATCTCTGATTTTACCAATGTTCATCTCTCTAGTTGCAATGTGATTATAAAGTGGACACCTCCCATCCCTTTTCTGTAGAGTAAGGTGCCTCCCTTCTGATCTGCAATATGGTCATCGGACAGATCACAACGAGGGCCAATCTTCCTTATGTCAGTAAAGGGAAAATTCTGACCTCCTTGATGAAATAGGGCAGGTTTTCCTTGATACTGACGGAAGATTGTCCCTGAGATCAGTAGTATAAACTATAAGGAACAATTGTATTTGCTGCTGTTATGAAACATTACTAAACCTTTCAAGGGTGATAAGTAGGGTAATTTGTATGTTATTCTATGGCGTCTATGCTCAAAGATCTCTCCAAATTTTGAGATCTTAGTGCAAGAGATGTATAGAATAACATAAGAACCGGAGAAGTCCTCTCCGCTTTATCATTTCTTAGTGCATAACCCCCCCACCCCGGTAATTTTTAGGTGTTCCTTCGTCCCTTCTGCTTCACGTGCAAGGCATCACAACCTATAAGCAGGTAGATATTCCCACCACTCCAGTTTTATTGCAAATGCATTTTTATATATATATTTTTCCCCTCTTAAGGACAAAGATAGGGGGAGCATACTGTAACACCAGCATCCAGCCCACAAATTAAAAAAAACATATACTGTGTAATATTTCTTAAATACGTATATTTGGGGAGTAAGATGACCTAAGAAGATTCAAATGAAACAATGCATAAAAATCCCTTTTTTCTTTAAAAAAAAAAAAAAAAAAAATTCAAAACAATTTCATTGCGTTAATAAAATACTGTCTAAAACAATTAGCATTTGTAACAGAATGCTACCTTATGTAAACAGATTACAGAACATAAGTTATATACCTGGGCAGAAGGTGGCTTTTTTTAAGGTAAAAATCGCAATTTGCTATAACAAGGAGTGAATTGTTGGTGTTATGGCAACAATGGATGCAGCTTCTTAGTTGCCAGTAGGGGGCAGCAATGCACTGTTCTACTGCAGAGATGGGCAACTTGCAACTCTCCAGCTGTTTTGAGACTACAATTACATTGCTGCCTGGAAGAGTTGGAGGTTGCCCACCCCTGCTTGAACCCTTTGAGTGCCAGAGGGGTATGGAACGCATTGCAAAGCAATGTATTCCGTACCCCTCTGGCACTCAAAGGGTTACTGTGTTGCTAACAACTAGGAATATTAGAACAACAAATATTAATATGGGGGGTAAGGATGTTTAAGCAGTAAAGATGTAACTCCTGTGCCATTACATGGAAAAGACTGGATACACTGAAGCTTTACATTTTATAGGGAAATGGCAAACTGGCAAGGCCAGTTCTATGATTTTTAGTTTACTTAAGGGCTTGTTATATTACATTTACCCCCTAATAGCCAGAGCTTATTAGCAGCCATGGGGCAATAGATTATACAGAATGAGGTTTCTTGTGCTGCAAAACAAGAGTACTCCAACATCCTGGAGATGCTTTATTCACAAATTAGTAAAGGGATAGTATGCTTAAAGGGAGAGTAACGTTTCACAAAAACAGCAGCTCTTCATAGTATTTGGGCCATAGAGTGTGTTATTTCAATACTGTCAGAGTTGTAGTTCAAGAGTAATTGAATGATAAAGTATCCCCCTCCTTCCCCTTTTACCTAGTGTAAGCCCCTCCCCTGAGATGTGGAATCCAGTCCATAGACCAGACAGCTCACATCAAGGGTCAATATTCTTACTGTGAGAACAATGAAATCCCTGCCCCCCTTGACAGCTTTTTCCCTTATCTTAATTGAAGATTGTCCCTCTCTGCAATCTACCTGGGCACCTCCCTTCTGCTCTGGCTGAGCAGTGTTACAGTAAAAGGGGCGGAAGGGGGAAACTTTGTCATTGAATTACTCTTGTACTACAACTCTGACAGAATTGAAATAACACTCTCCAAAGTCCAAATACTATGATGATTAATTAGAGCTGCTTTTATTATCAAACATTACTATCCCTTTAAAGGGAGAGTAATGTTTCACAAAAAAAGCAGCTCTGATTAATCTTCATAGTATTTGGGCCATGGAGAGTGTTAGTTCAAGAGTAATTGAATGATAAAGTATCCCCCTCCTGCCACTTTTACCGATGTAACACTGCTCACTTCAGAGCAGCAAGACTATCTGGATGGATCACAGAGAGGGACAATCTTCAGTGATCATAAGAAAAAAACATGTCAAGGGGCAAGGTTTCCCTTATGTTCACAGTAAGAAGATTGTCCCTTGCGGTGACCTGTCCCTTCAAGAGACCAGATTCCACATCTCAGGGGAGGCTGCTTACACTAGGTAATTACTCTTGAACTACAACTCTGACAGTACTGAAATACTCTCCAGGGCCCAAATACTAGGAAGATTAATCAGTGGCTTTTTTTGTGAAACATTACTAACCCTTTAACATTGAAAAAATATATTGTAGGGATTTCCTGCCAAGTAAAGCAAGGATACTCCCACTACTGTGGTGTTTTATTCAAAAGTTATTGCAGCACCAACCTATTTTTTTGGGTGCAGTACTTCCATGGCCTCAAATCTAATGGGGGTGCTGTTACAGCAGTTTATGGGCAGCTCTGGATCTAAACCTGCAGAGAATGATGCAGCAACAGCGCCACTAAAATTTCAGGCCTTTAATGTACTGTGCCCAAAATGTTTGCTGCGCTACAATTAAAGTTTGAATAAAACACTTCTCAGCAGTGGGAGAAACCTTGTTTTACACAGCAGGATAAATTCTGCAGTAGCTTTCCAAAGAAAATGGTGATGGTGGTGCCTTTTCACAAGTTGAATTTATTAAAAAAAAAATATATAAACTAAAGTTTGAGTTGTAATAACCTTTATGTAAAGCATCCCAGCTGTGGGAGTACCTTTGTTTTACTCTGCAGAAAGATCACAATGCGTTCTAATAAAACAACTGTACCTTCACTTTAACCCCATATGGACCAGCAGGGTGTATGTACCCACCCAAGGGGATGGACGACTCATGAGGTGCAATTCTGGTAGATGGAGGTACAAACCAAATGCAGCATGGGTGCACATTCCTAAAATGTCTATTGATTTTACCCTTTGAGTGCAATGCGTTGCGTACCCCTCTGGCACTCAAAGGGTTAAATGGAACATTTAAAGGGATAGTAATACTTAAAATGTAAAAAAAAATATGTTGTAGGGTTTATCCCCTGAGTAAAACAAGGGTACTCCCACTGCTGAAAGGTGTTTAATTCAAAAGTTATTAATTTTCAAAGTTGAATTTTTTAGGTGCAATATCACAGTGGCCTGAAATTGTACAGTGGCGCTGTTGCTACACCATCCTATGGAGATTTATGGTCAACTGACCAGAGCTGTCCATAGGATCGTGTAGCAACAGCGCCACTGTACAATTTCAGGCCACTGTGATATTGCACCTAAAAAATTCAACTTTGAAAATTAATAACTTTTGAATGAAACACCTTTCAGCAGTGGGAGTACCCTTGTTTTACTCAGGGGGATCAACCCTACAACATATTTTTTTTTACATTTTAAGTATTACTATCCCTTTAACACCTTGAATACTAGGTCTCCAACTCATTTTTGCAATGCCTTTGAAACCTGTCATTCAAGGGGGTTAAAAACCCCCCACTTAACTCTTTGGCTGTCAGAGATGTATCCAAGGCATTGCATACCTCTCTGGCACTCAAGAGGTTAAATCGATAGAAATTTTAGGAATGTGCATTTGTCCTATATGGTGCCATTTGTTTGTTTTAGAACGGCACCATTTTAGGTACCAGCTTTGTTCCTATGATCTCTTAGAAGTGCAAGTGTTTATAAACACTTGTATGACCGCTGGATAACTTATGAAATAAGCACAAGTTACCAAGGTGCAGAGTTTGTATTTTCTGAGGGGCACCACTTCATTATAAGATGCTGGAGAATAGTCCAGTTGACTCTCCATTTCCAATGTATAGCTCTGACATGAATATAATGTGCCCAAGGTCCTCACCATAAGAAAAGCTTAGTGCTAGCTGCTGGTATATTCCAGGAGGACAGGTCTTAGTGACAAATACAAATTCAACTTGATTTAAATGGGCTTTGAATGCTAGATTGGTCTCTAATGCATTGCATTGAAATTACCTGGAGAAAGTGCTAGCATGCAAGTGGTTAAGAGGCCCATTTAACCACATTGAGAACCAGATATGTGCAATGTGTTGTACACCCCTTTGGTCCTCGTGGACACACATTAATGGGAATTTATATTCATATCCTTTACTGCAGTTGGCTTGCTTCATATCTTCTTAAACACCAGTCTGTGTGTCTACATTGGTAGTTCATCACAAAAGGATTGGATGTCTCCTCTCATTCCATTTACACTGTTACTATACTGCAAGTGGCTGGAGACCATTAAAAACATTTCTTCTTAAGTAACTTGAACTTTCTGGGCACCCTGTAGTCCACACCTCTGGTCCTTAAGGTGTTAACTTCTAAAATGAGCCCAGGACTTAACACTGTAATATTGCTCTGGACCCTGACCAAATGCCTGTAAAATCACCATGAAGTTTTTTTTTAAACCACACCAGACAAACCATCCCTGTGTCTTTAAGCTTCCGTTTCATTTAAATTTAACTTACAAAAGTCTGGGCTGCAGCCACTTCCGTATAAACTGCAGCCCAACGCTCTGCCTCTGCTCTCCTCCTTCCTCCGATGACAGAGGCTTCTGTCTGGAAGCTGGAGCACTCTCATTGGCTAGATATCGATCTCTGCGAATGAGTGAAACCGCTCCAGCTTACTGACAGAAGCCTCTGTCATCAGAGGCAGAGCACTGTAACCGCAGTCACCCGGAAGTGGCTGCAGCACAGACTTCTGTAAGTTAAATTTAAACTAAACGGGAGCTTAAAATAAATAACGTTTTTATGCTATTGGATGTGTCACCTAACTATTTATGGGATGTTGTTCATAGGTGACACATCCAAGCTAGGGCGAATTTGTAGAAACTGGATGTTTCCCCATGCCAGAAGGGTATGAAATTTGTTACACACACTCCCCTAGCATTCAAAAAACAAAAAAATTGTGGCAATCCTAAGGCAAAGTAACTTGTGTTATAGGGGAGAAATAACTCCCATTGATTTAAAGGGGAACTATCACCCCAAATAAAGTGTCCCCGCCCCAATAATTAGCCACCTAGCGAAACTAGTACTATTACCCAGCCTAATTACCGCGTTAGTCAGAAATCCTACTTCTGCCAAGACTGATGGCCAGTCAACAGAGCAGACATCTACGTGCCTGCGCTGTCAGTCTCCGTCTCCTCTAGGAGGCGCTGCAGGGTACCTTTAGGTACCAGAAGGGACTGATGGCGCAGGCTCCTGCTTCCTAGCCGTCAGAACTAGGATTTCTGACTAATGCTGTAATTAGGCTGTACAACAGAACTACTGGTAAGCTTATTGCTAGATGGCTAATTATTGTGGGGGCTTTATTTGGGGTGATAGTGCCCCTTTAAATCAATGGGAGTTATTTCTCTTTAAATGGTAAAGCAGTCTCTAATACACTGGAGACTGGTCTATTTGAATGGGATTTTTATTTGTTATTTAGTGCCGTTGGTTTACCCCAGAATTGCTCATCTTTCTTTGTTCACATGGCCCAGAATTTTATCCAGTCTGCACAAGATTGTTCATTAGAATGTGTAGTTAGAAACTCAAGAGTGATTCTACCTTTACATAAAATATTAATTTAACCTCCCTGCATCCAGGCAGGAATAAGGGAACTTATGGTGGCTGGAGAGACAGATAATAGAAATGGGAGTTACACGTTGAGTGGGTTCTTGTAACAGAATGTTGTGTGCGCTCCTCACGGGATAGGGCACAACACTTCGGATAGCTTCAGGACGAATGATACACTCAAGTGGTAAACTAACTCCTGTTGTGACCTTTCAGTTCAATATTACAAATTTAAAACTTGGGGGATAGGGTACGGTTTGATACAAATAGGACAGGGCATGCAGCACAGACTGGCTCACTCACGCTCATGCAGACTCTTGCACTCACACATGGGGGGGGGGCAACGTGAAGATAATCTCTCAGGGCAAAGGTAGGGGGAAGTGCAGGGGTGAGGGGGGCACAAGCTACGCGATGATATTCGACATGAACTCGATGAAGCGTTTGGAATACTGCTCCGGATTCACTGTGGAGATCTCTGCTCCAGCCTGGAAAATAAGGAAGAGTGAGATAGGGGGATGGAGGTGAGAAACAATGAGGTTGATATACTGTGAATAATTTAAGAAGACAAAATACAAATTTACATTAAAAAGGTGCTTTTGCTTTGCTTCAAAGTTTGCATATTTTAAAACCATTAAAAACTGGCCATGTTAGTCAAAAGACCAGCAAAGGAACCCACCCACTGTTGTCTATGCTAACTGCGGTACCCATGACATTTCATAACGTAATGAGGGTTTTAAGTGACAGTTCGGATGCTAATTAAGCTCTGTGCTGCACCAGGAGACTTTCACTTTTCCCAGAAATAAAAAGTGCAAATATTTTCTAAAACTATACATCTGCTTGAATTTTGGTTAACATGACACACATGCATTTTTAAATGAAGTTTTCAATATTTAAGGTGATGTGTCCTTGAATTCAAGAAAGATTTCTAGCATTCAAGGGATAAAAGAAGATAATGCCTAGTATTAAGATTGGTTAATTCAACAGTTTGCGATTTAAGAGTGGAACTGTTCTCAGTCATTGTTAACAATACTATATTGTACTTTTATTGAACTTTTAATTACCCTGCTTTTTTATGTGATGGCAGTCTCTTCACTTCAGAATGGCTGGCGAGTTGCCAGACCATAAGTTGCAATGGTAATCCTCCACTGTTATTTACTGACTGAAACACTTCAGTTTTTCTGAATCTTATAAACAGGTCCTGAGCACCAACTACAGTACAGACAGTTTACTGGACTCCATAACAGAAGTGACTCGGTCTGCAGACTGCGATGTAGAGTTACCATATGAACTCCAGCTCTGAAGGGGAGGAAGGCAACCAGCCAACAAATTCTATAAAGATGGGGCTGAAATCGCAAACGGGAAGGTGGTGGTGGGGGAAATAATAAATGTTCTGGCCAAACACACTTTTTAAGATTGACTACAGATAACAACCAACTATCCCATCCAGTGTGTGCCCATTTTCATATCTAATACACATTCTTGCATACTTCTCAGAATGGGCTGGTCTATCCCTGACTTTTTTTTTTTTTTTTTTTAAATTCCCTTTCAGTATCAGTCCCTACCACATCTGCTGTGAGACTGTTCCATTGGTCTATCGCCCTTTCTGGTAAAGCAGTACTTAAAGGGATAGTAATGTTTCCTAGTAAAAGCAGCTCTAATTAATCTTCATAGTATTTGGGCCTTGGAGAGTGTTATGTCAATACTGTCAGAGTTGTAGTTCAAGAGTAATTGAATGATAAAGTATCCTCCTCCCGCCCCTTTTACTGATGTAACACTGCTCACCTCAGAGCAGCAGGGAGGTGCCCAGGTAGACTGCAGAGAGGGAAAATCTTCAATTAAGATAAGGGGAAAAAGCTGAAAAACCTGTCAAGGGGGGCAGGGGTTTCATTGTTCTCACAGGAAGAAGATTGTCCCCTGCTGTTATCTGTCTGGTCGATGGACTGGATTCCACATCTGAGGAGTGAGGGTTTACACTAGGTAAAAGGGGCGGGAGGGGGAAACTATCATTCAATTACTCGAACTACAGCTCTGACAGTATTGAAATAACACCCTATGGCTCAAATACTATGAAGATAAATTGGAGCTACTGTTTTTGTGAAACATTACTATCAATTTAAGGATAGTAAGACTGCATATCGCTAGTTTAGTAATATATTGGGGGGCAATGTATTTAACATAGTAGTTCCGCTTTAACTTTACATTATGACCTCTTGTTCTAGTATTCCTTTTTTCTTAAAAGTGCTACCCTTCTGAACTATATTAACCCTCTGAGTGTATCACACACATTAGGGGAGATTCACTAAGTGGTGACAAAGAGATGATAAAGTGGTGATGACCTCTCCAGATTATCACTTCTCCACCTCCTATGTTATTCTATGGAGCCTATTCACCAATATCTCCGAAGTTGAAGAAATCTTAGTGCATAGGCTCCACAGAATAACAAAGGAATTGGAGAAGTGATAAACTGGAGAAGTCATCACCACTTTATCACTGCCTAGTGAATCGCTCCATTGTGTTGTAATGCAACCCATTTCATAGCTGACAAAACTCTTGCTCGACTTCCCTGACTTCATTTGTGACTAAATAATGAATCCTAAAATGGATAACACCTCCTCTCTCATTTCCAATTCTTACTGCTAGATCAGACTTTGCAAAGAGCCTTCTATCCCTCTCCAAGAAGGCACCTAACCTAACAATTTCCATCATACTCTCTTATTAGAGTCTCCAGTGAGAAGCTTCTTCCTCCTGTCTTTAATCCTCTTCTGTAAGGGCCACAACAACCTGCTGACTTTAACCCTATGAGTGCCAGAGAGGCATTTAATCCTTTCTGGCACTCAAAGGGTTAAGAGATGTCTCAAGACAAAAGAAAAGAAAACTCCCAGCGCCAACTCACCACAACCAATACATACAATAAATACATTTTAATATTTAAATGTGAATATAAAAAGTGTATACACAGATAGCAGCCAGGAATAAGGGCTCTCCAGACCCCCAAACCTCAGGCCAAAACCCAAAGTATAAACAAACAGACAACAACAATCCGGCGCTTCTCTGTGTATAAAATAAATATGTGCCCTGTGTTTAGCATATATAATAATATTTCTATAAATATGTGAGTGAGTTTAAGTTTAATTTTAACTTTTAGATAGGGCATTACAGATGTATAGAGTAGGACTTGCCGTATAGTGAGAAACCTTGGCGGGGTTGGCAAGCTTACCCGCAACTTGGCCAATTTGTGAAAACTAATATCTCACTTATTTTATTTATTTACAAATATTATTATATATGCTAAACACAGGGCACATATTTATTTTATACACAGAGAAGCGCCGGATTGTTGTTGTCTGTTAAGAGATGTCTCGCCAACAGTACATACAGAATGGTGGTAGAATGGTGGTACAGATATAAACCTCTCTCATCTGAAAGTGCAGAAAGAGGAATTACACAAAGACGCACAACCCTCACTACACCAGAGCCGACAGTTGCCCAGATTGCCTCCCTCCTAGGTCGCCTATGGGACAATGGTGCCTGAACTAATGGTAACTGCATACAAAACAAATAAAAATGGGAAAAAAAAAAAAGAAAAAAAAAAAAAAAAAAAACGGAGGGAGAAACATCTACAAAAACACAACATGAATATGGAGGGAGATCAAATTACACAAAATGAAGGAATAATAACCTCAAGATCAGTCAGACTCAAAAGTATTAAAGTACATTAATTAAAGGAGCAGTAAACTTTTATTTATGAAAAGACATTTTATAGAGCATTTCCTACGGAGTAAAACAAGGTCACTCCCATCGCTGTCAGATGTTTTATTCAAAATTTATAGCAGTTCAAATAACCAGGAAGTGAATTTACTGTGTTTACTTCCTGATAGTTCTAACTGACAGGAAGTGACAGGCAGTTTCTATCACATTCTATGGAGAACTGTATGTCTCTGATTTTTCTGACTTTCCTCTCCATTAGAATCGAACAGAAAAACTAATTAGAATTTGACCACTAGAGGGCACTGGTAATGTAAAAAAAACATGGGTTTAAACCGTAATAACTCTGGAAATATAAATCTCTCGGCAGTGGGAGTATCCTTATTTTACTCAATAGGAAAATCCCTACAATATATAGTTTTTCATAAAAAATGTTTACTGCTCCTTTAACGCATGGCGACTAGCTTGGAAATCAAAGTCTTACCTTTAAAAAACAGCACATTCTAAAGAAATCCTTGCCGTTTGGAGACTGACAGGCAGGTTAGTGCGGTCTGTACTCCTGCGCCGTCAGTCCCTTCCGGTTACCATGTGGTCTCTGCAGTGCTACTCAAAGGAGACTGGGACTGACAGCGCAGGCAAGATGTCTGCGCTGTAGCCTGGGTTCCGGTCTCCAAACGGCAAGGATTTCTTTAGAATGTGCTATTTTTTTTAAAGGTAAGACTTTGATTTCCAAGCTAGTCACCATGCGCTTAAAGAATGCATGGCGACTTAGTACTATCTGAAAGTTCCGCTTTAACCAATCTTTATACCAAGCATTACCCATCTTTAAAGGGATAGTAATGTTTCACAAAAACAGCAGCTCCAATTAATCTTCATAATATTTGAGCCATATAGAGATTATTTCAATACTGTCAGTTGTGGTTCAAGAGTAATTGATGGATAAAGTTTCTCCTTCCGTCCCCTTTTACCTAGTGTAAGCCATCTCTTCTCAGATGTGGAATCCAGTCCATAGACCAGACAGATAACAGCAGGGGACAATCTTCTTCCTATGAGAACAATGAAAGTCCTGCCCCCCCTTGACAAGTTTTTCCCTTATCTTAATTGAAGATTGTCCCTCTCTGCAATCTACCTGGGCACCTCCCTTCTGCTCTGGCTGAGCAGTGTTACATTAGTAAAAGGGGTGGTAGGGGGATACTTTATCATTCAATTACTCTTGAACTACAACTCTGACAGAATTGAAATAACACTCTCCAAGGTCAAAATACTATGATGATTAAAGTTGCTTTTATTATGAAACATTACTATCCCTTTAAGGGCTGTGTGTTCAAAAGAAAAGTGGAGGCATTCTGGAGCAATGATAGTGGATAATTAAATTGGGATTTTAACCCCTTGAATGCTAGAAGTCTCCAACGCGTTGCTTTGCAATGAGTTGAAGACCTCTCTAATTTAACCCCTTAAGGACCCTTGATGTACCAGGACCGTCACGGTCCTTGAACTACTCAAGGACCGATGACGGTCCCGGTACGTCACGTACTTTTTACTTACAGCGCTCTACCGGGAGCACTGTAAGTAAAAATAGGGCATGAAATAGACCGCTCCAAGATCGGAGCGATCTCTTTCAAGCCCCATAGTGACGCGCCGATACACGTGACAGGTCACGTGTACCGGCGTGTGTATGTGCCCCTATGCGGTCATTATGGGATGGAAATGTCCCGTGACCGCCGGTCCTTAAGGGGTTAAATCAATGAGAATTTTTGGTTTTCCCCTACGGTACAAACGGTTTGTTCCAAAGCCCCATTTCGATAAACTGAACACACAGCTACACTATGATGCAGCTGACTTGTTCCAGTTCTACTTAGTGCATTGTCCTTCATTATCCAGGCAGGAGGGTTCAGACAACCATGCATGATGCAGTCATCTGTAAAAGAACTTACCCCATGTTTGACTGTTTTGGCTGCATGCGCGGCTTTTTTCTTGGCATCGTATGGCGTGAGGATGTCTATGATGGCCATGAAATAAACTTCCTTCTTTGGGGCACCTGCAAGAGATTTTTAAATGAACAGCGTTTCTTAACCCCTACTCGGGTCCTTGCACAAAGACTACCCAATCAGGCAAACAAACTTCCCCACACCCAGTAACACCACTAGAGTTCTGGATTCTTTATGAACTAGAGACATGTGCAATTTATTGAGCTTTGCAATGAGCTCCTCACCCCCTTGGTCCTTAAAGGGGAACTTTCACCCCCAAGACACACTGTCTTATTTTATTAGTTTACCACAATGGTGTATGGATTGGCGATTTTTTTGTTAAAAAAAAAAAAAAAAAAAAACATATAAAATTTTGCGTTGATGCAACCACTTCCGCTTTCTGCGGCACAGCCCTGCTCAACGTCCCCACGTCCCACATTCTCCTCCCACCTCTCCCTGAGTGAGTGAGTTCACTCTTCTCTTCCTAATATATTGGAACCGCAAGCTCCTGTCAATTGATTTGTAGGCTACTTATTCAGTACATTGATGGGAGCTTGCTTAAATGCCTTGTACTCCATGCTAGCTATGTAAAAAATGATCTTTGTTTTCCAAAGCCTAAAATGTAGACTTACATATGCTTTTGGGGGCTCCCATTACAACAGCAGTCTTTATTGGTGTCTTAGAAGCGCCTATGCTTCACTGTCTGTTACCGGGCCTGAGAGATCAGACTTTCTGAACAGAATAGCACTGGGTAATATTCTCCATATATTAACAACATCAGCTTTGCATGAACAATGAAGCAAACTGTCTAGAGAACAGTATACACACGCATACAAAATTCTAATTATTAAAGTTCAGGATCAGAGTTTATAAATCTAACCTAAAATAACTACATTTTACAGATGATAGCTGGAAAAACAAGATATTTACGCATATAACCCAATTACATTTTCTGGGTGATCGTGTTCCTTTAACCCATGCGTGCCAGAGGTATCCAACATGTGGGATACTTCTCTGGCACTCAAAGAGTTAAAGGAATTAAAGGCCTTTATGGAGTAATTTCACCATTCTCCCCCCACCACACTTCAAATAAACAGGGATATTTACCTAATAGCCTATAATACACAAAGATAATAATACACATATACTGCTGTAGATCCAGAACATAACATATGCAGAAAAAAGTGGATACATTTTGTGGAAAAGAAAATGTTCCACGGGGAAAAATACAACATTTCCACCGATTTAATCCATTGGTTCCCAAAGGGGACTGACTCTTATATCCATATGAATATTGACACCTGTCATAGAAGTGAAAATGTTGTATTGTCTTGTCTTTAAATGAGAATTTCTGAATACAAGATAGCGGGATACTACACGTAACACATTAAAGTGCTAGTAATGTCCCATAACATTTTTTTTATATAGATTTGTAGAGAGTAAAAAATAATCTCATTGCCACAAACCCCATCTCTCAAACCACTATGGTTTGAGAGATAATGGCAATCAAGTTCCCTCTTCCTTTCTCTTGATGTCAGCTGTAAAGCTGACAGAAGGAGATCCGTGTCGACCGACATGACGAGGCTCTTCAGCAGAGCCGAAATCTCGTTATTAGAAAATAACTACTTCATGGGAACGATCTACAAAGTGTGCTTGCAAACCAGGCACACTTTGTAGACCTTTCCAATTAAGTAATTCTTAACAACAGGATTTCGGTTCTGCTGCAGAGCCGCTAGCTGGTCCACGGACTGGGATCTCCTGCTGTTAAGCTAGACGTGGACGTCAGGAGAAGGGGAGGGAAGGGGGAACTTTGATTGCGAATCTCTCTCAAACCAAAGCGGTTTCAGAGATGGGGTTTGTGGCAATAAGATTCTGTTTTTACCCTCTATAAATCTATAAAAAATGTTATGGGACATTACTAGCACTTCAATTGCAACAGCTAGTCTCATTACAAACTGCACAATCAATCAACAAAGATGTATTATATAAAATTAGTTTAGAATTAGATCTTCATGATTTAACTATGTTTTTTTTTTTTTTTTTTTTAACAGATGTTGGCTATAGCTACACAATATTTAAATTTATATAATTCAAGAGCATTTTAAGCTAGCGTTCCTTTAATGTGGCTGGGAACCAAAGAGTTAAACACTTGGACAAGGGTTGCACAGCAGTGTTGGAGATGCAACCCAAGTGGTTGAGATAATGTCTTCTAGATAAAGAAAATAGGCCCATATTTATAAAAACAATCTGGAGTTATTCTGCAGTATACTAGCTGTTCAATGGGGATAAATTAAAATGTCTTTTTCCCCCTTAATCCGCCTGATGCCTAACAAAAAACTTAAAAAGCATCCTTAAAAAACAATGGACTATTTTGAAGGAAGGTCCTATCCTGGCTAGGGAATTAGGTGACAAGCCAAATGCGGTCTTCAAAAAGAATACATCATGAAAAAATATTTTTTGCTCCAAGCGATTTATTGAAGAAGCTTAAAGATATACCATCTAAAAAAGGGATGATAGGTGCATATGGTTACTGTAGGAAGGAGTATACATGCACATTTCTATCAAAGATCGAACAGGACACTTTCACGAGGAACTTAAAGGGATAGTTATACTTTATTATTGCTACCCTCCATATTGTACATATTTGCCAAATAAATTAATAGCCCCCAGGTTCATATCTCTCAAACCTTTATGGTTTGAGAGATAACCGAAGGCAAAGATCCCCCCTCCCTCCCCCTTCCCTGAAGTCAGCGTTGTGCTGACTGCAGGGATATCCGGTCTGACTTTCATTATGCGGCTCTGCAGCAGAGCCGCGATCACGTTAGTGACAAAGAATTATTTCACTGAAACGGTCTTCTACATGTTTCAGTGAAATAATTATTTTTCACTAACGGGATCTCGGCTCAGCTGCAGAGCCGCAAGCCTGTCGTACAACAGACTTCCCCTGCAGTCAGTAATAGTAATAATAATAATAATAACTAGTATTTATATAGCGCCTTTCTCCCAGTGGGACTCAAAGGGCTTTCAGCGCACGCTCTCGGAATTAACCAAATCGGCAGCTGAAATAATAGATGTTATTATTACCCAATCAATGGTACTCATTTATTGACCTCGGAAGGATGAAGGGCTGAGTTGACCCTGCTGGGATTCGAACCTGAAACCTTGCGGTTGGAATAGGCTCCATAGTCAGGGACATTACCACTGAGCTATCTCACCAGTACAACGCTAACTTCAGGGATGGGGGAGGGAGGGGGGAACTTTGCCTTTGGTTATCTCTCAAACCATAAAGGTTTGAGAGATGAACCTGGGGCTATTAAATTATTTTACAAATATCTACAATATGAGGGATAGTAATAATAAAGTATTACTATCACTTTAAAACCAGGTTTAACTAGCATCTAAATAATATTAAAATATAGTGTCAGTGTCCACCCTCTCT
This sequence comes from Rhinophrynus dorsalis, assembly GCA_037306005.1. Classification (NCBI taxonomy): domain Eukaryota; kingdom Metazoa; phylum Chordata; class Amphibia; order Anura; family Rhinophrynidae; genus Rhinophrynus; species Rhinophrynus dorsalis. The sequence continues at coordinate 117,449,091 of CM074727.1, read as the reverse complement.
ATTGCTTATATAACCATGTCTTTTGTATTCCTATTTTGCTTTACTTGAGAATGAAAAGGAACACAGAGTTTTCACCTACAGCTTAATGTTGAGAACTCTATCTACTCCCTAATCGTCTTAAACAAATGCTGCCAGATCAATATATAAGTTAAGTTGTTAATACTCTGGCTCAATTTGGGATAGTGTATTTTATTCATAGGTATTTCAATAGATTCAGTTTCTCATCATTTTTTATATTTTATTTTTATTAGTTTAATTTTTATTGCATTTTTAAAATTTTCTTTTTTTAATCTGCCATTTTTAACTCTCTTTCTTCACTATTCAATTTCTTATCACTCATTGGGTTTTATTTTGGTATTAAGTTGATCACAAATTATGATATGCAATTTTCCTATCAGTTTTACGCGATTATACATTTATATATATAGGATATTTTAGTAGGGGCTTGTTTTGATCCCAAATGAAATCCGATTGATATAAATATATACAGTTCTGTTTTAAATTTTTAGAGACTAGTTGAAGAGCCCGTTACACAGGCCACAGTGCCGCTGCCAGCCAGTCGTGGGGAAGTCATGCGCAGTGGAGGCTGGCCACGCCGTGGCTGATACAGAGCTGGATGCTCCTTCAGAGCGTCCAGCTCTGCATCAGCCGCGGCGAGGGCAGTCTCTACTGAGCATGACTGCAACACGCACAGCAGTCTCTACTGCGCATGACTGCGTCATTACAAACGTTTTAGCAAATAATTACATAGGAGTATTTTATTACTCTTGAAAATAAGTCAGTTTATTAATCAAAGATACGCTGACATTCTGTGTATATCAATGTAATATTAAAAACGTGCTCCTATTATACACATTCCCACTGTAAGCATATTATTTTTATTATTTATTTTTTAAGTCTCTTTTTCTATAGTCGACATCCTAAAGGTACACTAATGTCCCATAAAATGTTTTTCTTGTTGTGTAGAGTTTTAAAATAAATAAATAAATTATGTGGCACAAATCCTCTCACTCAAACCATTACGGTTTGAGAGATATTCACATCTAAAGTTCCCCCTCCCTGCCCTTCTCCTGACATCAGCACTCTGCTGACAACAGGAGATCCTGGTCCTGGGACCAGCCGGTGGCTCTGCAGCAGAGCCTGAATAGGGATATTGGAAAACAATTACTTCACTGGAAAGGTCTACAAATTGTGCCTGGTTTGCAAGAACACTTTGTAGACTGTTCCAATGAAGTAGTTCTTCGGCTCTGCTGAAAAGCCTCCTCAAGTTGGCCGACTCAAATCTCTCGCTGTCAGCTTTACAGCTGACATCAGGAGAGGGGGAACTTCAGATGAAAATATCTCTCAAATCATAAAGGTTTGAGAGGATTTGTGCCACATAATTTGTTTAAACTCTACAAAACAAGAAACATTTTTATGGGACATTACTGTTACCTAAATTTATGGAGAGCTATGGGACACTGTGAATGTGAGATATTTACCTTCTTCCTGGGTAAAAAAACAAAACAAACCCTCCACTCAACAGGACTAACTTGTACAATATGAAGCTATGGTGTCAACAGACAAAGAACTTGCACACCAAACAACTGAATAAAGAACGAAAACCAACAGGGTTCAGTTCTCTGAATAAAGAAAGAAGACTCTTTAAACTGGCACCTCTACCTGACGGACCTTCCTGTCAAAGTTGGCTTCACCTCAGGTCAAGACATTGAAGTGGTAGTGTTTGACGAACATCGCCACCTTATACAGCTGCTCAGCAGAGGCCGAATTCTTGTAGGCTCAAGAGGCACTCACTCATCTGGAGTGCACAATTAATTGGAAAGAAAAGTTTTTTTTCAGAGCACATACACATGTTGGATAGTAGCCTTGATACAAGACGCAATGGTAACTTTGGACTCAACCTGGCCTGCTTGGTGGCAGTCAGGAATGTCAAAAAGAATCAGATTTCCTAAAAAGGCTACAATTGATAAGTGAAAGGCAGGGCCTGTATTTGTGGGAAGGGCTGCAAGCCCTTAAATAGCGTGCTGCAGCCTCTCCCACGTGACGCACCGTCCGTTGTGCTTATAACCTACGTCATTCGAGAGCGTCCATCAGCAAGCGGCCCGCACTTCCAGATCATTTACTCGGCATTAGCTTCATTCCCCTCTCCATCGGAACAACAGAGCTCTACAGATAGGACTCCAATGCTTAAGCATCCTCACTTCCAGTACCCATTTCTACATATCTTCATATGTTACATAACGCTAAAGAGGCACTTACACTTATTGCAATACAGTCACTTCCGGTTAAGCGATTCCACAGTTACTGGGAATCGTCATCAGCGATCCCCTCTCAGAGCTTACTTTATGTACCAAGTGGATTAAACCATTGGAAACTGCTGTTCACACATACACACTCTAATCATATTCAGTATCACTTTCTTGCAATACGGTATAAATACACAGCCTCATTTAATCCTTACCATCTCTTATCATCCACCGTATACCCCCCTTTTTTCAACTTCTTCCTAGCTTCCTCAGACATCCATTCCCTCACTAAATGCCATGCTATTTGTCCATCCAGCCACCGTAAGTATTCAGCCCCTATGATTCCATCATCATTTGTTTTAAAATTCTTCCATCACACCTTACCTTTTCCACGATCCTTTCCCTCTAGCTCACCGATCACACAGCCAGCAGTACGTGCTTCTTTTCTCCAGCTTCACCCAGACCTTGTTCCCTATCGCCCTCTAGTGGCTCTCAACCCTCAGTGCAACTACAGCCTCAACATTTTCACTCTACATTACTCATTTTCCCCTTAAAGCCACAGCCCTCCTCCTACTACCAAACATTCACCAGTATACGTCAACTCACGCATGCTGCTTCTCTATTACTGTATGTACCAATACAACATTCCTACTGTAGCAACGTCCAGTTACACCATACCATATGTACCAGTGCAACATTTTCATTGTAACTAATGTCCAGTTACCCCATACTGTATGTACCAATACAACATTTCCATTGTAACCAACGTCCAGTTCCATACTGTATGTACCAATATAACATTCACATTCCCATTGTAACAATGTCTAGCTACACAGGGCCTGTATTTGTGGGAGTGGCTGCAAGCCCTTAAATAGTGGGCTGCAACCTCTTCCACGGGACGCATCGTCCGTTGTGCCCCCCCCCACCAACACCCCTTTATTTAAAAGACTTATTAAGGTGGTCCTCTTTTCAGGTCACTTCGTCGCCTCATCCCCTGAAGCTTGCGATAGCTCAGAGGGACAACAACCCTCCATAATCATCATACTCTGGAAGCTCTGACCACAAATGTAATTCTTTAGACAGCGTACCACATCCAACAAATGGACATGTTTCTCTTGCTTATTAGAAGGATTAGTGCAAAAGGAAGATGTGAAAACCCAAGAGGACTTTGGGCAAAAACCTCTTGGAGTACAATGAACCATATTATCCTGGTTTTAAAAATCAGGAAAGGGGGTTTACAAGACAAAGCTTTTATAGTTCTGTAACTCTGCAAACAGATCGATGGCTGAAAAGAAACATCTTGAGCATTAAAAGATGTAAAGAAGCAGCTGAAAGAGGCTAGAAAGGAGGCGTCAGGAGAACTCCTAACACCAAATTCAGATCCCATGGAAGAGTGGAATCCCTGAAAGTAGGGAAGGTAAGCCACCCAATGAACAAAGGTCTTGACATCAGAAAGAAAAATACACTTCTGAAAAAGAAAGGAGAAAGCAGAGATCTGAACCTTAATAAAACTCAGGCTGAGAGCCTTGTTGACACAATCTTGAAGAAAAGCCAGAATCATAGGAAGGCTGAAAGGCTGTGGGAAAGTGTCTCGATCAGGGGACCACTGGTAGAATAGGGACCAGATCCTATGATAGGTTTCAGACAAGACCCGCTTCCTAGCTTGGGGGAATAGCAGAAAAGTCAGCATCCGAACAAAAACACATCAAAGCCAACCTTTCCACTTAAGGATGACAAACTGGGCCCTGGGTCAGGATATATGTTCTCAGAGGGAGGCAAAGTGACTCCACGATGGACAGATTGAGAAGGTCTGAAAATCAAGCCCAACAGGGCCATAAATGGGCGCTCAGTGTAACTTGAGCACTCTCCCATCTTGATCTTCCTTAACACCCTGGGAATCAGGCAGTCAGGTCAAATTTCCAATTCCCATGATGCAGAAGCTGGCGACTTGGAAAGTCTGAAATCACATACTCCACTTTTGGGATGTGAAACGCCGAGATGAGCTTCTGCCTACTAAAGGAGATCCCGAATCTCCACCCAAACGGATTCACTTCTGGTCCGATTGGACCCTCATCTGTGTTACCATCAGAGCATGGAACCAGTGGTGGAGCCCAGCCCGTATTTCTGGAATGTTGATTGGAAGAAGACTTTTCACCCCAGTCCAGCAGCCCTGTGCAGTTAGGAGACCCAGGGTTGCTCCCCAGCCTGTCAGGTTGACGTCTGTGGTAACCAACACCCATTCAGGTATGGCAAATGGATGTCCCATTGTAAGATAGAGAGGGTGGCGCCACCAATGAATATCCTGTTCTGTTTGTGGTGACAGGGATATGGTATGAGACAGATGAGAGCTTTGTCTTGACCAGCTCCTGAGGATGTACAATTCCATATCCCTTGCATGATATTGAGAGCAGGGAACAGCTTCCACAATGAAGATCAGGAGACTTATAATATAATATATTCCCTCACCATCGCCGATGGCCAGGACATCCGGAATCACCTGCACAGACAAAGCCTGGATCTTCTCATGCACAAATCAAATTGCATCACAAGCCTAGGAAATACAGGACCTGGCACCAGAGAGGAATTCTTGAGAATGATTACCCAACAATATTGCAAGGATGTGAACACAATATTGAATATGTGAATGTAGAACAGCCTCCAAAGGAGCCTTGAGTTATAGGTCATCCAGATAAGGTGTTAAGGATATTCCTTGAGTGCAGATATGTGCTGCCAAAGCAGACATGACCTACATGAAGATCCTTGGAGCAGATACTAGACCAAAGAAAAGAGCAGCAAACTGGTAGTGACTGCTCTCGAAAGCAAAGCATAGGAAATGCTGATTAACAGGATGAATTGGGACATGAAGGTAAGCATCCTGGAGGTCCAGGGAGGCAAGGAATTCCCCTAAACACATTACATCGGAACTCAGAGAATCCATCTTGAAGAGTGGAACTAGCATGTAATGGTTGAGAGACAAAGTAAAGAAAATGACAGCAGCCACTGTACTTCTTTGGAACTACAAAACGATTGGATTAAAAACCACTGAATTGTTCCTGGTCTGGAAAAGGAACCAACATCTGCTTTTCCAGCAGAGAGGATACTGCGTCCCTGAACTGGGTCCAGAGGAACTCTGGACAAAAAATAACAGTGGACTGTATGTGGCATCCTTCTGAAATGACCCACAAAACCCACTAGTCCATCACTGAAGACTACCACTCATCAAGAAAAAGACAGAGTCAACCCCCCCCACTACTGGCAGAGACAGGTCAGGACCCCATAAGTCATGCATATATGGGCCTGCCTCTTAAATGATCCCTAGATGCCCCAAACTTGTGGGTATAAAGAAAGCCACTTTTCTTCTGAAAAAAGGCACGCTTATGTACAATCTGAGGCAAAAAAGTGCTTTTGTGTCCAGCAGCATCACTAATTACTTAACCCAAGGCAGGCCCAAAAAGCTTCTTCCCCACAAAGGGAAGGGAAACCAAAGACTTTTTGGAACATTGGTCAGCCAGCAAAATCTTGAGCCACAAAGTGTACTGCTACAGAAAAAGGTGAGGATTTGCCAAAAAACAGAGGCATCAAAAGCTGTCTCAGTAAGATATGCATTGGCCTCTAATGTACAGGTCAGCATAATTAATAGTTCCTCTCTGGATGACATTTGATAGTCATCCCAAATAGCTATGGCTCAAGTGACCTAAGATGTAGCAGAAATTGGTTGCACAGCACACCCAGTGGCTGCAAAATTCAACTCTAATAAGGAATTTAAGCAGGTGTCTTCTACTCTTCCAGGAGAACCTGGTCCAGAGAATGAAGGGGAGAAAAAAACCTGTCAACTCCTTTCTTGAGCCATTGGAAAGTGTCCGATGAGGAAGATCCTGAAACAGACCTTAGAAACCTGAAAAGTCTCTAATATAATACCTCTCTGATGAACGCCTCAGCGGAGGTGCAAGGGTCTTCCTCATAAGCTTCCCCAAAGAACAAGGAGGAATCCATATTCTCTTCATCAGAATCAACTTCTTCCACAGAGGAATCTCCAAGCAACTGAGAATGGCCTCTAAAGACAGGGTAAATGCATCTGATAGGGAGTTATGGGGCACCAAGAATGAAGGAACTCACATTTTAGTGGGTGCCAAGTGATAACAGGGACATAAGAGTTAGGACCATAGTACTCCAATGTTAACGTACCAGTCTTCAGACTCCCTTTTTAAAAGAACAGTGCAAACAAGTCGTATAATGAAGCCAGGTCATTTTAAGCTGAGGACAGGGGGAAAGTTGGAGGGAAGAGGGGAGTCTCCAACTCAAAGGCCCTGCCTTTGAGGAAGTGCTCTGCCTCCTGAAGGAGGGCAACCTTACTCCATGGATTATATGTTCCACATTGGACGTAAGAGAAAGCTCTTTTAAAATTACCTAAGTTGTTATAAGGTGTTCCTTCCACTTTAACTTTGACTGACAGAGGGAAGTCCAACATTTCCCTTTTCCTGACCCCTTATCTCCGTTACCCTGCTAGGCTTCCTTCACCCATTTCTTCTTCCATTGTGACCAGTCTTACACCCAATAATTTTCTTATCACCAAGTGCAGCAAGCATAATCCTGCATAAACCCCCACTCCTCTAATTTTCTGGCACTCACCGTCATGGCTTCTCATTGCATACACATCCACAGATGGGTCAAATTCTCCCGGTCCAAAGAAACGTGGGAAGTTGAGTAGATTTCCAGGGCTATCTGGGGGAGTTCCATATGAGCAGATGGGGTTGCCCGAGCTGTCCTCACACTCCTCCTCTTCCGCTCTCTCCTCCACTTCCATCTCTTCCTGCTCTGCCCGATCTACATCATGGAGACCCACCAAGAGGCTGTAATCCATGATCTTCAGCACAGACAGGAACTGCGGGAGGACACAGGTTACAGTGTTAAAGGAACAGGCCCACATGAAAGTGAAAAAGGTTGATCCACTTTTATATTAGAGAGATAGCAACACTTTAATTATTTTTTACATTTCTAATGCATTGCAATAAATTACAGAGTTTGAGGTCAGATCCTTCTCCACTGAAGTAATAGAAGGGTACTTTGACCATTTACTATGGCAACTCAACCCAGTGCTCACTTACACAGAGTTTTCTCTTTACGCAAGTAGTTTTTAATGAATCCCAAGCACTAACGCCCAAATAGTGCTCAAGACCCCATTTATCCTGAGCAATCTCAGTTTTCACAGATATACATAGTAACATAGTAAATTAGGTTGAAAAAAGACACAAGTCCATCAAGTTCAACCTTCGCCTCATACCTCAGTAACTGAGAATTTTATAGCTTTCCTGCTACCAATTAAATTAGTCTTTATCAGACCTTCCTGATCAGCCTACTGATAAACAGTATAACTCTGTATGCTCCCTTTTGAAAGCAATGTATGTAATCTTCTCTTAAATGTATCCATTGTATCTGCCGTAACTACCTCCCTGGGCAATGAATTCCACAATTTGACAGACCTTACCGTAAAAAAACCCTTCCTCTGCTGAAGTTTAAACCTCCTTTCCTCTAATCTCAAGGGGTGTCCCCTGGTCACCTGATCAGGCCTTGGAATAAATAGCTCACCGCAGAGATCCTTGTATTGATCTCTCATATACTTGTACAATGTGATAAGGTCTCCTCTTAGTCGTCTTTTCTCTAGAGTAAATAAATCAAGTTTGTTTAGTCGTTCCTCATATGTCAAGTCCTCCATCCCCTTAATTAATTTTGTTGCTCTCCGCTGTACCCTCTCTAGTTCTAGTATATCCTTTTTCAGAACCGGTGCCCAAAACTGCACTGCATACTCAAGGTGAGGTCTTACCAATGATTTGTATATAATCCCCTTTGTGACATAATGTAAGCATGCATGGGATAGGCATAAGGCTGTCCTGAACATAAGAAAAGACCAAGAACCAAATGAGTTTTAAGGTTTTTACTGTAGGAAAATGGGCAGACTAGATGGGCCGAATGGTTTTTATTTGCCACTAAATTTTGTTTCTATGTTCAAAAGAAAAATGCAGTAATTCTAAGGCAAACTAAATGCGTCATAGGGGACAAATACAATGCCCCACTGATTTAAAAGGGGAATTTAACATGCCATCTCTCTCCAGCACAAGTGGATAAAAGCCACATGTACATCAAAAGGGTTTTTTTGTCACCGATGGTGCAGATGACTTGCCAGAATATACAGCACAATTCTTTTTAACATAGGGGATTCACCCAAAATGCACTACTGAAGAAAGGGTGGATGACTCCAAGAATCACTGCACAGCAGAGATGTACTGGAAACATACATGTTCTGAAGCAGTGATTAAAATGGTCATCAGGTCCCACTAACAGGTCAGGACATAAAGATGTCTCATCTTGAACACAGGAGAGTCAAAGGTTTAAGACATTTTGAACACATTTTGGCAATTCTCCAGTCTATCCCTGTTAGTGGAACAGGACCAGGTTTAAGCACTGCTCTAAAGGACCTAGTGGGGCCTGAGATTTTCCACCAGAGCAGAGTGGACAGATTGCAGGACATTCATGCATGGCCGGATTTACCATTAGGCAGAGTAGGCATCTGCCTACAGGTGCACCCCACAGAGGGACGCCTGTCATTGGGACCCTTTAAAAGAAAAAAAGAAAAAGTTGCCTTGCTGCCCGTACTAACCCCTTCTCACCGCCCAGTCAGGTCTGTGCCTCCTTCAGGACAGACCTGTAGATGCTGCGCTCCCTCATCGGCTCTTTAGTATTACAGAGTGCTGGGAGATGACATCATCTCCCAGCGCTCTGCATGAAGAGAAGACTGCGTGGGAGCTCCAGCAGCTACAGGTCTGTGCCAAAGGAGGCACATACAGACCTCTCCTGCCGCTGGACCGCCAGGGAAGAGATAGGAAACGGACACTGGGGGGCAATGTGGAAATGATGGGACAATATGGATCTGATGGGGGGCAAGATGGAGATGATGGCAATGTAGAGATGATGGCGCAATGTATGTGAAGTTGGAGCTGATGACAATATGGAGCTGATGGGGGGGGGGCAATATGGAGATGAAGGGGGCAATGTGAGGGTAAGTTTGAGCTGATGTGGGCCAATATGGAGCTGATGGCAATGTGGAGCTGATGGGGCAATGTGAGGGTAAGTTGGAGCTGATTGGGCAATATGGAGTTGATGGGGCAATAAGTAGCTGATGTGGGGCAATATGAGGGTACATTGGAGCTGATGGGGGGCAATATGGAGCTGATGGGGGCAATGTGAGGCTAAGTTGGAGCTGATGGGGCAATATGGAGCTGATTGGGGCAATGTGAGGGTAAGTTGGAGCTGATGGGGGCAATATGGAGATGATGGGGCAATGTGGAGCTGATGGGGGCAATATGGAGCTGACGGAGGGCAATATGGAGATGATGGGGGGGCAATGTGGAGATTAGGAGCATTGTGGAGGTGTCCAGTGGAGATGGCCAATGGGGGTGGGGCCCTTCAGATTTCTGTGCCTACAGGCTCCTGAGATGTAAATCCAACACTGCATTCATGGCGGATTTCCAGCAGAATTTAATTACATGGAGAAGAGATAATAAACAGGGGAGATTACAATGCTGATATCATGAATTCTGTGATCAATCCATGTTAGAATCAATCATCTCTACAGTAAATTAGATTATCAGCTCTAACCTCTACATCCCGCTTCAGCTTCTCCAAGAAGATTTTCTTGTTCTCTTCACCCACGTGCAGCTTCTGCCCTTCGTTCAGGAAATCATTGTCTTTAAACGTTGGAAGATCCTTGGCCTGCAGGTAATGAGGGAGAAGGTGAAACTGAAAGTTTAACTATACTGGTTTATCTACCCAGATCATTTAAGCACAGGAAGTGTGCTTCTCAGAGTGTTACATAGCCCTCTGATACTTAAATGAAAATACATATTAGGAATAAGTGGCTCTTAATTTGGGGATGGAATCATCCTGGGAGGCTAGGCTCTTGTACTAGGATTTTTGTATTAACCGATAAAGCCTTTTCATTTAGTCCATTGTGGGATACAGGGAATGTGGGGTAAAGGATCCTCCACCAGGAGGCAGAGCATTGAAACAGGTCAGTTCTGAACAAACTCCAGTCTCTCATCTTCCCTACTCTACCCTCAAGCATTCCACCTAGTGGCTAATTGGAGTATAGCAAAATATAGGAAAGCAAAGTCTCCAGTAAAGAAAAGCCTAGAAACGGCCCCTAATACAGAGCAATTTTTCTCAGGGTTGGATGCCCTCTGTCCCCAATGGATTAAGAGAAACAGGATTATTGGGGATTATTTAAAAAAAAAAGTCCATTTTCTCTTGCATCCAATGGGGGACACATGGACCATGCGCCTATCCCTAAACAGTACCAATATTGCACAGAGGGAGAGAAAAAAAAACAACAACTGTGGCTTGAGTTTGAGTCCAAAACTAGAATCTTCAGAAGCAGGGAACTTAACATTGTAGAGCTTAGTAAAGGTATATGCAAAAGACCAGGTCGCTCCTTTACAAGGCTGATCTGCCAAAGCCCAATGCTTGGTGTCCAAACACACAACCATCGATTTTGTAGAGTGGGCTGCAACTCTGAAAGGTCCTCATCTGCATCTGAGGATACAAAATTGTCACAGAACATTTCCTCCATGAAACAGTGGTAGCCAAGGAAGCTGGTCTTCTCTTCCTAGGACCTTCTGGAATAACAAAGAGGATATCTGATTGTCTGAAGGATTTTGTGATCTAAACAACATCTTAAGTGTTTAGCAGTTCTTCCTTTTTATTGCATGTGTTAGAGTACATGGAAGGTAGAATCAAATCTTGGTTAATGTGACACTCACATTCCACCTAGGGTTGAAACTCAGGAACAGTCCTCAAAACTACATTAGCCTGATGAGAGCAGAAGAAATAGCAGTAAGGAATATTTTTATATGCACAATGCTTTAGGGACAAAGGAGATAATGCTTCAAAATAAGTTTGCAGAGCCGTAAGAACCAAGTTTAAATCCCCAGAAGGTGTTGGACCTTGATAAGAAAGGGCCACATGTGTCATCTCTGCAAGAATGTATTGAAAAAAACAACTAGGCAGAGGCCCCAAATTGCAGTCTGTTAAAGCAAGGTTGGCAGAATTGAGTTATTGAACCTTGAGTGACAAGGTTCAAAGATAACAGAAGTCACCATCGGTTCGCTATCAAGAGTTCCACTAGTGAATAAAACCACATCCACCACAGCCATGCTGGTGATATTAAAAGGACTTGGACAATGATTTTTGTAAGGACCCTGGGATTCATTACCAGAGAAAGAACTAAGTAGGTCAAGGTGTACTGCCAAGTGAGCAGCACGGCATTTACTGCTAAAGCCATAGGATCTCTTGTTGCACAAAAAATTGCAAGTTTTACACTGTGTTGTAATACCATCAGGTCCATTTAACTGTCTCTAACAAGTCACAAGAGCCTCGTAGCCGCCTTGTTTAATCTTCTATTCCCCCGGATCTATTGCAAACCTGCTAAAGTAGTCTGCCTCCCAATATATACATTTCTATGAGATGGCTCTTCAAGATGGTCATACAGGCTGTGAGAGAGAAGAGTAGGGAGCATAAACTGCACCTCAACCAGAGAGACCAGTGTTGGTGGTGATCCCTGTCCACATCAGAATGCAGAAGCCTCAGTTTTCTTTTAGGTTCTGACTGATTAGCCACAATTCCAACAAATGTATTGTTGCGGTTGACAGTCATATGCAGTTTTGTGAGTCCTCACTCCACTTCTGTAGGCGATTCAGTTGTAAGTGTCTCACAGTCCCCATTACCTTTATGAAATCCCAAACTTGTTGATCTCTGGACACTCATCAAGGAATGAACTTTGCTCAATACTGCTGAGACTGTGTCCAGGGTTTACTATTGAAATGTTGCACTCTATTTGGTGACCAACAAAAGGGCAAGAAAAGGGCCTGCTTCAAAAGGTGACATGGACAAGGAAAACTGTGCCTTTGATTCTATCCTTTGGGATTCTGGAGACTGGGAATGTTTTGTGGGAAAATGGCAAAATGGACCTTGTAATCTAATGTCCTACCTAGAGTAAAATGAGTAGACTCATGGGACAACCTTCATGCAGAAGCAGGATTCATGGTAGTAGACTTGTTTGGCTGTTTCTTGTGCCAGACTGGCTTTGGCTTGGTGGAATAACTGGCAGTTGTAGATGGTGAAGACAAAGCTTGTACTCTTTTAATCTTTGGAGAAATGAAAATGATGACTGCTCTTACTAGAGTTGAAACACAAGCTTATTCTGTAGGAGTTACACACTTTTGCCTGTCACGTCGTTGCAAATTATTTCTTTTAATTTTGGTCCAAAGAAAACCTTTCATGTGAAGTGAAGAGTCAGGAGGAATTTCTTTAAGGCGGATGTTTAGCCTTAAAGTTTTACATGCGACTACAGAAGTAGCAGAACATCTGGCTGATACTCTGGTCACTTCACTGTTCTAAGTGTTTGCGATTTGCAGTAAGGAAGCCAAATGGAGTACTTCATCCTTAGGAGCATCCTTTCAGATGGCTTGAGCAATCTGATCTCCCCAAGATTCCTGTCTCTACACACCCACTCATAGGTGAAGTCCCATCTGAGATTAGCTCCCATTCTGGAAAAGTTCACCTTCAGGGAGCTCTCAATATTTTTTGTCAGCTGGGTCCAGTAAAGCCACCACATCTAGTGCCAGTACTGCTGTATGTAAACTTTGAAAGAAGTGAGATAGGCGCATCCACAGAGAGGGGGATTCATCAACTTATCCAGACAGTCTTTAGAGAATACATAAGTGTTAGCAAACTTTGTTGGGATGATAAGTTCCCATTTGAGCAAGTTCCATTCATCTGTTACTATTTATTCATGAGCTGGGAACATAGTTATGGTCTATATGAGCTTAAACAAGTCTTTAGAGAGGTCATCTGGTTGCTGTTCAGTGCTGTATAGGGTTTCAAGAACTACTTTAATTAGAATATCTATTTTATCTGAATTTTCCTCCTCTAAACAATCCGATTCTGAAATATATGGGAACATGCCACCTGCCTCACCATCCTCCTGAGGAATCTTTATCCACTGAAAAGGATGTCTCATAATCAGCACTAGAAGGAGCTGCCCCTTTTGTAATGGATGTGCTAACTAACCATTTGTTCAGGGCTTTTTACAATAAGTCTGGAAAACTGTAATATACCACTCAGGTTCAGAAACAGAAGGCAGTGGAGAAAAAAAGGCAGGGATGGGAGCCATAGTCCCACCATCCCCCAAACTGCCAAGATACCACAGGCCAGTGAAGTAGAGGCTTGATGGGTGATAGGGCCCTGTAAGCCTCTACTAACACCCTCTGAGCAGAGTTGTCGTGTATAGCTCCGATATCAGAGAAGTGAGAATGAAGCATTCCCAGTAAGCCTAACAAGGTGAGATATGTAAAACAGTCATATACAGTCCCATAAAATCCACTGCAACATTAGATCCTTCCATAGTACAGGCTAGATGGTAGCCAGGCTTATGTAGCTAAAGCCAGAGGAATAATATAACCTTAGACGTCCTGATGGATATAACAAGCAGCACCCACAAAGTGTAAACTATAACTGCGGAAATTGTTAAGATCTTATAACAATGAATTAAAGATGCATATGTGTAAAGGCTAGGCATTCTAGGTGAAAGACAAAAAAATGTAATATAGAACCCTATATTCCCACAACTTATTCACAGTACTCAGAAACGGAGTGGAGTTGAAATGCTCCCGACACCAAGGCAGTCCACTTTGTAAGGTGGAAGACCATGTAGCACCCAATCCCCAGATCCAGCCTGTGTATCAGAAGTGGCCTGAAGGGACACAGGCGAAACTTTACCACATGGGAAAGAGACCAAAATGTGCAGCTTGGCTGTCTTTTGGCTCTGCTTCTGGATGGGTATAAAACACTGTATCCAATATAAAAATATAATGCAATAGAAATGTTGTCTCAAGGAGGAGATCAGCCTCCTATCAAGGATACATTAAAAAACCCTAGGCACTTGGTGGAGAGTTCTGGGGGTGAAGTATAGAAGAGGAGAGGGAGGAGTTACTGTTTGCTCAGAATTTAACTAAGTGCCCTGAAGCTTGGTGAAGTATTCTTTACTCCATGGCCCCTATGTGCCCATTGGATTCAAGATATATATTTTTTAAGTTCTGGCTAGGGTATGACATCATTTTGGCACCATTTTAGCACTGTGTTAGGTATTTATATGGGCTCACTTCAGTTTATTCTGTAAGGATCTTGACAAAGGCCCAAAATAGGGCCGAAACATTGATGGAATAAACTAGCACTGATTGTTCACCTGTACAAAGTCCTGCGAGTGCTTTCTTTCTTTCTACAATTGAATATATTATATATGTATATATGCGTGTGTATATTATATTATATTATATATATATATATATATATATTATATATTCTATACAGGGCTCAAAATTTCCACTCGCCACTAGCTAGTGGCGAGTGAAAATTTAGCCCTGGCGAGTAGAAGTTCAGCTCTGGTGGGTATGTTATAGCTTGCAGTGGCGAGTAACTTTTCAGGCCTGGCTAGTAGCAAAGGACTTCAAATTTTAAACCATGATATATATATATATATATATATATATATATATATATATATATATATATATATATATATATATATTTTTTTTTTTTTTTTTTTTTAATTATTATTTTTTTTTAATTATTATTTTTTTTTTTAACAGCATTTTATTATGATCCTGTCAATGATTGTGTCCACAAAACTAGTACAGTTACAGAAAAGTACCTCAAAATGTTTTCACCTGCTGCCTTCAATTTTGAAAATTTGGAGTCACAGTGCCTTGTGTACAAGGTGCACATTATAATCTCTGTTCTGGAGGATTTTCTGAGATTGGTGGACTGGGCATGGAACTTAAATTGAACTGCAAAAAACATCCCACAATATTTACCCACACATATACTTTTGAAAAGTACACACCATTTCCAAGTTTAAAAAAGTGTCAACTGAGTTTCTACCCCAGGAGTGGATTGTTATGAATCTTCCAGAAGATGGAGCTACAAAAAGGTTTTTTTTTAATCTTTTCACCAATTCAAAGACAATGAAATATCTGAAAATCACGGAATTTATATCTGCTATGGTCATCCTATAATGTCCTAGAATGCATTGCTCATTGTGTGCGTAACCGCACATGCGCAGTAGGGACTCACAGAACGGGCTGATCTGGAGAGGAGAGCTCCGGAAGGTTGAAAGCCTGTCTGTGCTCACGGCTCTGGGGCAGCAGCAGAGGCGGCTGGGTGACAAACTGTCACCCAGCGCCTCCGCTGCTGCCCCGGAGCTGGGAGCACAGACAGGCTGTGAGCCATCTGGAGCCCCCCGCTCCAGATCAGCCCGTGTATACAGGCTTTGTAACTAGTTAAGGTATAAAAGGATTTCGGTAGTAAGGGCTATATGCAAAAACAAATAGTGGAGTAATTCTGGACACAAACAAAGGAGGTATGAGACAGCAGTAAAAGTATGTTAAAGCAGACAGTGCTTAATTTTTATCTGATGCACAATGTTTTGGAGGAACATTCCCAAAGTATCTGCTGCACAAACAGAGCTTGAGCATCAATAAATGGAGAATGTGCCCCTAAAATATTATGCATCACTACAGTAAAATCTGCTTTAATACATTTTGAATACAGTCTCCTACCTCCTTTGTTTGCAATATCAATGAAACAGGTGCAGCGCTGAGATCAGAGCCTGAGCTGCTGGGGCATATGCATTACTCTGTGTAAGAGTCCTAACTACTCTGAGCAATTCCGGGAAAATAAAGGGCACCATGGAGGACAAATTAAAACTCCCATCAGTTTAAAACTGAAGAAACTTTTTTGCGATCCCTCTATCATTCAAGGGGTCAAAACCCCATTTAAAATTAAAGGGAACTAATTGCTTCCAGATGGTGCAGTTTCTTTGTCCAAGGATTGTTCCTCTAAATCTTGGATGATATTTAAACATTTCTTATACATCTCCATGGTGTAAAATACTCTTATGTTTGTTCCATTAATATGAATTGATAACGAACTGGAAGTACAAAGATATTCCTGAGCCAGGTTTTTGACGATATCAGGGAAGACCCTTATTCCTGTCCGTGGTTCCATGCTCACCTTTTCTTTGTCACTAGCTTCTCTAGACACAGTGGAGCCCTGGGAGGTGGACAGAGAAGTGATAACTTTGTTAGAGAATATTCATAACTCATAGTGCACACTTGTCATAGTACAAGATGAATTCAATTTCGACATACAAGTTAAAGCACGGGCATCCAACTATTTTTATACCTATAATTAACAATAACACAAACTAGTAGACCACCAAGACCTAATCCCATGCTTGCCATGTCTGTTAACTATCAGCATACTTGTGAACTTGACAGGCAGGGCTACCCGGAGGACAGCCCTGCCAGCGCCGACCGGGGAGTGAAATGACGCGATTCGCGTCATAAAAGGGGCTTCATTGCAAGGGAGTGGGACAAAACTTTTTTTTTTTTTTTTTTTAAAAAAGGGGGCAAAATTTATGTTGAATGAGGGTAAGAGGGCGGGAGTGGGAAGAAACTGGGCGGGATGGAGAACTACTGAGACTGCCCCGGAGACCCAGTAATTCACTGTGAAATCCGGAGTCTCCGGGGCAAAACCGGAGAGTTCCCAGGTATGACCATCAGTATTGTTACTGACTTGATCAATAAATTAACAAATCAATATTTTTGAAAAGCTATCAACGAAAAAAAATAATGCAGCTCTCAGACTTGGCTTTTTGATCATGTGGACCATGACTGAAAAAACTTGGATGCCCCCGAGTTAACCTCTTAACAACCAATGACTTGTCAGGTCCGTCACGACGGTCCAGACGTTAAGGACCATTGACGGTCCTGGCAAGTCATGTAATTTCATAATTGCAGCATGCCTATACGGCACTCTGTGATCACTGAGCGGACAGGGCAAAAAAAAAACAAAAACATGCTGGTTCTCCAGTGCACCCCACTCCCACACTGCACTGTCCTTAAGGTGTTAATGGATCACAGGAATTATAAAAGAAAACAAAAAAAAAAAAAAAAGTGCTGGCAGTTACATTATTCAAAAATTCTTACAGTTCACACTAATGGAGGAGCTGTGACTATCATAGTCTATGCAGAAAGCTAGTGACTCACCTCTCCAACAGAATAACTGCCTGCACAACAGGTTATACACAGTTTTAACTGTAATAGCATTTGAATGAAGTAGCACCCAGCAGCGAAAGGATTTAACCATTGGCTGCATCAGCCAGTAAATTATAGCCATCTTTTATAACCTTACCTTCAGATCATACTTGCGGTGAACCCCAAGTCTGTGGCTGAACACATTCCTGGTGACCACCATGTAGGTCTCCACTCCATCTACAGTAAGTCGATACATACCAAGGAATTGTGGAAGCAGTGTGTTACCATGACACTCCACTATAAACTGGGGGGAGAGAGATTGAAAGAAGTTATTCAGGAGGAGCCACTGGAGATGGATAGGATTACTGGGAGATGTTGTAGGCCTTATTTGTAAAGACAATCAGGAGCAATTTCAATCAAACCAAATGCACTTTAAGGGACAAATAAAAATCCCAACTGAAATAAAATGGGTTTTTAGGACCCTAAATGCTAGAGAGGTCTCAAGCACATTGGTCTGCAATACATAGAGACCTCATTAAGATGCAAGGGGGAATTTCTTATTCACCCCCTGTATGTTGCAGTCAGTTCCACTGGAATTACTCCACATTGCTTTAATACATAAAGACCACTGCATCTTGAGTATAAAGCAAAGTATTTCAGCAAGTGCACATTCAGGGAATAGTTAACCCCTTAGTGACGAGGGCCTTTTGACACTAAGAGCAATATTGGCCTTTTTATTATGTGTTTGTTCCTCTAATTTATTTATTCCACCCACACAAATTAGATACATTTTTAAGCATAAGTATGGCCTTTCATTTGATACCACATTTATATGTATAACCCACCATTTAATTTATAACTTAAAAAAAAAAAAACACACACAACTTTTATAGGTTTTCTTGTGATATTTTTTGCTCAATTAGTTGATTTTTAATAGGGACTGGGTAAAAGGTATGAACAGTTGTTCATATCTCCCAATCATCCCTTTTTAGGAGGGTATTGTCCCTCTTTGGCAAAAATCCATATCACTCTTTTCTTCCCTGGTGTCCCTCTTTTGGGTAATCAGACTGTGTGGTATTTTATATTATACTAGTTGAACAGCCCGTTACACGGGCCACAGTGCCACTGCCACCTGGCCGCGGGGCAGTCACGCGCAGTAGAGACTGCCCGCTGGATGCAGCTCTGTATCAGCCGTGGCGCGGGCAGTCTCTACTGCGCATGACTGTAGCACACGCAGCAGTGTCTACTGCGCATGTCGCGGCGTTACACGCATTTTAGAGAATTATTATATAGGATATTTTATATATTTACTAGTTGATAAGCCCGTTACACAGGCCACAGTGCCACTGCCAGCCGGTCACGGGGCAGTCATGCACGGTAGAGACTGGAGCGGCCAGTCTCTACTGCGCATGACTGCAGCACGCAAAGCAGTCTCTACTGCGCATGACTGTGGCGTTACGCATGGTTTAGCAAATTATTATATAGGAGATATATATATATATATATATATATCCCTTTGAGTGCCAAAGTGGTACGGAACACACTGCAAAGCAATGTGTTGCATACCCCTCTGGCACTCAAAGGGTTAAATATATCTATATATAAATATATAAATGTACCACATTGTTCCACAGAAATTAAAATTATAGGTATCATAAAATTATTCTGAGTAAATAAAATAATTTGGTCTTGTTCTAAATCCTTTAAATTAGTAACAAAGATGCGGTAGTAGGTCATCAAGTGACCAAACTTGCTCTACCCCTAGTTCTGCCTCCAGCATCTTAATTTAAATTGAGTGCCCCCCCCCCCATTTTGGCTGTATCCACTATGGGTATGTGTGTTCTCTGCTTCTCTCTTCCTCACTGGCACATGTGCTGAGCCACCGGAGAAAGCCTGAAACTGGTTGCTCTGGCAGCGAGTTACACCCTCCCCGGCATGATCAAAGATCGCCCAGAGGCACGCTGTGATCATAAAAGGCTTGACATGCCAGGTCCATCAGCCATCCTTAAAGGACTGAATTGTTTGACCAGTCCGGCAGGTCACTAGTAGTGAAGGGGTTAAAACTTTGCTGGATGTTAAAAATAGGATTTTAGTCTTACCTGTTAAATCCTTTTCACTTAGTCCATACAGGTCACTGGTACTCTGGGAGGCGTAAGTCCCCTTTAATAGGCAGGAACAACTATGCAAATGATTTGCAAGGGGCGGAGCCTCCCCTCTTACTTAAGCCACCTTCTGGCCAGAGCCACTTTAGATTGATTTGAGACCCTAAAACTGACCTCAGGTAAGCAAAAAGAAAGACTCCTGTGAGCATGCCCGAACGGTCTCCCACTGGATGCCACAGGAGAGCCAAGACTGGTCCCTTGACAGGGTGGGAGACCAGTGACCTGTATGGACTAAGTGAAAAGGATTTAACAGGTAAGACTAAAATCCTATTTTCACTGTCGTCCAATACAGGTCACTGGTACTCTGGGATGTACAAACATTGAGCTGATCCAGAGGCGGGAAGTAAGGCAAGGACCAGGCGCAAGGCCCAAGTCACTAGAACTGCTATGACCAGTTAATAACATAGCCCAAACTGTAAGTGTCAACGGACACCAACCAAGGGAACAATCCCTGAACTAACACAGCACACGGAACCAGAGCCAACCGGGCTCAACAGTAAGGAAGCACTAAGGATCACAAGGCGGAAGACCTACACAGGCAAGACTGCCTCCAGGACCTTCCTTCCAAAACTGGCATCAGCCGACGCCAGTACATCAACTCGGTAGTGCTTTGAAAAAGTGTGCACAGAGGACCAAGTGGCCGCTCTGCACAGTTGATCAGCAGAAGCTTGATTCTTGTAGGCCCAAGAGGCCCCAATAGATCTGGTGGAATGGGCAGTCACCCGGAAGGGAACATGCTTATTCCTCAACTTATAGGCTTCACGGATGGTAGCCTTAATCCAAGAGGCAATGGTAACTTTGGAAGCCGGTCTCCCTGCCCTAGGCCCCTCAGGAGTGACGAATAGAGCGTCAGACTTCCTGATAGACTCGGTGCGATGAACATAAAACTTGAGGCAACGCACCACATCCAACAGATGGAGATCTCGTTCCTTGTCAGATGAAGGATTAGGGCAGAAAGAGGGAACCACAATCTCCTGATTGATGTGAAACTCGGACACAACCTTGGGTAAGAATTCCTTGGTAGTGCGAAGCACAGCCTTATCCTTGTGGAACACCAGGTAAGGAGGTTTACAAGACAAAGCCTGTAACTCTGCCACCTGGCGCACTGACACAATAGCCAAAAGGAAGGCCATCTTCCAAGTCACAAGACGTAATGGAATGGAAGCCAAGGATTCAAACGGTGGTCGCTGTAGAACTCCCAGCACCAAATTGAGATCCCACTGGGGAGCAGGACTCTTGAAGGCAGGTCGAACATGAGTCACACCTTGGAAGAAGACTTTCACATCAGGAAGGATAGCAATCCTTTCCTGGAAAAACACAGACAAGGCAGAAGTCTGAACTTTGAGGGAACTCAGACTGAGCCCCTTATCCACACCGTCCTGCAAGAAGGCCAGGACAGTGGGAAGATGGAAGTCAAGGGATAACTTCTTATCAGAACACCATGTCACAAAAGTTGACCATATGCGATGATAGATCTTGGAAGACACAGGCTTACGAGCACTGAGCATAGTCGACACCACAGAAGGAGAAAATCCTTTCTTTGCTAGAATCGAGGATTCAACCGCCATGCCATCAAATGGAGAGAGTGAACATCCTCCTTCCACAGATACCCCTGAAGAAGTAGGTCCGGACGGGCGGGAAGTGGGATCGGATCCTTCACTGACATGGCCATCAACTCCGGAAACCAGGACTGGCGAGGCCAGTTTGGAGCAATCAGGATGACAGGACAACGTTCTCTCTTCAACTTCTGGATAACTCTGACCAATAGAGGAAGAGGAGGGAAGATGTAAGCCAGGGGGAAGTCCCAAGGGATCGACAAGGCATCCACTGCTAGAGCAAGGGAGTCCCTCAACCGGGAGCAAAACACCGGAACCTTCCTGTTGTGTCTGGTAGCCATCAGATCCACCACAGGCATCCCCCACCGTTGAGTGAGCATGTGAAACACCTCTGGGTGAAGAGCCCATTCTCCGCTGTCGACGGTGTGACGACTGAGGAAGTCTGCCATGACGTTGTCCACGCCTGGAATATGAACTGCAGAGATGACAGGCACGTGATCTTCTGCCCAAGACAAAATATCCTTGACCTCCCACCAGGCGGAACCGCTTCTTGTGCCGCCTTGCCTGTTGATGTAAGCCACCGCCGTGGCGTTGTCGGACTCCACTCTGATCGGAAGACCGGTCAATTGAGACTCCCAGTGCCTCAGGGCTAGCTGGACAGCTCGAAGTTCCAGAACATTGATGGAGAGCATGGATTCCTCCAGACCCTATTTCCCCTGAGCCCTGAAGCGACCCCAGACTGCACCCCAGCCCCGAAGGCTGGCATCCGTAGTGACTGTGGTCCAATGAGGAACTAGAAAGGATCTCCCTTTCAGGAGATGAGAGAGATCTAACCACCAGTGCAGACTCGACTCGACATGAGGAGGAAGAGAAACAGACAGATGTTGATGATCTGGATGATTCTTGCACGTCTGGATCACAAATCTCTGAAGATCCCTGGAGTGGGCCATGGCAAATGGTACTGCTTCGATTGTGGAAATGAACTTCCCCACTAAGGACGACAACTTCGGTACTGGAATTTCGTCCATGTCCAGAATCCCAGCCACTCTGACGGCTATCTGGTGAGCCACGTCCTCTGGAAGAAACACCATGCATTGGCGAGTGTCGAACAGGAGACCCAGGAACAGAAGCCTCTGAGATGGAATCAAGTCCGACTTGTCCAGATTCAGGATCCAGCCATGACGGTTCAGGGTGTGCATGCACATCTGTAATTGCTGATGGAGAAGCTCCGCTGAGGAGGCCTTCAGTAGGAGATCGTCCATGTAGGGGGTCACTCTGATCCCATCCTGATGGAGCACCGCTATCAAGGAGCCCAACACCCTCTGGATGACCTGAGGGGCTGAAGTCAGCCCAAAGGGGAGCGCTGCAAACTGAAAGTGTCCCCTGTGGCAGGCAATC
This sequence comes from Rhinophrynus dorsalis, assembly GCA_037306005.1. Lineage (NCBI taxonomy): Eukaryota > Metazoa > Chordata > Amphibia > Anura > Rhinophrynidae > Rhinophrynus > Rhinophrynus dorsalis. Next base: position 117,426,583 of record CM074727.1, on the reverse strand, counting down.
CTGAGATACCGCCTGCTCTCTGGATGAATAGGGATGTGAAGATAAGCATCCTGAAGGTCCAGGGAGGCAAGAAACTCCCCTGGAGACATTGCTGCAATCACAGAGCGCAGGGACTCCTGGCGGAAGTGGGAAGTCACCACATAGGCATTGAGATCTTTGAGATCCAAAATGGGACGAGCTCCTCCGTCCTTTTTGGCTACCACAAACAGGTTGGAATAAAATCCTGAACCTGTGTCCCCTTGAGGAACCGCCTCCAGGACCTCTTTGTCCAAGAGATCCTGAATAGCGTCGTCGAACAGACGCCTTTTTGTGGGTTCCTGAGAAGGACGAGTAAAATGGAACCGAAAAGGAGGAAGGGAAGAGAAAGGGATCCTGTATCCCTCTGACACCACCTGAAGAACCCATGGGTCCGCCACTGACTCCTCCCAAGTCCGGCGAAAGATGCGGAGACGACCGCCTACAGCCGGATGCGGACCCGGGTTCGGCGAGTCATGCCGAAGCAGTCTTGGAGGTCTTGGCCTTGGAGGAAACTTTGGGCTTCCAGGACTGTTTGGGCTTGGAGGAGGAGCGCGTAGTGGGAGGACCCATTTGGGCCGAGGAGCGTGTCTCAGTCTGAAAGGAACGAAAGGACCGATTGCGTTTGGCTGGAAACTTTTTCTTAAAGACTGAGGGTAGAAGAGTACTTTTACCGCCAGTAGCCTCACTGATCATTTCTTTGAGTTCAGACCCAAAAAGCAAATTCCCCTGAAAGGGCAAGGAAAGCAAGGCTTTCTTAGAGGCTGTATCAGCAGACCAAATTTTCAGCCAAAGAGCGCGTCTAGCCACCACAGAAGAAGTGGAGGCCCTCGCCATCATGCGCACAGCATCAAAAGCAGCGTCAGCAACATAGTTCTGAGCTTCAGTGATATTAGCAAGTAGCTGCAACTGTTCAGATACCGGCGCATCCTGGCGAACTGCTTCAGTCAGTCGTTCAGTCCAGGCCGCAATAGCTCTATTAACCCATGCCACAGCAAAGGTTGGGCGCATGGCCGTGCCAATGGAGGCAAAAATAGACTTAAGAGAGAGCTCTAGCTTCTTATCCGTCCAGTCCTGCAGGGCAGAGGCATCTGAGACAGCCAAAGCGGTAGATTTGGATAGTCTAGAAACAGGAGCATCCACCTTGGGAGGATGAACCCATTTTGCCAGCTCCGCCTCAGGAAAAGGGTAAAGTTTAGCAAACTTTTTGGAGACAGAGGAAGATCTATCAGGATTCTTCCATGCCTCAGAGACCAGACGGGCAAGAGTAGGGTTAGTTGGAAAACAAACAACTGGCTTAGATGGCTTTTTCTGAAAAACATCAGTAGGATCATAAGTGGATTCCTGAGTCAGAGGAAGGTTGAGCGTATTCAGAACCGCTCTGATCAGACCCTCAGCCGAAACTTCAGGGTCACACTCGTAGGGGTCCCCAATGGACCTGTTAGATTCAATAACAGTACGTTCCTCAGCATCAGAATCCTGTAATAGTTCTTCTTCAGAAGAATCAGTGACATCAGGAGCTCCCTGTGGCTTAGGCAGGGAGGTCCTGATGGTAGATGGGGTCTGCCAGACCTGGAGAGCCCCCTGAATCTGAGAGGGAAAGAGTTGAAGCGTGGATCTGAGATCCCTAGTGGCAGCTTTAAACTCCCTCACCCAAGATGGCTCAATAGCGTGGCTGGGAAGCCCAGGGTTGCTATCTTGACCAGTACAATTAGGGCATAGATCCCCCACATTATCGCCATCCAGCCCAATGTGGCAAGAGGAGCAAAACGCCATGGGGGTAGCAGACCCCCCATCCTCCTTAGACTTGGGTCTAGCCCCTAGCTCCAGTGAAGTAGACATGCTCACAGCGTCAATATACCCCACTAATAACACTATCACCCAGAAAAAGTGTAAATGATTAAAGTTTCACCCCAGAAATGTCTAAAAACGGACTTATCTGGCCAGCGAAGGGTTAATCTGTTGAGGAGAGAGAAGGCTCGGTCCCTGCGTAGTGTACTCGCCTAGGAAAAGTACCACAAAATGGCGGCCGTCATGACAGCCAATCAGAAACGAGCGCGAACCAAGCGCTCATGGGAAATGTAGTTTTCCCTTACAAGTACCCCAAACAGTGCCCGAAGCCCCCCTGAACACCCCACATAAATGAAACACATTCCGGATGATAGAGCAGGAGCCTAGCATTAAAATGAGCCCTCTCTGAAGTTGCTGTGACAAGCGGTTCCAGAGATATGTCCCACACTGTGAATTCTCATAGAGAGTAAAGGAGCCCTTGCGTCTGAGCGGGAAAAAGCCGCGCTTAAAGGCGCGGAACACCATTTTTAATAAAGTTTAGTAAAACATTAAAAAGTGCCCAAACAAGCATGAAACACATGAGAAACATAAATAAATGAATACCCAAAGCTCCAAAACCCAGAGAATACCACAGAAATTGCATAAAACAGTAATAATGCAATAGAAACACCCTATGAGTGCTGGAGTGTATTAAAACTCCCAAATACAAGCCCATCAAAGGGACACTGTGGGGACAAGTGGACCTTCAGCACTCAATGGGTGACTCACCTTTCCTGCAGGACTTCTGTCTTCAGGTGACCATGATAAGGAGGGAAAGAACCAAAGGTAAATTCCCCAGTAGGGGAGCTGCTTAACACAAGCTGTCCCCTCTTCAGGGCATAAGGTCCACAGAAAATCCCTGGAAGCTGCACCAGCCACTTTAAAGAGGGCAATTCACAGCCATGGTCACCCTCCTAATGGTGGTATTCCATATTTGAATAAAAAAATAATAAAACACTAAGATGCATAGATGTTCTCTACCTGGTGTGCAAGCACACCAGGAACAAATCAATCTAAAGTGGCTCTGGCCAGAAGGTGGCTTAAGTAAGAGGGGAGGCTCCGCCCCTTGCAAATCATTTGCATAGTTGTTCCTGCCTATTAAAGGGGACTTCCGCCTCCCAGAGTACCAGTGACCTGCATTGGATGACAGTGAAATGTGGCTTTAAACCCTCTGAATGCTAGACAGGTCTCATTTCTCACATTCAAGCGGATAAATGTACTATTTTTAATATATGGGAATGTTTCATTTTTTTCTCCTAAAATACCATTGGTTTGTTCTAGAACCACCCCACTTAGTCAATAAACAAGCCCAGTGAGTGAAAGGAGCATGAATCAAGGCATGGAAATTAATAAAAGAAGGGTTTAGACGCCTGAGTGAAAGAAACATCTACTGCAATGTTACAGTAATAACTGAGGAATAACTAAGTTTCTCTGTACAAGTTGCCCCATCTCCACTCCTTGGCAAGCAGATACCTGGTGGTATTTCTTCAATATATTGTGCATCTCTGCCACGTCTTCCCCGGATATTGTTTTGATGACGAACCTTCTGTCGTACGTCGTGAGAAAACGTGAGCCAAAGCGGCCCTGATTCTCGCTGTTCACTGGGGCGCTACGGGTCAATGAATTCTGTGAGCGAGAAATATAGAGAGATGTTACAGAAACTAAAGTATTAAGATGACCTGGGGGCAAACCAACTAACGGAGACTTAAAAATGCACAGTGATTTAAATGGGGCCTTTAACCTCCGTGAATGACAGAGGGGGATCTTTGGAGACCTCTCTGTTTTATGGGGCTAGAAGCACCATTTAAATGAACAATTTTTGTCTCCAGTGGAGCAGCAGTTTCTCCCAAATACATCAGTCTCATTATAGTCAGAACATCTGTTTGCCCTTAAGAATTTTGATCAGGCGTTTGCTCCAGAGAACATCTTCAGGTGAATGCATGAGTCTTTTTACCCCTTTAAAAGACCAAAGGGACGTGTAACACATTTCAAAGCAATACATTACACAACTCACTGGCCCTCAAAGGATTAAGATTACCATGTACAGTTTGCAGAGTTCGTGTCCTGTGTTCCTGCAAGCAACTGTCATGTCTGCCTCATTAGACTTTATATTTTGGACTAAGTGAAGATGTCATCTCTTGAACCATGGAGCAAAGGAAAGATATACAACGGCCATAAAGGCTTTTCAGGCCATAGGAAGGCAAGGGGGAGATTATTACTAAGAGATGTTAATTCTTCTTTAATGTGCTAAATGGTTTCAAATATATTCATCAAGTTGGACTTCTGGTGAGAGGCTGGAAAGATGGTAACATCTCAGAAGAGCTCTCAGTCTTTAGGAAAATACACTGCCATCTGATTGCCTGAGACACAGCACACCCAAGCACCACTACTGTCTGACTTTCTAGCCTTGCTGCTTTCTCCAGAACTGACCATAGCCGGTGTGGAAATCCTTCTACCATCTCGGGGCCTAGTCATCCAGTTACAACACTAATGCCAGAGGATGGTGTGTGCCCATTCATCGGTTCCTCCCCCAGTGTTGTCCCAGTGCTTTAGCATATGCTCTGTACATGGTCTCCTCATGTTTCATATGCAACATAGCAGATACATACCCTGGATGTTTCTCCTTACAAGTAATTCCTGCATGCTTTACTGGGATCACACTATCTCTTGCGCAGGCCTCATTACGGCACATGATGCAAACAACCTGTACTCAATTCCCCAGCTGTCTCTAGTAAGTCTGTTGTTGCAGATTTTAAGCAAACATACATCCATCAAGTGAATGCCTATTGTTCATATAGACATGAATCTAGAGGAGGTGAAGGGCACGATGGGGAGGGTGAGTAGTGTCAATAGTAGTCGGAGTCACTTGAAGAATACCTGAAAAAGCTGGACAAAGCCAGAGGGGTCCTTCACAAGCAAAACCGGACACTCACTCACCCTAAGTGACCATCTAATGTGTGAGTAGCCACGAGCTGAGGAGGTCTGAACTGGTCGCCTTCATGGAGACCTGGCTCGGGAAACAATTGGGATCACAGGGGATATCTGATGTATGTGCATTGTACAGGATCAGAGGGTGTCTCTGTCCTGTGTTCCCTGGTGCCTCTGTATGTACATTTATAGCATTGCTACTCAATACAAAACACAGTGGTTCAATTTTACCCTGAGGAAGTGCCCATTGTTGCTTAAAAGCTAAACTGTCAGTCTTTCCTGATCACTCTTATTTTTGCATTTCAAAAGGCACAAGTTTTCGAAGACCAAGAAATGAGTATGTGAGCGTCGAATTCTACATGTTATAACAGGCCAAATTACAAATCCTCAATAACAAAAAAGCCACTACAGAGGTCTCAGAGTGGTTGGATAGAAGAACATAGCACAGCTCTGTACTCCACTGGGCTAATTTAGATGTACTTTCTGCCGGAAGCATCATCAATGTCCATCTCATGTTATCAAGCAGCATGCTATGTTTTTTCCACTCTGGGAAAGGAGCAAATTTTCATGTTTGGTACTTTTTTTCACTGCTTTTGCTTTGTTTTTTGGCAAGACTCTTCTCTAGGATGAAGGTTTGCTCATTTTATACAACCATATTGTCCTTAGGCTCTTTGTGCTATGGTGTACAAGGCTCATCCTCTGCTGGGTTGGATGGACAGGGTGTGCGGAGGGATTGTATGCTTTTACCTACTGTTTTCTTGTCAGACTCTCTTTCTCAGCCTTGGTCTTCCCCACTGTCATTAGCAATAGCACGGATATTTATATATATTATATATTTACATATTCATTGTTTTCCTACTGCTCCTAATCTACTTAAACTAATCTCCTGGAATACCCAGGGATACACCTCCAAATTTAAAAGAAGACTTATTTTTGATTATTTACATAAATATGCATATTCTATAGTACTCCTACAGAAGACCCATCTAGTGGATCAAAAGATTATGGCACTAAAATGGCATTGCGTTGCCAAAACATCTCACTCCAACTATTCCATTTACTCTAAGGTTGTCTGCTACACAAGGATCTTAATTCTGTGTTCAACAAGTGAATGTTAACTTCCGGGGGAAGATATTTAATATTCTCTTTTGTAAAGAACAATGTACTCTTAATTATTGCTAATGTCTATGTTCCTCCTCTTTCAATAAACATCTTCTTGACATCATCCTTACCAGGGTAGTTCAGACGACTCCCAGCTCAGATGTTTGTAATGAGAGAGTTTAACACCGTATAGGATTTGTCATTGGATAGGCTGATGGCCAGTAAAAATTACTTCTCCTGTTTAACGGACTGGTTCCTCTGCTTTTTACTCATGGAACTCTGGAGATGGAAACACCAAGACCTTAGTGCCTTCTCCTGTCACTCCTCCACACACACAAAAGTTTAGACTTAACCTTGCCTTTGCTAGCCAGACCTCCTCTCTCTCTTTTAATTGGATATTACCCATCTCCCTTGGGCATAGCTGACCACTCCCTTGCAGAGAGCATCCTTTCCTTGCCTTCCCACAAGAAATTTGCACTTTGGCATCTTAGCTAACTTTCGATGTCAAACTCCTGTATTGTAGAACTAGCAAAAGGTGAATGGCGTTGCCCGTGGGAATTAAGTCCTTTGAGTGCTTCAGGGTTTGGGTATGTCACACACATGCTGAATAAGAGGGGGAGGGGAAGAGAGACACACACATATGATAGAGAAGGGGGTAGAGAGAGAGAGAGACATGATGGAGAAGGGGGGGGGAGAGGGGGAGAGAGAGAGAGAGAGAGAGAGAGAGAGAGAGAGAGAGAGAGAGAGAGAGAGAGAGAGAGAGAGAGAGAGAGAGAGAGAGAGAGAGATAGATAGATATGATGGAGAAGGGGACAGAGTTTACTTTTGAACTGGTGCACTTAAAATGTTGCGTCTTAAAGTGATGCATTTGTTTGGCCTCATTCCGAATGGCGCATTCACCATGTCGCTCCTTAAAGAGTCGTAAATTGTACACGTTGCGTCATTCCAAATGGCGCATTCACCGTTAAAGAGTGGCACATAGGGTGCAATGAGCGCCCCTGTGTTATGTGTGAGGAAACATGAATGTCTCCTCAGTACTGCTTGGCTGCCTGCCAAGATTCTCTTTCTAGTGCACGCCCCTGGGTGTGTTCAGTGCCAGACAATTTTGGCTGCCTGCCAAGCTTCTCCTTTTAGTAATATAGACAAATCAGCAATGCTCACAGGATCACTATGTGTCACTTTTAGGAGGGATGCCTTTACTGAGAAGTGTCAAGCCCCACCACAGTCAGACACAGAAAGAAGCTTTGTTAAAACGTCCTTTCGGCATACCATTGAAGGGCATAAGACCAAAGGGCTCACTCCTGGTTAATAGGGCAGATAAGGTGAAATTTACTCACCGATATTTGTTTTTCCTCTGTGTCCGTCCACTACATGAAAATGGGTGTTAGCTCCTCCTCCCAGCTGGTAGGACCAATCGTTCAGAAGATAAAAGAGTGCTCTGGAAGGGGCGCTTCAGTTTAACTGTTGTACAAGCTGTAGAGAAAAGAGTTATTAGTGAAGGTATATAATATGATCATAACCAAAAACAGAACCAGAGCAGAACGATATTACAAATATGAAAGCAGCAGGATGTACACTTAAAGTAGATTGTCATAAATAAGATCAATATAGTTCCACACTGCACAAGGCAGGGAGGGTGTGCCGTGGATGGACACAGAGGAAAAACAAATATCGGTGAGTAAATTTCACCTTTTCCTCTGTGTCCTTACCACGGCATGAAAATGGGACTTCCAAAAGCAGTACCACAGAGGGTGGGAAAAAGGCAAGAAATATACTACCCTAGATTGGAAGTGCCGCTTCTAGCACTTTCCTTCCAAACTTGGCATCCACTGAGGCTTGCAAATCTAGACTATAGTGCTTAATAAAAGTGGACAGAGATGTCCAGGTGGCTGCTTTACAAATTTCCTCTGGGGTTGCGATGGCCTTTCTAGCCCATGAGGTAGCAACAGCTCTGGTTGAATGAGCTTTAATAGAGATGGGAGGATCCTTATGATATGAGGAATATGCCAACCTAATACAATCCTTTATCCAACGGGCGATGGAAGGCTTGGAAGCTGCCGAACCCTTATATTTACCAAAAAAGTGTACAAAGAGATGATCAGATTTTCTAAAGTTCTTAGTTCTGTCCAGATATATGGAAAGACATCTGACTAAATCCAGATGATGAAGGTTAGCTTCCTTTGGATTCTGAGGGTTTGGACAAAAGGAAGGCAGTACTATTTCTTGGCTCAAATGGAACTCTGATGATACTTTGGACGTGAAGGATGGCTTGGTGCACAGGACAACCTTGTCCTGATGCAATATGGCACAGGGAGCTGAGCATGCCAAGGCCTGAAGTTTACTAACCCTCCGAGCCGAAGTAATCGCCGTGAGGAATACAGACTTGAGGGCATGATTCTTTAGTGGAATGGATTCCAAAAGGTTTGAATTGCTTAGAGGTAGACAGCTGAGTTAGGACTAAATTAAGGTCCCAAGGAGGAACAATCTCTCTGATGGTGGGCTTAATTTTAGCTACCGCTTTTTTGAAACGTTTGATGGTATAGTCCTCTGCGAATGGAAAGGCTAATACCGCTGAAATAGCAGATAATTGAACTCTTAGAGAAGAGAGCTTAAGGCCCTTAGAAAATCCATTTTGCATAAAATCCAGAATGGAATAGGCAGAAATATTGGATCTATCCAAGTTACGAGCCTGACACCACTCGTGGAAAATCCCCCAAACTCTATAATAGATTTTGGAGGATGAAGGTCGTCTACCCGTCAGAATGGTGTTCACAACTTCTTTGGAGCATTCCTTCAAGGTTAGAGATCGCCGCTCAGCCTCCAGGCCGCTAGCCTAACGAAAGCTGGATAGTTGTGGAGAATTGGGCCTTGAGACAACAGATCCTGAAGGGGCGGCAAGAGGATTGGTGCTTGGATGGACATGCGAACTAGATCCGCGAACCAAACTTTCCTTGGCCAATAAGGGGCCACCAGAATAACTTGGGCCTTGTTCTTCCTGATCTTGCGTACTACTTGAAGCAGGAGAGGAATTGGGGGAAAGATGTATGCTAGAAGAAAAGACCACTATCTTCAAGGTGTCCTGGCCAATCGAGTTGTGGTTCTTCCACCTGGAGAAGAATAGACAGCATTTTGTATTGAGGTCGGTCTCCATCAGGTCCACTGATGGGTTGCCCATTTCTGATGAGATCTGAAGAAAAACTTTTGGATTGAGAGACCATTCTCCTGAGTCGAGAGTCTGACGGCTGAGAAAATCTGCTTGGTTGTTTGCGATGCCCGAAATGTGAGTTGCTGACAGCATTAAAAGATTAGTCTCTGCCCAATTTAGGATTTTTAATGACAGCTGATTGAGGTGGCGACTTCTTGTGCCTCCTTGATTGAGAAGGTAGTGCACTGCCGTCATGTTGTCCGAACGAACATAGACTGCCTGATCCAGAAGATCCGGAATGTGAGTCAGACTTCTCCAGATTGCCTCTAACCCCAAAATGCTGATGTGAAGCTTGGATTCCTTTTTTGACCATTGACCTTGGACCGAGTCCTGATTGAAAATTCCTCCCCAGCCCAGCCGGCTGGCATCCGTGGTCAAGATCAACCAATTGGGTTCCTGAAGGGGCTTTCCTCTTAGAAGATTTTGAGAATTCAGCCACCATAGTAACTCCAACCTTGTGCATCTCAATATTGGGATTCTTTGGTTGAAATCCCAGAGTCTTTTCTTCCAGAAGAGGAGAAAATTGTGCTGGATCTGTCTCATGTGAGCCTTCCCCCAAGGCAAAATCTGGACTGTGGAGGACAGAGTGCCGATCAACTTGGAAAAGTGTCTGGCTGGATGATCCTTTTTCCGAATGAAGGTCTGAACTCTCTTTAGCAGAGTGGATATCCTGTCTTGCGAAAGATAAGCCATCCCCTGATAAAAGTAGAAATGAATGCCTAGAAAGATCAGCTCCTGAGATGGTATGAGCTGACTTTTTTCTTCGTTGATCACCCATCCTAGACTTTTGAGAAAGTGCAACCACAGGGCAATATTTATGGCTGCCCTGTCTCTGGATTCCTCCACCAGCAGGATGTCATTGAGGTAAGGAATAACACAAATGACTTTCTGCCTCAGAGATGCCATGACTGGAGCTAGGATCTTCGTGAAGACCCGGGGAGCTGAACCGAGTCCAAAAGGCAGGACCTTGAACTGGTAGTGTTTGCCGAAAATGGCAAAACGAAGGAACCGTCTGTGGCAAGGGCGAATGGGAACATGATGATAGGCATCCCCGAGATCGATCTTGGCTAGGAAAGCCTGTGGAAAGACCGCGCGGGTGACAGAGGCAGGAGTCTCCATTCTGAATTTCTTCTCTACTACAAAGGAATTGATTGTCTTGAGGTCTAGGATCATTCTTAAAACATACATGGATTTCAGTACAGGAAAAAAGACTGAATATACTCCAAAACCCCTCTGCTCTGCGGGTACCTCCTCTATAGCATTGTTGTCCAGAAGGTTCTTGATCTAGTTGTGGATCTTTGGAAGAAGAGATTTGTTCCGAATTTGTGAAGTTATAAACCGATGAAATGTAGGGACAGTTCTGAATTCCAGGAGGTATCCCATCTCCAATATTTGAGTGACCCATCGATCCGGAAGTATCGACTCCCATGCCGATAGGCAATCTCCTAGCCTGCCCCCCACTGGGATTAGAGATGGATCCTTCTTGGCTTCATTGGGTGGGGTTCTAGGAAAGGAGACTTTCCTAGAAGAGTCCCTCCTAGGGTCCCCTCTAGGTCCCTGAGGTTGCCCTTTCTTCACAGGATCAAAGGGTCTACCTGGTCTGTATTTCCGAACCTCATGAAAGGGCTGCCTGCGAAATCCTGAAGACCTGGGGATGACCCCCCCCTTCTCCGATCTTGAGGTAAGAACTGGCTTCTGCCACTGGAGGATCTTTTAATAATCTCCTCTAGGTGTTCGCCAAAGAGTCTGGAACCAGCAAATGGGAAGGACACAAGCCTGTTCTTAGAGGATCCATCGGCCTCCCAGGCTTTCAACCACAGAGCTCGGCGGGCAGTTACAGAAAGAGCTGAATATTTAGCCATCAATTTGATTGTGTCTAGAGAGGCGTCACATGAAAAATTAACTGCCTCTTTGATGGAAGCCAATTCCTTGAGAAGTTTGGATCTAGACAGATTAGACTATCTTCTCTTCAAGCTCATTAAGCCAAATTCTAATGGAATAAAAAACACAAGCAACTGCAGTAGCAGATTTTAAGTTATGCCCGATAGTAGAAAATTGTTTCTTAAGGGCTGAATCTGCTCTTCTATCCATGGCGTCACGGAGCGTAGCACCGTCCTCCAGCAGGATGGTTGTCCTCCTGGAAATTTGAGCAAATTGCTGCGTCAACTTTAGGAGGGGAGGTCCAGGTGCCTGTATCCTCGTCTGCGAATGGGTACATTCTCATGAATCTTCTAGAAAGGGCAGATCTTCTGTCTCCCAAGTTCCACTCGTTCTTGATAATATCCTGTATAGATTTATGAACTGGGAATACCAAAGAAGGCTTTTTCTTACCCAAAAATGCTGCATCCATAACGTCCATTTCTTTAGGGGCATCAGTTAATCCCAGGGTCTTTCGCATGGACTTCAGGAATCCTTCTAGCTTGTCTAAGCTAAAGGAACCCGATTCCTCCCCTAATTCCCCTTCTTCAGCAGAGGACGCTGGGGAGTCATACTCCATAAAAATGCCTTCTTCTTCCAGAAGAGTGGAGGGCCCCTCGTCAGGATCATTGGTTCTTTGCCTTTTTCTCTCTGACTCCTGCATGACAGAAAACGTCTCCTGCATTGAAGACTTCATCCATCCTAAAAATCCGAAAACTGAGATGGCATTTCAGTATTGGCTACATTTTAAGACAATCAACACAGAGTTTAGAAGAATCTGAACTGGATAACTTGGTATCACAATTTGCACAACATTTAGCTTAGGGCCACCAGAGTCAGATGCTGCCTTGGTCTTGTCTGCAGAAGCCTTTGCAGCAGAGGACATAATTAAAAAAATACAGGCAAGCAAACCCCAGAGAGAACATGCACACAGCCAAATAATAGCACAATAATAAATATAAATGTACTCGCAATCCTGCTGCAAACCAGGAGATTGTGCTTAAAAGGACTGGAACAGGAAGAGAACGTCAATTCCATGCTTGCGTTCCACTCCTGGAACGCACAGGCCACACTTCCTGTAGGAGGTTAGAAAGGCTGCCAGTACATCCTGCCTCCGCAGCGGATCCGGTCCTGCAGCACAGTGGCTTCCTCGTGGATGGGAAACAAGGTATGGAGACATAGCAACACACAGCATCCAGCCCCATGCGACCCTGATTCAGGGTATCTGAGCAAACTTCATGCGCATCACGAGATATGGCGATGCGCATTGTTAAAAATAACAAACTTTGAAAAGGGAGAGAGGCATAAGAGCCTCCATCCTCCTAGCTTGGTAGGACCAACTAAAACTGAAGCGCCCCTTCCAGAGCAGAGCACTCTTATCTTCTGAATGATTGTTCCTACCAGCTGGGAGGAGGAGTTAACATCCATTTTCATGCCGTGGTAAGGACACAGAGGAAAAAATGGGTCCTATTTCAAAAATTGGGGAACAAAAATGGGAATGCCTTGGCATTTTAAAATAAATCAGTCATTCATTACACCAGTATTTCCACGTTAAACTATCAGATGGATCCCTGGATTCTGCCCCTGAGGTAATAAACTCTGTTTTTAACCAGATTTATAGGGATCAGTCTTATCCCCCAAGACTGACTACTCCCTGACCCCCCTGCCCCTTTTTCACAAAGACAGGATGTCACTAAAGAGGCCAGCTGATATGGAGAAAGTAGATGCTGCCACCTCCTAGTTCCCCCAAATGGCAAGACCACTGGAGCCAATAGGCTCCACTTGGACCGATATAAAAAAATCAATTGACAAAATAGCTCCTAGATTACAGCAGGTCTACTTGAAGGCCTTGTATGCTGGTCACCTCCCAAACACATTTTTTGAAGCCCTCATTGTGGTCATCCCTAAGGAAGGGAAGCATCTGGCACTATGTAATTCAGTGGAGATACTACAATTTTGATCGTTATTATTGCCACTAGATTAAACATGTCATTTGTGACATGATGCATCCTGACCAGAACGGCTTCATGCTAGGGGAAGTCATAAGAAGTTAAGATTAGTCAACTTTTCACAAATTTCCAAGTGTAGCATTCAAATACCAGCTTCTGGGACCATCCACTCCCTCGTCTCTGAAAAAGTATTTGACATCTGAATAGGAATCATTTTGGAAAGAGATGAGCCGATTTGGTATCCATCCTATTTTCACTAGCTTGGTAAAATTACTATATAAAGCTCTTCAGTCCTGTGCTAGAACCAGTGGTATACTGCCCCAGCTATTCAATCTTTGTAGGGATACAAGACAGGGGTGTCTGCTATCCCCACTTCTATTTGCCATGATTATGGAGCCCTTGTGTATCCTTATCTCTGCACCCCAAAATACTGAAAGGTTCTGTCATGGAAGAATTTTGGAAAAGATATCACTATAAGCAGATGGTATGTGGTTATTCCTGGCGAATACCGATTCATCCATTCTTTAGCTTGTTGACCCTGGTTATGGAGTTTGGCCATTTTTCAGGTCTTTGCGTAAACTGGACCAAGTCAGTCTTGTTTCACCTCTAACCCAAATGACCCTGATCATGCCCCTGATGGTAATGGAGTCACTTAACAACCTTAGGTATACAAAGACTCTGACCAATTTCATAATTGGTCTGTTAAAACCACCTCTTCATCAACTAAATCCCTTTTTTGTTCTTAAATACAAATGTAATCACTTTGTTGCTAGATACTTACAGCTTAGATACACTTTCCAGCCCAGTCTGGGTCTTATCCAAATGAAAATGTACTCAGTTAAGAAATTGTATATCTAAGTTATATACCTTTATCCTTGAAACCCACTACTCCCCCACCCCTTCAGGGGGCCTTCAGTAAATGGCAGGTGGATTTACCCATTGAGGCCATTGTGAAAATACTGCATACCCTTTCATTGATGTTCACTCCAAGGAAACTCATATTCTTCAGATCTCATAGGCTGTATTACACTCCAGAAGACTCAATCAAATGGATAATTGATGATCTCTGCAGCATGTGCCCTGGTCATGTCCACATATAGCTACTCTCTGGCTCCATTTATTGAGCTCTCTCAATTTTAAGGCTCCTAACATTCATTCCCCAGGTCAGTTAAAGGGATAGTCAGGTTTCACAAAAACAGCAGCTCCAATTAATCTTCATAGTATTTGAGCCATAGAGTGTGTGATTTTAATACTGTCAGAGTTGTGGTTCAAGAGTAATTGAATGATAAAGTTTCCCCCTCCTGCCCTTTTTACCTAGTGTAACACTGCTCTCCTCAGATGTGGAATCTGGTTGCTAGACCAGACAGATAACAGAAGGGGACAACCTTCTTCCTATGAGAACAATGAAAGCCCTGCCCTCCTTGACAAGTTTTTAAGGTTTTTCTTTTATCTTAATTCAAGATTTTAGCTCTCTGCAATCTACCTGGGCACCTCCCTTCTGCTCTGGCTGAGCGGTGTTACATCAGTAAAAGGGGCGGGAGGGGGAATCTTTGTCATTGAATTACTCTTGAACTACAACTCTGACAGTATTGAAATAACACTCTCCAAGGCACAACTATTATGATGATTAATTAGAGCTGCTTTTATTATGAAACATTACTATCCCTTTAAGGCCCACTGAGCTTGTTTTTTTTTTTTTTTGATAAATGGATTTAGGGTCCCCGAGCAGCGTTCAGACATGTGGGGACCACTGAATTCCATGATGTGCCAGGACTGTCATGGGTCCTTAACATAAGTTTACCATTGATGGCCCGGGCACATCATGGGTCCTTAAGGAGTTAAAGCATGTGCATGTATGCGGACAGAATAAATATTTCAACCACAGTCTTCTCTGTTGCCATTGTTCGTTACCTATGAGGGTTTAGCTCCTCTCACCCACCTGGTAATCCTGGTCATCAATGCCAAACCTCTCCCGCAGATTTCGGAAGACCATGGGACAGTACTCCTTGAATTTGAAGCGGCTTGGCAGGTTCTCCCTGGAGATATACGTGTAGTTAGACCAGAAGTGAGCAAAGGGAGACCCTCCAGCTATTCAGGAAACTGAACAGGTGCAATTCTACCTTAAACCAGCTTCGTAACCAGGTTCATAACAGGAGGGCCGCAAAAGTTCATCGATTTAAATGGTGCCTTAAAGGGATAGTAATACTTCGTTTTAACTTTATTTTATTTTGTAGGCATTAAAAAAACATGAAGAATGATATGTCTTATCTCTCAAACCTTTATGGTTTAAGAGATATTCACAAGCAAAGTTCCCCTCCCCGCCCCTTTTACCTAGTGTAAGCCATCTCTTCTCAGATGTGGATCAGGTTGTAAGACCAGACAGATAACAGAAGGGGACAATTTTCTTTGTATGAAAACAATGAAAGCCCTTCCCCCCTTGACAAGTTTTTCAGCTTTTTCCCTTATCTTAATTGAAGATTGTCCCTCTCTGCAGTCTACCTGGGCACCTCCCTTCTGCTTTGGCTGAACGGGGGGGGGGATACTTTACTTGTGAATATCTCTTAAACCATAAAGGTTTGAGAGATAAGACTTACATCGTTCTTCATGTTTTTTTAATGCCTACAAAATAAAATAAAGATAAAACGAAGTATTACTATCCCTTTAAGACCCATGGAGCTTTATTCCAAAAGCCAAGCAGGTGCAGTTTGAGACCAAACCCACCTTACCATAGGAAATAAAAAATCCCTCTTGATTTAAATGGGGCCTTTAAAGGGATAGTAATACTTCATTTTAACTTTATTTTATTTTGTAGGCAGTAAAAAAACATGAAGAATGATATAAGTCTTATCTCTCAAACCTTTATGGTTTATGAGATATTCACAAGCAAAGTTCCCCTCCCCGCCCCTTTTTCCTAGTGTAAGCCATCTCTTCTCAGATGTGAGGCTGGTTGTATGACAGTACAGATAACAGAAGGGGACAATTTTCTTTGTATGAAAACAATGAAAGCCCTTCCCCCCTTGACAAGTTTTTCAGCTTTTTCCATTATCTTAATTGAAGATTGTCCCTCTCTGCAGTCTACCTGGGCATCTCCCTTCTGATCTGGTTGAAGAGGGGGGGGGGATACTTTGTTTGTGAATATCTCTTAAACCATAAAGGTTTCAGAGATAAGACTTATATCATTCTTCATGTTTTTTTAATGCCTACAAAATAAAATAAAGTTAAAATGAAGTATTACTATCCCTTTAAAGGCCCCATTTAAATCAAGAGGGATTTTTTATTTCCTATGGTAAGGTGGGTTTGGTCTCAAACTGCACCTGCTTGGCTTTTGGAATAAAGCTCCATGGGTCTTAAAGGGATAGTAATACTTCGTTTTATCTTTATTTTATTTTGTAGGCATTAAAAAAACATGAAGAACGATGTAAGTCTTATCTCTCAAACCTTTATGGTTTAAGAGATATTCACAAGTAAAGTATCCCCCCCCCCCGTTCAGCCAAAGCAGAAGGGAGGTGCCCAGGTAGACTGCAGAGAGGGACAATCTTCAATTAAGATAAGGGAAAAAGCTGAAAAACGTATCAAGGGGGGGGAAGGGCTTTCATTCTTTTCATACAAAGATTGTCCCCTGCTGTTATTTGTCTGGTCTTACAACCAGATTCACATCTGAGAAGAGATGGCTTACACTAGGAAAAAGGGTCGGGAGGGGGAAACTTTGCTTGTGAATATCTCTCAAACCATAAAGGTTTGAGAGATAAGACTTGTATCATTCTTCATGTTTTTTTAATGCCTACAAAATAAAATAAAGTTAAAACGAAGTATTACTATCCCTTTAAAGGGACAATAATGTCCCATAAAAAAATCTTCTTGTTTTGTAGAGTATCCTATATAATAATTCGTTGGATGTTTGTCACGATGCAGTCATGCGCACTAGAGGCTGCCCACGTTCGGGCAGTCTCTACTGAGCATGATTGCATCACGTGAGTGAGGCGACGCAAGACTGCATTGCGTGGAGCAGTTAGGTAGAGGCCTCTTAACATTACCCGGACCTTGGCCCATGTACACAGGCTTTTACACTAGAAAAAAAAAAAAATAAATAAAATATTGTGGCACAAATCCTCTCTCTGAAACCTTTATGGTTTGAGAGATAGTCGCATCAGAAGTTTCCCTTTTCCTGCTGTCAGCAGAGCCGAAAATCACTTTATTTAAAAAGAACTACTGCATTGGAATGGTCTACAAAGTGTGCTTGCAAAGCAGGCACACTTTGTAGACCTTTCCAATGAAGTAATTATTTTTAAATAACATGATTTCGGCTCTGCTGCAGAGCCGCTGGCTGGTGTCCGGACTGGGATCTCCTGCCGTCATCAGCGCTCCAATGTCAGAAGAAGGGGAGGGAAGGGAGGAACTTTAGATGTGAATTTCGGTTTGAGAGAGTGGATTTGTGCCACATAATTTATTTTTTTTATACTCTACAAAACAAGAAGAATTTTTTATGGGACATTAGTGTCCCTTTAAGTATAAAGGCAAAGTGAAACAATTCTATAGCAACTCAACTGTATCATAGGGAACAAATACAAATTCCCCCAATTATCTAAATGGGGCTTTTAATCCACTGAATGCTAAAGAGATCTCCATGGCAATGCAAAGCAATGCCCTGAATGCTTATCTAGTCTTATTAAAATCATAAGAATATTTTACATGTCCCCAATACTATAGCTGGTTTATCCAAGAACTGCTGCTCTTTTTTGTGCATACTGCTCAATAACTTAAAGAGACAGTAATACCTGAAAATAAGTTTATTTTATATTGTAGCCCTTAAAAAAACCATGAAAAATGATATGTCTTATCTCCCAAACCTTTATGGTTTGGGAGATATTCATATGTAAAATATAGTATAGTTCACTTTTCCTTGCTGTTTCAGCCAAGTCTGCCATCTAGTGGACAGATTTGGAATTCGGTCCACATAGCAACCGGCAGCTCTTTAGCAGTGCCGAGATCACGATCTTTGAAAAGAACTACTTCATTGGAACAGTGTACAAAGTGTGCCTAGCTTGAAAGCACACTTGTAGACCATTCCGATGAAGAAATTATTTTTAAAGATCATGATCTCAGCATTTCTGGAGAGGCACTTCTGGTCAAGCGACCGGATTCCAAATCTGAAGGGTGGAGCAATGACATCACTCCAGGGGAAACTTTACTTCTGAATATCTCCCAAACCATAAAGGTTTGGGAGATAAGACATATCATTTTTCATGTTTTTTTTAAGGGCTACAATATAAAATAAACTTATTTTCAGGTATTACTATCCCTTTAAGTAGTAAAAACACACTCGAGGCTGGGGTGGGGCGGGGCTACTAAAACGTACATCTCATTGATTAAAAATTCTGCTATAACAAGCACAGTTGAGAATACTTTTTTCACCATATTGTTAACTTTTTGGATGCTCCAGTGCCTTGCACTGAGACCTGCATTAGTCTTAGAGTAAAAAACTAAATGGCCTACATCACAGGTTCCCAGCATGTTAGTCTGGTGTCCTGGCTCTAAACATAAGAGGCCAAACGTATAAGATAAGTCGATCAATTCTTGAGCAAAACAACTGCCCCATGGGGAACACAGAAAACAATTCCCACCGATTTAAAGCGGAACTTTCGACTTCATAATATGGCCCCCCAATACATTACTAATATAGTGATAGGCAAAGGAATAGTAGTATTATGCTGAATAAATCTGCATTATTGAAGTAATTCAGCTTCTTCTGCAGGCATCCAGCAGACAACAGAGCAGACATCTTAGAGGAAAGTTGCCTCTGAGTCTGCGCTGTCTGTCTCGTGCATTGCCCGGATTGGTGGTGACGTCCGTTTGTTACCTTAAAGGAGCAGATTTTTTTTTTTTATGAAAAGACATTTTACAGAGTTGTTCCTGCTGAATAAAACAAGGTCATTTCCATAGCTGTCAGATATTTTATTAAAAAATTATAGCAGTTTAAATAATCAGGAAGTGAATTTACTGTGTTTTACTTCCTGATAGTTCTAACTGACAGGAAGTGACACGCAATTTCTATCACATTATATGGAGAACTGTAAGTTTCTGACTTTCCTCTCCACTAGAATCTAACAGGAAATCTAATTAGTATTTGACCACTAGAGGGCACTGATAATGTAAAAAAACATGGGTTTAAACTGTAATAACTCTGGAAATATAAATCTCTTGGCAGTGGGAGTACCATTATTTTACTCAATAGGAAAATCCCTACAATATATATTTTTTTCATAAAAAAAGGTTTACTGCTCCTTTAAGGTAACGGAAGCTGCTGCCTGCGCAGGCACACAGAGCTTCTCTTGTAAGCTCTGTGCACTGGATGCCTGCCAAAGAAGGTGAATTACTTCAATAACGTGGATTTTTCAGCATACTACTACTATTCCCTTTGCGTATTGCTATTTTAGTAATTTATTGGGGAGATATTAGGAAGCTGAAAGTTCCTCTTTAAATGGTTAACCCTCTGAGTGCCCGAGGGGGTACGCAACGCTTTGCAAAGCAATGTGTTGCGTACCCCTCTGGCACTCAAATGGTGAAAAGCCTTATTTGAAACAATGGGAATTTTTATTTCCTCCTAAACTGCAGTTTGTTTGCTCCAGAATTGCATCTGGATTTTTAGTAAAAGGAACACTAACACCAAACCTGAAATGGCTGATATCACTTTAAATATCACTTACTTAAAGCTAACATATGTAAAAATTATTCACTCCTTAAAGCGGAACTTTCATCCTATATCAAGTCCCCCCCATAATCATTACGCATATTGCGAGTAGCTTCTTAACCGTGATATTATCGTGCAGAAGTACCACAATCTGCACCTGTGCTGTCCACCCAGGTCTCCCCTAGGAGGCACTGCACTCTACCTTTATTCACTGGAAGGGACTGACTACGCAGGCGCGCAGATGGCTCTACAGGAAGAGGCCTGGCTGTCAGTCTGAGAAAAAATAGAAGGATTTCTTCAGACTGTGGTACTTGCACCGGATAATATCACTGTTAGGAAGCCAATCGGAATTTGCATAATGATTGTAGGGGGAACTAGATATAGGGTGAAAGTTCCTCTTTAAATCCCTAAAATATAATCCAAAACTTGCTTTTTACACAAATTTAAAATAGTCTGTTAAACAGAGAACATTTATTTAATATTGCTTCTGCTGTTTGTATTGAGAGATGATAATAATAAAGTTGATTAATGGTTTGTAATAGCTCCCGCTGCTTTTCTTCTGCAATACTTATCTTATCCATGCTCATTGACAGATAATCCTGGATAATCAATGGGAATCCTGCAAAAGGCAGGAATGTCTGTTCCCTCAAAGTATATGTAAGATTAGATTTTTAGGCCTCAAGAAACCGATAATGTTTACAAATACTGACTAGCATGAAGTACAGAGTATTAACCCCTTAAGGACCGGAGGTTATGGGACATTTCCGTCCCATAACGACCGCATAGGGGCACGTTGACGCGCCGGTACACGTGACCTGTCACGTGTATCGGTGCGTCACTATGGGGCTTGAAAGAGATCGCTCCGATCTTGGAGCGGTCTATTTCATGCCCCATTTTTACTTACAGCGCTCCCGGTAGAGCGCTGTAAGTAAAAAGTACGTGACGTACCATGACCGTCATCGGTCCTTGAGTAGTTCAAGGACCGTGACGGTCCTGGTACGTCAAGGATCCCTAAGGGGTTAAAGGGTATACAACCACCAGTTCAATTTAGATGTTAGTGTTCCTTTAAGCTCTGAATGCCACTGTTCAGTCTGCCCTGCAGTGACCGAGGGCTCCCATCATGGTGTGATGTAGAGGGTACTGTGTCAGGAAGGCAGAAGAGCTGAACTCACTTGTTAAAGAGGTGATTGTCCACTTTGATCTTGCTGTAGGCTTTAAAGTCATCTGGCATAAGCATGACTGGAACAGGGACGTTACTCAGCTCATTGATCTGGAAAAAAAAGGTTAAACAGTGTTGGTGAGAAAGTTAGAAACAGTGGAGGTGAGGGGATGACATCCCACACATCTGCATCTACTCAACAGCAAGTCTCTGAACATCTCACAGAGACTGGGAAGCTGAAGTAGGATGACTAATTCTGGGGCAAACCAACTGTACCATAGGGAACAATGTAAATCTCAAAACACTTACTGATTAAAATTTGGCTTTAAAGGGACAGTAATGTTTCATAATAAAAACAGCTCTAATTAATCATCATAATATTTGGACTTTGGAGAGTTATTTCAATTCTGTCAGAGTTGTAGTTCAAGAGTAATTCAATGACAAAGTATCCCCCTCCCGCCCCTTTTACTGATGTAACACTGCTCAGCCAGAGCAGAAGGGAGGTGCCCAGGTAGACTGCAGAGAGGGACAATCCTCAATTAAGATAAGGGAAAAACCTGAAAAACTTGTCAAGGGGGGCAGGGCTTTCATTGTTCTCACAGGAAGAAGATTGTCCCCTGCTGTTATCTGACTGGTCTATGGACTGCATTCCACATCTGAGAAGAGATGGCTTACACTAGGTAAAAGGGGCGGGAGGGGAAACTTTGCTTGTGAATATCTCTAAAACCATAAAGGTTTGAGAGATAAGACTTATATCGTTCTTCATGTTTTTTTAATGCCTACAAAATAAAATAAAGATAAAACGGAGTATTACTATCCCTTTAAACCCCCTAAATGCTAAAGAAGTCTCCAATTAATTGATAGGACTGTCTCCATGCATTGCCTAACAATTGGGGGGGGGGGTAAACGCCATTTAAAATCTTATTTACCCCTATGGTAGGGATGGTATGTTCCACATTTGCTTATCTATTTCTTTCTTTCTGCATATGAACCCAAAGTGGTAAGAACACACAAAAAAAACAAGAAAAGGAAAAAAAATATGTTGTGTAAGAAAGTACACCACAAAAAATGCATAAACTCCAAAAATTTAAGTAGGCCTATCACCTTAAGATATATTTAGTTTATTCTACTGATAACTAAAATGTACCAATATGCCGTACTAAGCTTTTTTCGTTAAAATAGTTTTTGAGAAATTAACCTTCATGTTTTGGTGGCACTTTATGCTAATTCCATGAACTGTGTGCCAGTTAGTTTTGTTCAAGGTCAAACGTATCACTCTCTGTGCTATAAGAAACATCGCCAGTGTGTATGCTTTGTATAGATTTATATAGCACGATATGTAGTAATAGTGGCCCAGCACAAAAACTAATAAAAGCATTATGAGCCACACTGTGGTACCAAATAAAAAGGTTGACATCTCGAAAAACTATTCTCCTTCTGCATCTCACCCAAGTCAATAAACAGGTTTTGTCTCCACCTCCTAGCTGGTAGGACCAATCAGAATTGTTTAGAAGGGAGTTTCCAGCATGCACGCTTCAGTCATTTTTAGTCCTACTATTTTTGGTCCTACTAAGCTGTATGACAAGGCCGCATATATGCTTCCTGTCAAGGAAAGGGTTCTCTCAAGTTAAGCTAGCCAGGGAAGAAGCATAGTTGAACTCATAACCTTACAACAGAGCATGGCACTTGGGAATTATCTATGTCACCCCATCCTGTTTGTACTGAAGATTAGATTTCTTTTTGTACTGAAGATTAGATGTAGGGTCATAAAGAGACTGGAGGATGCAGAGGTATACCCAAAGAAAGCCTTGACTGGCAGTCAACTGCGGGAAGAGGAGGTGCTCTGATTAGCGTTATTAGTAAGGGTTAATATATAGGAGGGAGTGGGACTGAAAAAGGACATTGAGTGTGCGTGCGTGTTTTTGTGTGTAAAGAAGATAAGGGCAGCCAAAGGCATAACGAAGTGTGAAGCTACCGGCTCTATAATTATTCAGGAGGGGAGGACTGATTACATCTATGCGACCATTCACTATACAACATAAGAATCTCATACTGTCATGAAATGCGAGATTCTCATGTAGCCATTTTTATCAGGGAGACATAGTTAATGCCTCATGAGGTTGCATTCTTTTGCGTGCGACCTTTTTAAAGGATACCGCTTTTATCAATAGCTAAAACTTTAGTTATGGATACATTTTGACATAATAAAATAAACTAGATTACCATATACACCTATTGTATTTTGCTATAATATAAAAAGCAATAATGTCAATGTCATTTTTATTAAATGTCAAAATTAAATCTAAATTTATGTGTATTGTAAGATAAAAAATAAAATGAACCACTAGAGTGAGGATCAGAAGCTTCATTACAAAACAGACAGTACAGATTGAATATTAAATCTCAGTAAAATGAGTCAAACAGCCTATCATACGAGCCATTGGGAATGCTTTTCACTACTGGAATATACTTCCAATGGAAGTAAACCCTTAGCCTCTGAAGGCCTATGTCGTTAGCTCTAACACAATGAGTAGGCTGTAAGTGTTGATAATGGGAGATGAGAGCGATACCTCAAAAGAGGGACTGGACATAATGAAGATAAATACATTGAACGCCTTGGGTCCACTATTCAGGTTATGCTTTCCATGAGTGGAACACAAATACCAGATATAAACAGTACACCAAACAGGAAAAGGAGAAAAGAACCTGCAGCACATCATGTTTGCGTACCAGGAAGTGACACAGGAATCCACAAAGATTCACACTTTGAGCTACTTCTCCTTCTCCCATAATACTGGGAGAGGAGGAAGTTTAAGAGGATGGAACACCCAGTAGTCCTGTATGTACTGTAATTGCAGGAATGGCTGAAAAGTTTAGCCAGCCAACTCATGGAGAGTTTTGGTCATCCTGGGAAAATTCTCCTTTTGGACAGCTCCTCTTGAAGGTCAATCCTGAAGAGATGGCCCAAATCGCCAACGAGTAGCAGTGTTACAAGACTATGCAGATATTCTGTGCACCATATGTCAGCAATCCTGCAGATTCTGCTAATACTTATCAAAGTTGAGATCCCCAGGCTCAGGGCTCCCAGACTTGACATACTTTTACCCAGGTATACAATGGCTCAGTAATTTTGTTTTGCCTCAATAAAGCAAAAAATAAAAAAAGGAAAGGTTAACCAGTAAACCAGCACCTCCAGTCATTCTAGTCCAGACAAAAGGTATGGTATGATCGGATAGCTTGAACACAGAAGTATGTGGAAGTACAGAAGACATTTGTCCAGGAACCCTCCCTGGGACAATTTTAGGCCACCTGCAATGGCCCATTCAAAGTTATCCATAAATTGTCCAGCATAGGCTATGGCATAGAAGACCCTTCATGTTAAAGGGACAGTAATACTTCATTTTTACTATCCCCCCTCTTGTAGCCCTTAAAAATCAAAATTAAACAAGACCAGTGGCATCTCTCAAACCTTTATGGTTTGAGAGATATCCACATTCAAACAGAAAAAAAACAAGAAAAAGAGAAAGGGGCGCCTCATCGAGTAGTACTTCTCTGTAACTTCAGGTTTCTAACCCACTCCTTAAAATTCCCTCAAAAATGG